>CANSZD010000791.1:0-208166 GCA_947648045.1 Beta corolliflora
AAATATACGAAAGAGACCATGTACTGTACCACTTGCACTCAAAAAAGTGAGGTGACGAGGTTGATCTGTCCTGAAGTCATCTTTGTTGATCGCCACTCCCTATGATGGAAGGTTCAGAAAACGACGACCATAGAACGGCAGTAAAATTTAAAGATTCAAATCTAGGATGACCAAGTTCGATCCTTCCTTCAAGATCCCAACAATAGTCAATCATGCTTGGTCTCAGCGCTGGCTCCTCGTGAACACAGCAGTAAAGCACATACAAACTAACTTTTCTTTGGACCTCTCTTGTCAAGCACGGTCTCTCCTAGCCCTTTGGGTCAGCGAGCTCCAAGTACCTTCCCAGTTCATGCATCTCCAAGTGCAAGCATAGGGAATATATTCAAGTCCTGAATTGATGATAGTGATGAACTATTTCCAATACTATTATCATCATCCAAGCTATGGCTTTGTTGGACCGTGGCTGCTATGAACAATTTTTTTCTTCCACTCACAAGTTCTAGCAGTACCATCTCCATAACTGTAAACATCCGTTTTCTCTGAGATGGCAGAGCTAGTAAGCCACTTTGGTGCAAGATATCCCCGAAGTTCCTCTCATTGTTGTAAAAATGACTGGATTGTTCAGGATTTAATAGCTTTTGACAGTTCCCAAAATCGAGAGATCTTTGCGCTGCGTGCAATAAGGCTGCAAAAAAGAATATTTTCTGGCTTCGACATCATAGTTCGAATTCATCTTATTTTCACAACCATTGTGCAAATAAGCAAGAGCACGTGCTGTTACCAAGAGCAATATCAAATCTCTCTTGCCATTCTAGGACAGGACCGTTTCCAAATAGAGTCCGCTTCCATGCGATCCGTGGTTCATGTACTCATACACCAATAAGCGCTGAGTTCCCTTGAGCAATCAAAAGCCTCTAAGCTTTACCAAATTAACATGGTGAATATTTCCAATGACTGCTATCTCTGTGCAGAACTCCCTCTTCCCTTGAAAGACCCTTGATTGGTAATCTTCTTGACAGCCACAACAGTTTTATCTCGTAAGGTTCCCTTAATAAACAAACACCAAAGCCACCCGAACCGATCTGAGTACTGTAATTATCAGTTGCTTTCCTCAATGCCTCATAATCATACCTCACAGGTAATCCAGGTATGGAGAAGACCTCCCGATTCTCCGAAAGAGAAGGAGAGCTTAGGTGGTCTGATTTTTCCAGTCCAGCTAGGAACTTCTTCTTCCGTTTTCTCCACCATAGAAGGCTAGATCCAGCAGCCACATAGGCTCAGCCAAAGGAAAGATAACCAAAGCAACCAATGTACTTACTTGTCTTGGACCCTCTAGGAATGATTGGCCAAGTATCATCTGTTGTATATATTGCATCCAGGATTTTAATGTAATTCCTAATAGATCACTCCCACCAGCGCCATTTGACATAAATGATCCCAAGTGATTGTGAATCACAGAAACAGAAACCCGACGAGTTCCTGTGGAAAAGTCCCCCAAGCACGAAAGCAATCTTTGGAGCAGAGATCCCTTTACACGTGGACAAGTTTATTCCATACCTTTCCGGGATCTGAAAATTTGATATCATAATAGTTCACTTGCCATCCCCCAGACCCTAGATATGAGATGTTCTGAGAATTTTCTGAACTTTGATTGGAGGAAGAATTACAAGCAATTGGTCTCATGATATAGGAGCCTTCATTTGGAATACAACTATTTGTTTGATGCTCATGATTAAAAACCAGAGGGGCATGAACAGACAACAGGGCCATTTGATGGCCCAACAATACTGCACAACCCTAATTCTTCCACAGACATATGGGATTCCACAACTTTCACGAGGAGGCCATACAAAATCTTGGTTCCAATCACTTCCTGAAAAGCTACTGACTATGAAGTGGCCATTAGGATAGACCTTGGCAATCCGGAAATCAGATGGCAACAACTTGACTTGGAGCACAATAATTGATCCATTACGAGCAAAGAGAAAGTCCATTTGTATTTACTCATTAGATATTCCACCGACATAATTGGGTTTCGATGTGCATTAGGGATCCATAGACAGCTCGGTCCAATATGTTGATCCAGCCCATTGCAGTATGGAGTCAGAGGTGGTAACTGAAAGACTATAATTACCAGTGGAGAGATCGTCTTCGACTCTGACAGCGAGCTGGCTAATGAAGTTCCAACAGGCAAGGACTGGCCCATCACAATGGTATCAGTTTGAAAATGAAAACTCTCCCAAAGAGGAAGCGTTATTTCGATCAAGAAGCAACAAGATTACCAATCTCGGAAAGCATCATGGATAAGACAGATGAATGCAACTGTGGAGTTGACCATTTAGTATTGCCATTTTGATCAGAGACAGTTAAACCATGAGAAGAAAGCCAAAATCTGACCAGAAATAGAGATGGGAGTATCGGGTGGTTAGCAGACCAAATAATGGTGTGGGAATGAACATGTATGACACATAAGTAGAAGGTGGTTTGCTGATTGGCGGGATTGAAAATAGCAGCCTTGTAAGTTCTGTTTTGTGAATATAGGAAAGCACCATGATCATCAACGAAATGAAGGTATGAAGCAGTATAATTAGGGGTGATGCGGTAGGAGGCAGAAATGGTGGGGATCAAGGAAATGAAAATTAAGGTGGCAGAAATAAAAAAAAAAAAAAGGGAAGCCATTTTCTGAAGCAAGAAGCAAGAAATGAAGCAGGTTAAATTCGATTGACTCTCTCTAGTCTGTGCTCAGCTGTGCTCAGCTGTGAGCTCTCACCATTCACCAAGTCAATCCTCTTGCCTCATATCGAGTTTCATTAGCTAGGCGCCAAGCAACAGTAAAGTTGGGACAGTTGACAGTTGGCGTGTTCTTAATTTTTAATATTATATTCATGTAAGCATTATTAGTTATTAGTATGACTACCTTTCAAGTTTCACCTACCGTACACATCTGCCACGAGAACATCAGAACATACATAGTACTGGTACTGTGGTACATACTACATTTACATGCCAATAAAAACAAACAAGGAGTGGACCCTTCCAGAAATCAAGCATAATCTAATCATCTATCTAATAAGATAGAAAAACAATAATAGAATCATGGAAATTGGAATTGAATTTGAAACTGAATTGGTGTTAATGAAGTCAAATTCAAAGAGCAAGCATTACCTCATTCTCATAGCCGAAAGTTTTGACAAGCTTCAAGTTCGACTATCCCGCACAAATACAATTTGGCCCAGAAATTAGAAATCGCCGAGTCGCCAAGTCACCATGTATAATCACAAGTTTTCCTCTCTCTAAATTTTCAAAGGGCTGGGAGCTACTCAGACACACGCGGGTTGTCCGGGGAGGAAAGTTGACTCGGCCGCTGCAGTACCAACTCTAACTGTCAACTGTCAACTGGCACTGGGCCGAGATTAAGAGGATTTTCATTTTTTTTTCCACTTCTTTCATATTGGTTATGTTTACCTAACACTAACTCCCCGTTTGCACTTAGTGCTTTAGGAGAAGAATTTGATAAGATTAAAAACGCCACTTAAGATAATTATGAATATTTGGTAGAGGTAATACCCCTCCATTTTTTTTTTGTCATCCATATTCCATAATAACATTTTGTTTCTATATGTAAATATGCAAAATAAGTGTAAAAATCCAAGCTGTTATGCATTTAGATTATGGCTTTAATACTAGCTTTATATATATGTGGTGTCACGAATGGATGCATGGAAAATAATTTTACAACCTTACAAATACAATTTGCAAATTGAAATTGAAATTTTAATCAACAGTTGAGTATAAACCATCTTTTTAGTTTTTTAAAGTTAATATTTGATTTGGAAAAAAGAACCATAAGATTTCATTGGGATATTTAATAAAGTCACAAGATTAAGCATTATAATGATCATATTTTATGAAGACGTATGGCCAAATAGTGATATCCATTGAATATTGAATGAGAAGAGCATTACTTGAACCCAATCAATCTATTATAAAACACAATCCCCTAATCTCCGACTCGTCACCTCCCGCAGCTTGCCTCCATCCCCCCCCCACTTTCCTCCACTCCAACTTTTGCCCAACACTTCGCAACTCCGTCTACAGTAAAAGACATGTTCGCTTCCCTTGCTCCAATCCCACCCTTCCCCATCAAATTGCAATCAATTAGGTTACAAGGTATTTGCTTGCGTACATTTTAACTATTTGAACGACGTATATAATTTAGTGAATTGCTTAACTTTTTATTTGGTGGTTTTGAAATCAAGCAAATGATATATCATGCGAGGTTTGTTGTGACAAAGGCAACCCCTCCGACGACTTGTCGTACGAATCAAATCAAAAAATAATCTCTTACTCACATAAAATAAAAGGGACCCCTTGGGTTAGCCTCCAATAAAGCATCAAAAGGGCGAGTTGAGATTGAAACTCTTTAACCGGTAAAGATTATCACCCTGGGAAGACATCTCTTCTCCTAGTTCAAATCCATTCTCGCATATTGTAAAATAAAATTAAGGAGAAAGAAAATTCATTTAGAGTGTTTAGGTAGAGGAAACATACTTGGATTAGAAAAGGAACAACGTTTGTGTAAAGGATATTTGAGGAAGTATTAAAAGGATATTAACAACTCATAAAAAGGTGGCAATATAATTTATAGCTAGTCGTATGTATAAGTCCTGGCTGACAATGATATTCAGTCAACCCACATCACTTCCGGCCTTAAAGCGATGACGCCATATATATAAAGCCGCCACTTTCTAAGCTAATCTAGATTTACTTGACACAAAGTTAGTAATATTCTAATTATAATAAATCACGCACAATACATGTCCTTATATGATAATTTATAATGAATTTCAATCTAACACTTAAAAAACTGAATATTTGTTTTAGTGGCTAGAATGTATTAGTCATATTAGTGGTGATATTATAAAAAAGAAAAAGAAAAAGTGAATAGCTCTTTATTTTTTTAAAAACAGGGATGACTTTTAAAAAAAAAAAAAAAGGAAAAAAGTGAAGAAGAAAAAAACCAAGAGTCGGCGCCCAACGTCTTACTTCCCGCCGACCAATGATGATGAATGATCGCGTCGCTTTCAATTTCACGCTTTGTCCTTCTCTCCCTTCTCAACTAGTACAACTCCATCCGCCCCTTCCTCTTCTTCTAAATTCTAATTCTAATTCTAACTCTAATTCTCTCCCCTCTATCTCTAGATTTGCCCCTGTCCTCTTTTCTCTCTCTCCTTTCTTCATCAAATATTTTTTTTGTTTTTTATGAAAGGATTCATCAAATATTTCTACTATTCGATTTAATATTTAGATTTTAAGAAACTCAAAAGAATTTCTTCATCCCCCCCTCGTTTCCTTGGATTCTTTTGTTCTTTCCTTCATCACTCCTCCCTTCTTGAGTTCTGACTTCTGAGTTCTGCCTTCTTCCGTGATTTTTAGCTCTTCGGAAGATTCCCCTTGTATCCATATAATTATCTTCAACTTTTCTCCAATTAATTATATTGATTCTAATTTCTCTCTCTAAACTCTAACAACCTTGCATTAATTTAAGTTATGGGTATGGTGGTCGTGGAACAATTACAAGAGCAACAATCTGGCGGTGGCGGTGGCGGTGTGAGGTCCGAAGATCTCATTGATAAGAAGAAGAAGCGTCGATCTAATCGTCGCTCTAAGCACAATTCTTCTGTCCTCGGTCGGTATTTCTCATCTCTTTCCTTGTATCAACCTCCTTTTTTTTTTTTTAAACAAATCAAATCTACTACTGTACTATTCACTTTTTCTATTCATTACATCATTCTCAATTTCGCTTACTTTCAAAACATTTGTCTTACTCTCATCTCAGATTGTGTTGCATTGCTTATCATTATCTCATCTTGCTGATTGCTGTGCCAAAATTTATTCTCCTATTTCGTAACCTACATATAAATTTCAACAATATGCCTTCAGTTACTGCCATCTTTAACTATACTGCTTCACATCGAATATCATTTGAGTTTCCATTTTAGGTCATTTTGTTTTTATTTAGCGTAAATTATCATAGCTTTCCTTACATTGCTTCCTAACTAGTTACATTTTCACCATAGGAGTACTAGTGTAGTATTACTCTGAGATTACTTTTTATTATTTAGATTATCATGGACTGCTCAATATCTTTTATCAAAGATAAACAGCGCAGTATTATTTTGGATGAACTAAGATTGAATTGTGGATTTTGTTTTGGGACGTAAGGAGCTTTTTGGTAATTTGCAATGCTATTGCTAGGGTTGGATTAATTGATTACATTTCTGTTTTTTTTTCCAGGGTCGGAATCTATTGAAGTAGCTGGAATATGTCAACATACATCTCAGGGCTTTCAGGATGGTGCCATATCAAGAAGTGGTTCTTCGTCAAATCAACATGCACTCAACACAACATCCGGTGTTGCATTCAATTCCGTCCCGCCAATGCATATTGATCAACCAGGAGTGAACCTGAACTCTGGCATAAAAGTTATTACAAGGTCTTGTCCAACTCCAGATGCCTTTCCAGATTCAGTTCAACTGCATGATAATGGGGATGTCCTACCGCCTTATCTAGTTTATGGGTGTAACAAGCAAAAGCATTTTGATCCACACTGGTCCTTGGACGTTGTTATGGAGGCATTGCAGGTTGGTTGATATCTAACAAAACTAGCTTATTTAGGTAAAGCATGTACTAGTGTTTATTTTCTTTTTAATGATATGCCTAATAATATGTTCCTTTTTCTTCTCTCTGTCTTTTTTCTTAGAGAGGCGAGGTCTTTCAAGCTATACTACGCGTCAATGCACATAATAGACTTGAGGTTTGCCTAATCTGAACATCTTAATCGTTCGTATATATCTGTGCGCAGTCTGATTTTAATGATAGACTGATGACTTTATCTTCTGCTTTCTCTTCGTGTTAGGCGTACTGTACGATTGAAGGTGTTCCGACAGATGTTTTTATTAGTGGAATTCCTAGGCAAAACAGAGCTGTAAGTTTGTTGCTACTTATTCTTTCTACAGGCTTATGTTGCTCTATTTGATTAGCATAGCTGCTTTCAGTTTTCATATTGATATTGAGATTGTGGCTTAGAAATTTGAACACTTAGCTTGTTAGTGGCCGTGGATATACAATTAGGCTCTTTGTGGTAAAGTTTTCCCCCTCCCCCTTTTTTCCTTTAGACAATTTGATTTCTCAGGAGTTTCTTCGTTGCTCAATTTAATAATGCCTGTGCATTTAAGGGTCAATAAATAATAATCAGTTCAAGAGATATTTCAACCACCTTGCTGTTTTTTTTTTCTTTTTCTTTTATTGCCTTCTTTAATCCTTTTTGGGTCTATGGTATGTATAAAAAGATACAATTCGGTTTATTTGAGATGCTCCCCAAAAAGTTGGGATTCTTTTAGGAAGGGGGATGAAAGTTGGGATCATTTATATCAATTTTTCCAAAATTTTGGGTATATGGTGCACAAAATTAGATACGAAGGGTATCTGTTGAAGAATGCATAAGTATAGGTGGTGACCCATGAAATTTTTCTAAATAGAAGAAAAGTAGTACTATGCTAATTGTATACTCATTTTCTAAACACAATGCTAAGATTCCTTACAGTGTAGGAAGACTAGAATTTAGAAAAGAAATCCTCGAAAATCTGTGTTATTCTGTTAAATTTGTAAGTGCATTTCGGAAATATACGTTTCCTGCATATCTATTCGTCTTAATACTGCAGATCGAATCATCGAATAACTAATATGTGCAGCAGTGCATAGTTTGCACACAATGTTAGTGCGCGTGTCATCTTTGTGAATAGTATGTTGCTCTGTAGTCCTGTTGTTAATCACTTCCATTTTGATGGATGGATTTCGTGCAGGTAGAAGGAGATGTTGTTGCAGTTAAGATTGATCCACCTCAATTGTGGAGTAAGATGAAAGGATCACTAGGATCTGCAAACACCTCTTCTATGGAGGACCGTGATCCTTCTGTTGACACTGAGATCACGCATGATAGCTCCAAGGGAAAAACTAAACTCGATGTGGAATCTGGTTTGGTGCATGTGACAAATTGTTCACCTGTTGTGGAGAATGGGAGTGGAATGAACTATACGTATGTGAACGGCCACCACTGCGCAGGCTTTGATCCTTCAGGTGAAGGTTTCCGTCGTGGAGAGAATGGGGTACTAAATTCAGTAGAGAAATTGTGTCATTCAGTTGTTTCCTCCCCTTCTAAAAGGCCAACTGGTAGGGTTGTGGCAATCATAGAACCCTCTCTTCGTAGAAATTCTGTTATGGGTTTTCTTAACGCTAGATGGTTGCTTTATAGCAAGGAGGGTTTCAGAAAAGAGAACAGACTGAACACAAATATGCTGCCTCCTTCCAGTTGCGATTACGTCATGCTAATACCAACTGACCCAAAGTTGCCTAAGATGATAGTCCCTGTGGAAGCTTTGCCAGCTGATGTTAAGACAAGGTTGGATGACGGGGATACGTCGATTGAAAGAGAACTTGTTGCTGCAAGGATTGATAATTGGGCTGAAGAAAGTTTACTTCCACAAGCGTGTGTCATGCGTAGTTTTGGGTGTGGTGGAGAAGTTGAACCACGGATTGAGGCGATTCTGTTTGAAAATGGCATTTGCTCTTCTGATTTTTCTCATGATTCACTTTCCTGCTTGCCAGACGAGTTATGGCAGATTCCGCGGCAGAGTTGCAATGCCGGAAAGATATTAGAAACCTCTGTGTATTTACAATTGATCCTTCGACAGCCACTGATCTTGATGATGCCCTTTCGGTCGAAAGGTTGTCAAATGGAATTTACAGGGTTGGGGTCCATATTGCTGATGTGTCTTATTTTGTTCAACCAGATACTCCCTTGGATGTAGAAGCTCAAGTTCGATCTACGAGTGTTTATATGTTGCGACGTAAGTTGCCTATGTTACCTGCTTTGCTGTCAGAAAATTTGGGTTCACTTATTCCAGGAGTAGACAGGCTCGCTTTTTCTATCTTCTGGGACTTGAATGTTTCTGGTGAAGTCCTAGATAGATGGGTTGGTCGTACGGTGATTAGGTCTTGTTGCAAACTCTCTTATGATCATGCACAGGACATAATTGACGGCCGAATTAGCGTAGACGGTTTGGAGAGTGATGGAAATGGCTTTCCTCAGCTGTATGGCCGTTTTACTTGGCATGACATTTTCCAGTCTATAAGAAATCTTAATAAGATATCTAAAGCTCTGAAGGATAACAGATTTGTTGATGGTGCGTTACGCCTTGACAATGCAAAGGTTGTCTTCTTACTGGATGAGTGTGGAGTTCCATATGATAGCATGCTTTGTGAGCGAAAAGACTCCAATTTTCTGGTGGAGGAGTTTATGCTTTTGGCAAATAGGACTGCTGCAGAGATTATTTCAAGAGCTTTTCCAGACAGTGCTTTGTTGCGGAGGCATCCTGAGCCTAACATGCGGAAACTGAGGGAGTTTGAAGTATTTTGCAGCAAACATGGGTTAGAATTGGATGCTTCTTCATCTAGCAGCTTACATACATCACTGGTTAAGATCAAAGAGATGCTTAAGGAAGATTTAGTTTTTTATGACATACTAATAAATTATGCTACAAAGCCAATGCAACTGGCAAAATACTTTTGCACTGGAGACACGACAGTGCCTGAGAATGATTGGGGTCATTATGCACTGGCAGTTCCCCTCTACACTCATTTCACTTCACCGTTGCGTCGATATCCTGATATAGTCGTACATCGGACATTAAGTGCCACTATAGAGGCAGAACAGATGTATCTGAAACATCAAAGCAAAGGAACTAACCTTAACCAGGCAGGGAATGATAGGTGCTTCACTGGGATGAATTTTGATAAACTTGCTTTCCAATCTGTCAAAGGCCAGCAAGCATTATCAGCGTCGGCGCTTAAGCACAGGCTACCTTGTAAGGAAGCACTCACAGATGTAGCCTCCTACTGCAATCAGAAAAAATTGGCAAGTCGACATGTCAAGGATGCTGTTGATAAACTGTATATGTGGGTTTTGCTGAGGAATGAGAGAGGTATGTCCTGTCTGTCTGTTTGTAACAATGTTGTTTCTTCGGTTTTGTTGTAAATTTATATCTTGTCTCTTCTGTTTTACAATGCTTGCTAGTTAAATTTTGTTGCAAGGTATTGATGTTTGTGCAATTTATACTTCTTATAATCTCTTATCTCTAAATTAGGTTTTGAGAATATTATAAGCTTGACAGACTGACAGGTAGTATAGATGCTGTTGCTAACTTGGCTTCAACTATGTTTCTCTTGCAGTTTTTTCTGTCAGAAGCAAGAGTTTTGGGTATAGGTCCAAGGTTTATGTCCATATATGTCCAAAAGCTGGCGGTATGTGTATTCTTCTTTTTCCGCCTTCATATTAATTTATAATTGAAGTGTCTTTTCTCATGTTCCTTATGGCATTCTTTGGTAGATCGAGAGGCGTATTTATTATGATGACGTTGATGGCTTGATAGCAGAGTGGCTTGAGGCTACATCCACACTTGTGCTCAGCTATGTACATAACAATAATAATAAGCGCTTCCAGCGAAGAGGGAGCCCTAAATACAAACAGCTAGAAGAAGTGGCTTTGATTTGCAGTCCTTGCAACTTTGAACCAGATTTTGATACTTCGCTAAATGACAATTCTGGTAAACCACCATGCGAGTCTGTTGCAAAAATCGATCCTACTGTTTTCCCCCTCACAATTCGTGTTCTATCGACAATACCTGTTGCACTCCATGCTGTTGGCGGAGATGACGGGCCTCTAGATATTGCTGCCAGGCTGTATGTTGCTTCGTATTTCAGGTGACTTTACAATAGTGATTCCGAGCCTCTTAAAAGACGGAGTTCTCTTCCATGTGGAAATCCTGGAGCTCTACATATGTGTAGATAGTGATGTCAGTGTATAGTCTAGCAAATCTAAGTGCCATAGCATCAGTTGATGGATTCTATTTTACGTTGTTTTTCCCCCTCTGACCTGAACATCTACTCTGGTATAAGGTGAAGGGTAAATGCTCTGGCTATCGCTGGAAGTGGCTATTTTTACTGCACGCTGCTTGTGGGAAGATCTGGTCAATCGGATTATTTTTTGCTTTCCGAATTGGGCCATTCTATCCCTACGTTACATGGTCTAGCTTTTACCTCCCTTCTTTTGCCTCCTTTTAGTTTTGTTTATTGATGTTACCCAAAAAGTTTTTATAATTTTGGGTAGCACTTGCATATTAAGAAAAAGAAAAAGCAGCAGCTAGAGGTCTACATCCTCCTCAAGGGGAGTGACTGCTCCAGTTAATGTGAAAATGTGGCTTTTGTTGGTTTCACTTGTTTTAGCAATGAAAATTTGATGTGCTTTTTTGGAGAATTACTTGGTTGAAAACTTGAATAATCTATGAGGTGTTTATGCAAGCCTATGGGCCTATATATTAGCGAGGATATTCTGTTTCCTACATGTTGAGTTCATTGGACACGGATAATGTAGGAAATTAGCGGTTACGTATTCTATGGGTCATGCTGTTTGTGGCTCATTTTAAAAGATGTATGATATATGTTTTATAATGGAAAAAAAATCAAAAACTTATTAAAAACATGATTTTAAAACCGACAACTAAAGAAATGAAAATCGCTCATTCTGGTATTCTTTTTTTTGTTTTTAGCAAAAACCGAAAATTAAAAAACAAAAATGATAACGAATAGGCCTTGGTTTTGGTTCATTGGCTAATCGGAAAAGGAAGTGGAAAAATGGGGAGGAAGTAAAAAAAGTTGTATTAGGATAATTGGACGAATAACAATATAAATTTGGGGAATTAGTTAGATCAATTTTCGTAATTATATCAAGTTTGTCATGTCGTCACGTGAGTTAGATGGGTCAACTATGAGGAATATCTTTATGAGATTGTGGCAGTTCATCACGAATATCACGATATGGACGAATGTTGTATAGCTATACATAACCATATAAATATAGCTATTTTACAATGGTTATTTCTTCAAACTAGTCATTTGTATTATTTATGATTACTCGTATAATGCATATACATCCTTTGTTGTTTTAGTATCACTATATATGGGTGATACTGATACACAATCGAAGAATGAGGCAGAGATTAGAAAAGAAGGGAGGAAGTATGATTAATGAACAGTAGTAGTGGAATATATAGAGTTGAAAAGTGGTAAAAAAAGAGTAAGAAATGAGAAAATAGGAAAAGATAAAGGCGACATTAGCCATTAATAGATAACACTGAGTTTGGTGGGAAGGAATTGAATGGAAAATAAAAGGAAATGGAAAGAAAAAAGAGACTTTCCTATATTTGGTAAAAAAAATACTCCCTCTGTCCCATAATATAGTGCTTACATTCCATTTTCGGTGTCCCAAAATATTGTGCCTACTTCATTTTTATTAATTTATTTTGACTAAATTATCCTCAATTGTTCCTACCTTTCTTTCAAAATATATGCTCTTATTTATTGCTTTGCACCATTCAAAGGAAAATTTATTGTTTTTTGATTTCTTTTGAAGGAAAAAGAAAATAAAGGCTTAGTTCCAAGACTAAAAGATTTCATTAAATATTTTTTTTTAAAATCCCTCTAATCTCCTTAATTCCCTCGGTAAGAAAAGCAAAGCACTATATTATGGGACGTAGGGAAGTAGTATGTTAATTCAATTAAAAAGGAAGTAAAGTGAGAGAAATGAAAACCTAATAAATTTTTTTTTTTTTTTGAGAGGATGAAAACCTAATAAATTTCCTTTCCCTTCCCCCCGCAAAATTGAAAAAATTTAAAAGAAAAGAGAGAATTAAATAAATTCCTTCTTATCAACCAAAGAAACCTTTTTCCCCCTCCTTTCTCATCTGTTCTCTAATTTTTCTCCATCTCCTTTCCTGGACTAAAGTTAAAAAAAAGCAACACAGTGTAAGGGTGGGGAGGGCGGAGATGAATCCAGACTCATCTCATCGTCTTAGTTGAATAACAAGGCGGCATTAAGAATGGGAATTGGAATGGGAATGGGAATAGGAATGGGAATGGGAAGTCGTGGACCCCTAATTGAGCTCTCGGCTGCTTCTTCTCACGTGGGCGAATTGGTCCAACTCATCGTCTTTGTTCACGGCTCAACTCCCGTTCTGGGAAAGGTAAGGTATCAATTGTTGTCTAGTTTGTTGTCCGTTTGGTTTGCGAAAATTGAAGGTGCGCACGGAAGTACCTTCCTTTTCCAACGAACATTCGTGACCCACCTTAATTTCTCTTTCCTCACATTTTTCACCTATGCCAGTTGAAACCAATAAACATCAAGATTATTCCAATATCAGAAGATGAAACACACTATTTTTTATCAATATTTGGAATTTTAAAAATTAGTGTAGCTAAACACATTCTTTCCGTTGAATTGAACAATCGTAATTTTAGATTCAACATTTTCGCCTAATTTCAAAATTCAATATGTTTTTGAATTTTAAAAACTCAAAATTGCCGCTGATTTTCAAAATTCAAATTTCAAAATATTTTTCAAATTTACTATTGTTCATTTCTCACTTCATTAACATATTGTTGATTCAAATGTTAGTTTGTTCATCCAAGTCTTCAAATGTTTATTCAAATTACTTATATGGTCATTGTGATAAATATTTACGTTGGCTATTACTTATATGCTCATCGGCATTTAACAAACGCTCACTTCATTAACATATTGTTGATTTAAATGTTATTTGTTCATCCAAGTTTTCAAAACGTTCTTTTCAAATTATTTATATGTTCATTGTGATAAATATTTATGTTGTTATTACTTATATGTTCATTGGAGATTGAACAAATGTTCTTTCCGTGCGTTTTTGGTTTAATGAATCCGCGTTTTATGTGTTTGTTGCTGCGTTTTGGATGATGCGCACCATTCTCTACCTACACTCGTGCGCACCATTTAAAATAAATTGGTTGGCGCAGAGCAGTCTAAATCAGGTAAAGTGGTGAGGACAGACATGGAAGTCGGAGACGAGTCCAGACCATATTTCTGCATCTCCCTCTGGAATTCCCACCTTCCTAAGGCTTCCTCTGTCTCTGCTGGCGACATTCTTTTTTTTACGAAGTAAGCACCATCTTCGCATCTTCTTACTTACTGACTTCCCTTCTTTGCTAATTCATTTTACTAACTACTAATTGTTGATTGCACAGATGTTCAAGTGATGGAATTTAGGACTATGGTTCAAGCAAGGAGTGTCCCTTATTCATCCTTTCTTCCTCTCATCCATACTTATTCTTCCCTCCTTTCTCCAGGTTTTCTCTTTCTCTACTTGGATATGCCATTCTTATTCTTATTCAGTTATTCTTATTCTTATGTTTCTGGTGAATTAGATGTCGATGATTTGGTCACATCTTGTCCCCTTGTGGGAACCGCTAAGGAAAAGCTTAGGAGGGTCATACACTGGGTGAAGCAAACAACATCCGCTCTCTCTAATCAAGTACTACTCTCCACTCTCCACTCTCCACTCTGCTCTAGAGTCTAGACAAGTCCCATTGTGCTCTATGCTAGCTTTGGACCTTCAGGGACTTGTTTCATCTTCTACTTATATGAATATCTTGTGCTTTTTGGCACCACTCATAGCTTTTAAATGGATATAAATATTCATGCCTGTCTCTCATTTATAGAGCCTACATTATTGCTTAGGTGTCCAACAGACTTCTCCCAGTTACAATTGAGAGAAAGCTTTCCTGGTTCCATTATGTCTACTCCATTCCATTCTTTCTACAATTCTCCACTCTGCTCGCATTTTCTTTTTTGATTCAATTTGCTACTATCATATTCTTTTATTTCAGATCTTTTAATTTCTCATTTTGTCCTTAACCTATTCATATTCCTGTATTCTCTATCTTCATTTGATTTATGTCGTGCTTTTTATTCTTGCTATCCTATGTTGATTGAAATGCTATTTACAATTTTTCATTCCAATTTCCAATGCTTGATTAATTCCTGCTTTTTAGTCGTCAGTTCATGACTATATTTGTTCATTTTATGCTAGATTCCGGCTTCACGAAACTGGAAGGTGCACAAAGAGCAAAAACCCCGTGACTGTCTCTTGCTCTCACAAGTATTACACCTGTCTAGTCCTTGTAAGGCCATCTTTCATGCGTCCATCGGTGAAGTTCTTCTGCAATCTCTGTCACCCGTTCCTGACAAAGAAAGGCTCTTCATCAGCAGGCGATTGGCTACCAAGACAGACATTATAGTGGAAGATATGATTTGTACAGGCTGCCAGCTCTGTGGACTCCCATTGTGTTCAGAGTATGCTACCTGGATTCCTGTTTAAATCTTACTAAATTGTCATATCATTATTGCAATTCACAGTAATCACTAATGTGTTGATCCTTTGCTGCACCAGTTCCACCAGTGTGGGAAAAGACGGTCCTTCATATTGTGGCAAGAGTTCAAATCGACTTCATTTTGTTGGCTTGATATACAGGCCATTTATGGTATGATTCTGTCATAAGTCTGCGAGCTAGAGGAGAAAATTGTTTCCATGAGGGAGACCAATACGAGATTTCTGTACTTCTTTATTGGCTTCTGAAAACACATATAAGGGACTGACCAACTCTTGATCCATGAATGGCAATACTTAGCTGAGTGAAAGAGAAGGGATCTGCTTTCTCTGCCACAGGCTATGCTGCTACCTCATTAATTTAAACAGTCCTTGCTAAGCTACCTTTTGAATCATCGTGTCCAAAAATATCGATCAATTCGTGTATAAAACCTTGATCATATGAATTTTGGAAATTTAAATTGCATGAGTGCATATCTAATGACTATACTTTGAACTGCAGCTCTATGTGTGGGATAAGTCGGAGTATATTCCACTTCTTGTTACAAATAAGGCAGCTGAACTCCTGTTTGGGAACATCACTGCTGAAAAAGTGTACCAGTCATACAAGGATGACCAAAAGGATCCTCAGAAGCTGAGAAACCCTTTGAAGGCACATGTTAATGTACAGGATTACGTAAAAGTTGAGGAGAAAAGGATTGGGTCTAGCCCATGCCCATCACTGGGAGCTATGGGATTAGAGACGAGGAGGAATTATTATGACTCGCGAAGTCGAAACTTGTATCTGATTTGGTTAATTGTGTTAAAGATGTTGCTGGTTCAAGGGAAAAATAGCTTGTTAAAGTTTGAAGCTGATGTTAATCCTAGATTAGAAGCGGAGGATGGGAGATTTGAGATGATAACCGTGTCCATGCCATGTTCAAATACTAAAAAGATTTAAAGAAGGTGGTTCTAAATTAAAGTGTAGAGCATAATTGTTAAGGATTTATTTATGTTGAAACCCTTATAAGGAGTATGTTTGTGCAATTGTGCTGTTAAGAAGTTGAAGAATGTGGTTTAACGTGAGTGCGTGCAAGGCAGAAGCATATAGGATCTCACTGAACCACAAACAAAACCTCTTTATGAATTATGGGATTAGTTTTATCTTTTTATCTGTTTATGGTGCAAATGTTAATGGGATTCTGATTGGGTGCTACTTGAGAAGGCAACAAAATTGCATGCGAAACAGTCAAATCCTTGAGGTTGAGGGTTGAGCCTCATTCCAATATAATTGTACTTGTCTAGTTGTCTATAATAAGTTAATACAGAATTTGAGGAGAGAAATCAAATGGAGTATATCTTGTCTCAAAATTCTTAAGGAAGTGAGTGAGTCGAAATAATAATAAAGTTGAAACGTAATAATAAGTAATAAGAATATAAGATCAGAAAGTCGCAGAGAGACTGAGAGACATCGTCATTCTTCCGTGCCCTAACTCTTTGTTATACCTCAAAAAAAAAAAAGAAAAAGAAAAAAAAAAAAAGAAAAAAAGAAAAGAGAGAGATGAGAGGCATAGGAGGACCACTGTTGTGCATTGGAGATCTGTTGAGCGATGTTGGAGAAGCAGATGACAAATTGGAGGACACTCTCACAAATTGTCAATTTTCTTCCGATCTTCCTGATCATCCCGACCTCCATTTTCAACCTTTGAGCCTCACCCAACTTTTCCAGGTGCTTCTCTTTTCTTTTCTTTATTCTATCTTTTAATTACTACTACTATTTGCTTTCTCCCTTTTTTTTATCAATTAAATTGTCATATTTCATTGTTTCTGCTTCCTTGCCAAATATCCCGATTGCCAATGTTTTCTAATTTTATTGTCTATGTACTCTAATCTAATTTATGTCATTGATGAGCTCATTCCAAGCATCACCTAACCTTATAGGAAAGCTACGATCAGTTGAACAACGCACTTGCTGGCTCAGATCATTCATGGACTTCTATGACATTGAAGGTAAGTAATACAATACAGCTTCAACTCAACCTTTTGCAATTCTCACCAGAACAAGACATTTGTTGTTTGAAATCGTGGTACATACCTAACAACAAAAGGACATGTATGGGTAATACTTGCTTCATACCTATTGCATTTAGAATTTGGACGAGTTTGTTGCATAGCTTTGTGAGTTTTATGCTCATGGCATCATGCTGTTTTCAGTTTTGAACCCCCTATCATCGACCTCCCATCTACCAGGCTTGGAAAGAAAAAGAAAAATCCAAAAGGAAAAGGAAGAATGAAAAAGCAAAATAACTACCACGGATTGAGAAATCGACTCCTTGTGCTTATTTAGCACTCCTTTTTTGTGCTCATAGGGTTGCTTAAGTTGCTAGAACTATTATGTGCTTTCACCATCTTGCTTTCTATTGCTTCATTAGTTTTGAACTTGTTACCAGTTGTTAGCTCTCAACTGCTTGCATTTCTTTCCGCTGCAAGGGCTTGTGGCATCACCTTTTTTCTGCCATGTTCAGCTTGCATTGTCTGACTACTGATATTTTCTTGTTTTCTCCTCCGACCGTCTTACCACAGCTGTGTACTACTCTGGATACTGCAAAGAAGCTGATAGAGTCCGCCAATTCAAATGTGATGGTGCTATCAGAAAATGTTGGGGAACTTGAAAATATAATCAAGAAAGGAGAGTCTGCTATTGCAGAGGTCAGATCCATTCATAGCTCACTAAGCCAAAGGATTGATTCACCAATTAAGAGAGAAGCCTAATCATAGCTTGTCAAGTGTTCGTTGGTTGAGAGTGCAGTATAAACCAATTTATGATGTTTCAGGTACAGAGTGACGAGTGACTGAGGATGTTCAATTATTGCTCTTTTGGTGTATAAAATGCTGAATACATCCGGATCAACTTTTCCTAGAGTAGCAGTTGTTTCATGTGAGTCATTGTCTCTAGGAATTGTCGAATAGTAAGAATGCATTTATTTTAGAAAAGGAGCTACTAAGAACTACTTTTTCTCATTGAGAATACTGTTTATTTACTAGATTGCAATTACCCATATTTTTCTTATTCCTTTGAATTATGCAAATTTATATTCGTTAGCAAGACCCATCTACTTGAGATTTTGAAGTAAACTTCTATGTTGAAGTTGCCATTTAATCACAAGTAGCTATTACTTTTGTTTCATAATATTAGGCGTCCAAAGTTTTTAGATATGAACTTTGATCATTAACTTCTTTTGAGTTGTTGATGAAGATTAATATGTCTATTTTGAGACATGTACACACGCGCGCACACATGCACTACACACACACACACACACACACACACACACATTAGTATTTATGTTTATATGTGTTGTTAATATGTCCGACATGTGATCTGACATCTTTAGAGAAATTAATTATTACAATCTGAGGTTCAAAACCGTAGAGGTCTTATGCTATGAGAAGGAGGGAGTGCCTACCTTCCAGTCAAGGTAAATTATGTATATATAAGAATATGAACTTATATCATACTCCCTCTGTATTTTTTCCATCTTGCTCACTTGTAATATTCTAGTTGAACTTAGAAAACTTTGACCATGTTTAGTGAATATTATATATGAAAAATTATAGTCTTGTAGGATCCTGTTGAATTCGTCTCGATGTATAGTTTATGATATCAACTTTTCATAATTTTTAGTAATACTAATACCTAATTAAGAATTTTATTTTTAAGGGTCAAAGATGTGTATTGGAGACTCTGCAAAAACAAATACACAAGATAAAAAACTATAGTGGGAGTATGATTCAAGATTAATTTTTGTATTCCAGATGTAATATTGGAAATTTTTGTTTTGACTGGTTAAATGGGCCTAGGAAATTATTAGAACAAAAATTTTGGTTTTAAGATTTAGTTTATCGGATGGCCGGCTGTACTGTATTGACTTGTGAGTATACTTATATTGCCTCTTTGTTTCGCAATGCTTAACACCTAAATACTACTACTGCATAACTAATAATGTTTCTTGTTATGGTTTGAGAAATTGCCTTGTGCACTAAAAGTTTAAAAATATATCTTATGTCTTTGTAGCTCTGTTACTAAGGCAATGTATCTGGATCTGCTTTCTATCTGGTTCTTGGATTTTTTCCTCCTGTGCTTTTATCGCTCATTTGATGATCCATTTCGTTCTGGTAGTAGTAAACCTCTGTGGAAGCTTGTGACCAAGTGTGAGTAATTATCAGCTGCTGTTGAGGGAAATTATGCTTGAATATGCTATTCATATTATTAGAGTATGAGCACATCTAGTTAGTAATTTGGATTTCTTGTTGGGCTGGATGCTTATTATATCTGTGCTTTGGTTATAATTGACTAAATTAAGATGGCTCATGAAATTGTTTTTTGCATATATATCAAAGTAGCAAATGGTTTGTCGTTTTGTAAAATCTAATCTAATGGAAACAGCCTTTACGCTATCTCAAGGGTAAGGTTGCAGATGTCCAAGCCTTTTTGAATACATTGGAATATAGTTGATACAGATGCTGATATTTGAAGGTTAGTAGGTGGCCAAAAGTGATGATTAATAATCTTGTTTGACAATGCTCTTGTGCATGTTTCATATGTTGACAACTCCTGAGATCTCCAATATTCTATCTTCATTTGGGTTGAGGGTGTTCGATAGGGGTATTCTTGAGGTCCTTTTATATATTGTTTAACCTTGCCTTCACAATACTCAGCCTTTTCTGAAAAGGCTAAGGTTCCTTCGAAGGCGTGAGCTTTTGCTGCATCGGGAGACATAAATACTAGAGTGATATGCTGCAAAAGTAGAGGATGGGGTTAGCTACCTTCTCAGGTATCTGTATGCTTTCTCATTTAACAGTGAATCCTGCAACTCTTTTATCATCATCTTGAGGTGGCTTAGTATTTTTAGGAGAAGTTTGTTTACATTGCCTTAATGGTCATTCCATTGTCTTTTTGGGGCCTCTTGAGTCCTGGCCATTCGACTTGCTTTATGTCCTTGGCATGTGGTTAACCAGCATAGTTTTTGTGGGCAAAAGGGAAAAGCTAAAGAAGTCTTTCTTCATGCCACATCTATCCTGTTTAATGACTTTGATTCCCAATGTTTGAAGGAACTATCACCATCTGCAACGGCACAAGCTCATCAACAGAAGTGATAATATTACAATTTGCATGTTGCTCTTGAAGCTATGTCAAACATCATAGTCTCCTTTTATAGGGCATTAATCTCCGTATGTCCTCATCACATGGGTTTAAAGGTTCATGTGGGTAGCAATTCCGATTGCATTTATACATGATCGTTGTTTTAATTTGCAACTATGTGCTCACTTTAACTTCTAATGAAACATGGGTGTTGTCTTAATCCCTAATCTGCAACTCTGGAAGTCGGAATACAAGAAAATGCCTATATGGATTTATCCTATTAGACTTTGTTGTCTTCAACAAGAGTGCGGCATTGTAGGAGTTGCGAAGCTCCATTGTGTGCTTTTGTGAACTAGAAAGGTAGCAACTATATATTTGATGCAAAGTTGGACTTTAATTAAGATGCTTGGATTTTTGTACTGTTTATACTGTTACAGGCTACTAGCACTTGAATGTTTGGAATTGGTATTTTGTTTAGAAGATCATAGAGCAATCTTTTACAATCAACTATAGGATTCTGATTGTTTACCTGTCTGCAGTCCAGTAGTATTATTTCCAAATGTGTAGTACTTTTTTTCTGGTTGATTTTATAGTGACAGAATCTCATATGCACTTTGTTCTTGTCATTGTAGGCTCTCGTTTAAAAATTATTCTTTTAGTCCATACTCGTTGAAAGCTTGCAGAATTTTTTGATGTGTCTCGGTATGTAGCATTGCAATATCTCCTAGCAGTTACCAGTGCCTAAATAAATTGTGACTTTGACTAGTTGATGATTCTTGAACTTATATTATGTTATAAGAGTTAAATTTCTTCTGAGCCATGTCTCTTCGTTTTTATGGCTCCTATCGTAGTGTAATCCACTATCATTTCTCCTGCATATCTGATAAAAGTTGAAACATTTTTTGCATGCATCTCCTGCGTGCAAACTCGAAGATAGAGATTAGGAAACTTGTTATGAATCAATCAAGATTCAAAATTGAACTTGAAAGAGACTTGAGAGCTAACTAAAGCAAACAGGTTGCAGAGCATCCTGGTAAATAGTGCAGAATTTGTTAATTTAGTAAAGCCTATCAATTGTTAAGTTTCAAAGTTATTTCTTGGTTGGCTACACAAGTCATAAATACTTTTTCCGTTTTCCTGCAGTCGTTTTAGAGCATATTTTCATGGCTGTGTCACTGTGCAGGTAATAAACTGGAGAAGGTACCCATGATTCTGGGGTATCCACGAGCAGGTCAATCCTTTTAGAGATGATGAGGTCCCTCAATCCTTGTAATATGTAAAATGTAAATGTTGTCCAAGTCTAAGTTTCATCTTGTTGGTTCAAGACAAGGTTGAACAAATCTTATGATACTGTGTTTTAGGTTGTGTTATATGCATATCAAATGACATCCAAACTCAAGTCGATTATTCGAAGAAATCTGTGTGAATCCTGAAGACTTCTGAACACTTTTAGAAATCAGGAAGGGTTGGAATTTGCTTTCATGATGGATTTGTATTGAACATCTATGTGAGATTCAGATGCTACTTATTTTAATGTATTGAGCGTTCAGCAGATGTTACAGAGCAATGTAGGTCTGAATATTAATGTAGTTGAACTCGGATCCTTCAGTATACAACCTGAATCTAACCTGTCGCTACTTGCTAGTTGCTGCCCTCTGGTCCCTACCTAAGTATTACATGATTTTTTTTTTTTTGACAGAAGTATTTCAGGATCTTGATAACTAGTACACCGTCATTTTTACTAATGACAAATGTGTAATATCGTCAATGGTGAAATCCTTCAGCAGTTAGCATAAACGATGGCATCACAGTGTGGCTCACATTTATCCGAACTGTTGAACACTGTTCCATAGTATACCATTAGACATATCTGTAATACTTCAAAATATTATTTTCTTGTATTTTATCTCGATATAAATTGAACATAACTAATTGTCAAAGTTTGTTGTTGAATATTGTGCTTTTTTTATAAAATGAAACGAAGATTTTTTTTAATATATTTTTATTAGTTGTACAAAGTGTCTTTTTGGAACTTCATTATTAATTGGTTCTTACAAGACAATATTAAATAATAGCGACTAAGCAAACGAAGTCCTAGGAATGCAAACAATTACATTTTTTTTTTTTTTTTTTGAAAGAATGCAAACAATTACATTGCCAAGGGGGAAACAATAGTGAATTATACTATTTTGCCAACGAAGTTGAACTTGCTTTTAGATACAACTTTTATTATACATTCAGCCACTCAGGCCATTAGGCATATCATAAGTACGGTATACTCAATATTAATTTTTTGAGGGTGAATCTCAACTGAAGAGAAATGGTAATCGGATAGTACTCCTAGTAGCTTAGAGGTAAAAGTTGAGTTTGGTGAAATGCATATGAATTGTTTGCTCCAGCTAAAAGGGTGAAGAATCCTAAGTAACGTGAAATGCAAAGCATAAGCGTCCAATGTACCTGGACATGCTCTGAATCTAATGCGCAAAGAGAAATGCTGCGCCCATTTACATCTTCCTCCTTCTCTTCCTGGCTAAAGCCTAATAATACTAGTAATATTGTTTCTCTCTTCAAGAATAATAATAAGAATCAGATTCCCAGAAACTTTGAAAGACTTGCTTCTTCTCCATTTTCAGCAGGAATACGTGCAATTTCCACTCTTTCCCCTGAGCCTGATATGGAGGTTCCGCACAACGCCCAGCGCCCCGTTCAGGTATCCGCTCTTTCTTCTTCTTCTGCAACTTCTGCTTTCATCATGGATTTCACTGGTTTTCTTTATTTCATTTTCAATCTGCCGTTTCTTCAATTTTCCTGCCTCTACTCGTTTTAATTAGCTGATGAATTTCTGCTTCGGTCTCTTTTTTTTGGTTTTACATATTAATGTGGTCTTTGCATCTTCGATGTTATTCAGTTGCTAGATTAGCTACAAGGTTTTTACCTATTCTGTCACAATATATATGTCAAAATGGGAATCATCGTCTGCTAGCCTTGACCTTAATTAGGATTTAGGAGTTAGGACTCTTGAGTTGATATCCGATTGCGTTTGTATATTTTGATGGTGGTGCTGTTCCAGTAACAGCTGTTTGAGCTGCTTTAGGCAACGCCGTTGCCCGTTGGAGGTTGCGACTTACGTGTTATCACCTTTTGATGGACTTTTACTACATTTTGGTGAAGCCTTTCTCATCTTGGATACATTACTTTGGGCATTCTAAATCATCAAGTAATGTTTTCCGCCCACCATTAGCTAATCAATAGAGTGCTACCATAAGCCTATCCAATACATAATCCAGCTGAACTCTATGCCTTTTGTTTTCTTTCATTAGCTAATAACACCTCCATTTCGACTTACTTATGGTTTTAGCATTTAATTTTTAAGTTTCTTTCGGGAGTGGGGGTTGAGACTTGGGAGGACGGCTGGAGGGGGCTAACTGGTTTCATTATATTTGTAATTTTTGAACACCAATGCCATTTTACATATCATGTATATTAACAATCAATCTCAGCTTAGAATACCGGTATAATAATTCTCAAATTCTTAATATGTTGCATCAACCTTAACTGACATGAATTTTGAAGCAGAGAAGTATCACCAAGCTATAGAGATAAATATGTGAGTTTTTAAGGCTATAAAGAAAGAGTTCTAGAGATAGGGGTGCTATGATTTATTCCCTATCCCTTACCTTCCTATTTTCTTTTCTCCCATCCATCTTCTTCCCTCCATTTTCGTTCTTTTTTCTCCCAAACTTCTCGTGTAAAAAACCAAACATATGAAATTAATTTGCAATTGTGTTTCTTGTTTGGAAAATGTTTCTTTTGAGGAAAATCAACTTCATTCAATTTGTTTTCCATCCAAGCAAACAGAGCCTAAACTATGTTTCCTAGGGTGTGGTTAGGAGGACCTCTGACCCATCTGTAGTCTTGTACTTACTTAGTTAATTGCATCTGTGTGACTCTGTTGAAGCTGGAATCAAGTGGTATCCTTTTTGTGAAATCGGAAGATCCAACCTTTGTCGTGACTCAAGAGTCACTTTAGAGTCTCCTGTTGAAACTTAGTGGATGTTAAGTCACTTTGGCTCCATCTGCCTGTCAGAGGGGCAGCCAATCTAACAAATTAGTCTCCCTCCCTCAGGATTGTCCTGATAATGGAGTTTGTGACCATGATCAGCTCCTTTTGTCTGGTATGCTATTCTTTCTGTAGACCCTGGAAAAAAAGGATTCCACATTGAATCTGATTTCATATTTAGGTATAAGCCTATGAGGTTCCTAAATCCTAAGAGATGGAAGACTTGGAGACTAATACAGAGCTATCATAGTTTTCACCAAATTTACTGTTTTTGTGCTACAAGAGCTGGGAGTTAAGGAGACATCTGTATGTGATTTGCTCAAACACACTATTTTTTTTTTCTATAAAAGAGGCTTCTTTAGGTGTGGGAAACGTTGGAACTGTACTCTACTAGTTAGGTTTACCTGAAGACAGATATAGGTTAGGTTTTGAAAGGCATGTGGATCAGTCCTTTAGCAGTGTAGTTTGCTGGCAATCAATCAATCATATGGGAGTTTAGGTGATTGGCTCAAGGAATAGTCTCAAGTCTTAATAATCATCAAGGTGCCATGGGGAATTTTCATCTCAACATGGTTTATTAGGGCAATTTTATATGTTTAGGAGGTTCTTGGTGGACTTCTGCCTCAGAATGGTGTTTCCCCTGTGTTTTGGGCATCAATGTTACTTCATAGAGTTGATGTCTATGATACAGCCCTCTTTTGGTTCGAGTCCTGTCCGTAGCTGGTGAAAAGGGATCAATCCAATGTTTAGAATTTTTGCCAGGCGATCTTAACTCTGTTTATGTGGTTAGTTGCTTCAGAAATGCCTTATCTTCATTTTGTTTTCATGTTCCTGTTTGGTGAAGGGAAAGAGTTCCTTTTAGGTCACTGTTCTTTGATACTGCTGCAATGGGTATTATGTAGCAGAATCTTGAATTTCCTCCTTTCTGGAATAAAGATAATAAGACACTGAAGGACCTGTGATGTAGACACTATTGGCTCATAAATTCTAAAAATTTAGTGTGCAGCTTCTGTTTATTTACTGTAACACGTTGCAAGTGTATCATATAGTCTCACCTATTTGGCTTATTCATATCGGTAGTGTTTTTCATTCACTAACTTATTTTGCTACTTTGGACCTTTGGAGTTCTATTTTACCCTTCGTACTCCGTGATTCCCCCATCTTGCTGCAACCTGTTAAGTAATTAAAAGGAAACTGTCCTGAGTCTTCAATGTTTATATATGGTGTAAATTCGTGTATCGGGGTTGTTGTCCCTCAGAGTTTTTGGCCACTTAGCAGGTTGCAAGGCGTTTGGAGAAGTTTAAAACCACCATCTTCACACAGATGAGCCAACTCGCTATCAAACATGGAGCAATCAACCTTGGCCAAGGATTTCCCAATTTCGATGGGCCTGAGTTTGTGAAAACAGCTGCTATCGAAGCCATTAGTGACAGTAAAAATCAGTATGCTCGAGGTTATGGAGTCCCTGACCTCAACTCTGCTGTGGCTGAGAGATTTAAGAAAGACACTGGACTTGCAGTTGATCCTGAAAAGGAAGTTACTGTCACCTCAGGTTGCACAGAGGCCATTGCTGCAACCATGTTGGGGTTGATAAATCCTGGGGATGAGGTCATCCTCTTTGCCCCGTTCTATGACTCCTATGAAGCTACTCTTTCTATGGCTGGTGCCAAAGTTAAAGGCATCACTTTGCGGCCACCAGACTTTGCAGTACCTCTTGATGAGCTGAAGTCCACAATATCAAAAAATACCCGAGCAATCCTTATAAACACTCCTCATAACCCAACAGGAAAGATGTTCACTCGAGAGGAACTTGATGTGATTGCATCTCTGTGCATTGAAAATGATGTGTTGGTTTTCTCGGACGAGGTTTACGACAAGTTAGCGTTTGAAATGGATCACATATCGATGGCCTCTCTTCCTGGCATGTACGAGCGTACTGTGACCATGAATTCCCTTGGCAAGACATTTTCTTTAACAGGCTGGAAGATTGGATGGGCCATAGCACCCCCACATTTGACATGGGGAGTGAGGCTAGCACACTCATACCTCACGTTTGCTACTTCAACCCCAATGCAGTATGCTGCGGCTACTGCTCTGAGAGCACCAAATTCATATTATGAGGAACTGAAGAAAGATTACAAGGCGAAAAAGGATATTTTGGTTGAAGGACTGAAGGATGCCGGCTTTAAGGTATTTCCGTCAAGTGGGACCTACTTTGTGATAGTAGATCACACCCCTTTCGGGCAGAAGGATGATGTTGCATTTTGTGAATATCTGATCAAGGAAGTCGGGGTGGTGGCTATCCCAACAAGTGTTTTCTATCTGAATCCTGAAGAGGGCAAGAACCTTGTCAGATTTACCTTTTGCAAAGATGAAGACACCTTGAGAGCTGCTGTTCAGCGAATGAAGGCAAAACTAAAATGAAATCTTTGAAAGAAAAATCTTGACTCAGATTTATCCTTTTTATTGTTGGTTTTTGAGGTGGGGGTAGAAGGGTGAAATGATGTTTGTTGTTAACTTTACATTGTTAAAAGTTGAAAATTAAAGGGATTATTAATTTATCAGCGATTGGGTATAAAGATAATGATGGTTTGATTATACCAAGTGAGGGAGGACTCTCTTGAGCACAACTTGGAGAAAATAATTAGTATTCTAGTAGTAGAATAATGTGCCCAATTAAGTTGTATATTTTTTCACCAAGGATCCACGACTTATGATCACTAGTGGACTAGTGGTGTACTGGTTTATGCTTAACTGGTAATAAGCCAACTGTTATTACATAATGCATCATAAATAAAATGCTATCTATCCTGCTATATCTATATGTCCTCTATTATCATTCCTATGTTTAGTGTGACAGATAAACGAATATCTAGGCGCAGGTCAAATATATATTGCCCCTTTCCTTTTGGTACTCTCATGGGGTGGATGCTATCTATCCGACTATCCCGAACGTCGTCTGGCCCATGGGGTGGATGCAAAGCTCACACATTTGGCCCCTCCAACAGTATGGTGAAGAAGAGATGGATTCCAGTTGGGATAGTGACCGCCGGTGGAGTTTGTATGGGAGGGCAGGGAGAACAAAACAGAGAGTTAAAGGGGCAAGATGCAAATTGTTCACAGAGTTGAGTGCGGATGTGATTTATAAGATTTGGAGAGTGTTGGTGGTTTCCATGTGCCAAACCAAGTTGTGAATTGTGTGTGTTGGGACCCAAAAAACATAACATGCAAAGTTGTAGACCTGGCCATACCCTATGAAGGATAAGGAGGAGTCCAACATATAATATGTTGTATCTACACATAATTAAACAAATGCAGATTCGTATATTAGCCTAAATCATATAATGTCCTCTCCCAACTCTCATGCACCTATATTTTCATCAAGCAATCAGCAATGGAGGCAGGGTACAAGACACTAGTATCTTCTACACCTATTCCAAATTAATTATTTTTTTGTCCAAAGGCTAATTAATGGCATAATGCTTAGTAGTTAAGTTAGTAGGCCAAGTATTATCTAAAGTCCTAAAGCAGTCAGATTAATAATAATAATACATTAATTAAGTAGTATATTCTGATCCAGAAGGATTCTCTGTAGTGTTTTGTTTACCAATGACATTTATATTGCAATTATGTTATGCTATGTAGAGGAGTAAGAGGACTATATTTCTATATCATAGTTGAATAATAAATGAAGGGAGTGGTTTAAGGTGGGACTTGGGAGGACAGAAGTAGTTGATAATTCCCTTCATTTTGGTCGTTGGGTTGACAATCTCCCTTGTCTCGCCTTTAATTTCTTGGACACAAATTATTTCATATCAATTGATGGAGAGGAATAGGATACTCCTTATTACTTAGTCAATCAACCCCATTTTTTTGCAGAGTTGGCCAACTAATAATATGTCAAACCCATCAATTCCTTGTTTTCTTCAAAGTCAAAAGGTTTAGAACTCGTCCAACAAAAACACTCTATTTTTCATTTAGGGACTTAGTATATTACACGCTTATTGTCATTGATATTCTCAACTATATTTGAACTTCCCCTTTTTGAATTTCTCACTATTGTTGGATGTTAATCAGGTTTTACTTTTCCACCAGCTTCAGCTTAACATCTCACACCTCCTAGCTGGCTAACTCCTACCTAAACCTAATCAAACTACATTTTGAAGGTCTTTTCCATGGTTAAACCACACTAGCAAATCAAATGAACACCAACTAGCTAACTTCATCATTTTTAATCTTACTTTATCCAAAATGATATATTTTACTTTTTTTATAATTTGATTATTTACTTTCTTAATCATTGGGGCTAAACACTAGCGTAAAAGGATAAAATGTCAAAGAAAAGAGAATTTTCAAAAAAAAAAAAAACATTATAAAGCTACCTTCGCCTAGTTTGGTCGAGGACTCATACATCATTTTATTTGTAAGAGGCTTCTATTTCTTGTCCTTCTAAGTTCTACCGTTTTCTTTTCCAATGATATAGTCACAACTATGGTTTTAACTCGAATATGTTAATATGTTTTACGTAGCCTAAAGGAATATATTAGAAGAGTTAAATTGGGATATTATTAGCACACAAATAGTGAAACAAATGTACTATGATATGTGAGGATTTGTTTTTTTAACGTATTAGTAAAGATATCTTTGTCCAAAGTTAGCATATGAATTGTGCAAAATTTCCAATGTTGCATGTATTGGAAAGAGAGGTTAGTAATATGTGAATGAAAGTAGAAAAATACCTTGTTACATTTTGTTTACTGTAACTTAAAAATGTACGACTTTAAGATGTGAAGACCCAAAATTTAACCTATTCATGGATGGTTAGAAAACTCTACTATCATATAGTTCATCGCCCAAAGCAAATCAATAATTTTCCTTTCCCATTTTACAAATAAAATGTGATTATTGGGAAGAGATTCTTTAAAGTTGGTTTCTCTTTATATCCATATCTAGTTTGTTTGAGCATGAGCATTGATCACTATGACTCACAACTTAGATTGTTTTTGACATTCCAAATAAAACAAGAGAGAGGTAAGTATAAGTAGATATAATGTTTTATTAGGACATGTAAACGTCGTTGGTCAACTCATAGTCAAATTTTAATGTTTAGACGAATGAATGTGTGATGCACAAACTAGTGTTTTTTTTTTTAGGGGTGTTGTTTGCGACTTTACGAATATGAACTAACTCAATCTAAGTACCATGAAGGCAAGTCTTGGTTGGTATGTAAAGATTACCCTCATAAGTCATAAGTTAAGTTAGATAGAAATGGAAATGTGGGCATAATGAAGAGATTGGAGATATTGAAAATTGAAAGAGGAGCAGTTAGCTTGGTTATGGTTTTGATCTGAAAAAGGTTCCCCGACCCGTAATAAGTAATAAGTAATAAGTAATAAGTTAAGTAAATATAGGAGTATAAAAAAGAGAGAAGGCACGTGCCGGAGTGGTACAGAAAGGGGGTTGAGGTCAGAAATCTGTGAGATCCAACGACCATATCTTCCCGTCAAGACCGGAGAAGGCTCTTTTTAAGAAGCCATCCAACGGCTGTAATGTGAGTGTAAATAAGCACCGTTTGATTTACATCTTACGCTCCAAATGAAATCATTATTTGCTCCACAGTGGGGTAAACAGTGGTAATATAAATAGAAATAAAGAAACCCTCCCAATTTGTTCAGAATTCAAACATCTTTCTCTCTCTATTTCTCTCACCTCTCTGTGCTCTCTCCCACCCTCAACCTCACCCTCACGCTCAGCGCTGCGCTTGCGGTGATATGTCGCCGGAGGCCATTACCAGCAAAGCCTACGTCAAACGAATCTCCAGATACCGGAAATAGACACACTCTTTCTTTCTATTTTTTCTTTTTCTAATTTCAATTTGTTGGTGCCAAAAAAGGAAAAAGGAAAAAGGAAATGGAAGGGCAAGGAAAGCTGAGCCTGAGCCGTACACAGTCGTCACTTTTGCGGTCATCTCCAACCATCCGATCATCGATCCAAAGCCTATCGTCGATTGCAGATGTGTCAGATTCTTCGGAGTATGTGTATGAGAGAAAGGTTCACAAGTCATCATCTTGTAACCCTAAGAGTAGTAGTAACAGCAGTAGTAGTAGTAGTATTGGAACAATTACAATGATATGGGCTGTGAGCCTGGCATTGGCATCCCTAATTGTGATACTCATCTTCATCTACCTAAAAAGCAACGAAATCTCAACATCGGAGAATGTTCTGTTGGCCCTGATAATGATCGCCATAGTGCTATTCTACCTGGGTAAGAACAGGGAATTGTTGGAGCGCTCAAAATGGGTGGTGAAGAAGCTGTACAGACAGCAGAGGCATGAGGATAATGATAGGAAAGGTTCAAAAGCAGTGCAGTGGTATATCGGGGATGAATCTGAATCTCAATCTCAATCTCAATCTGGCAAGCATACTGACATGGACATGGACATGGACATGGGTATGGTGAAAGAGGGCGTTGAACTGTACAGCAATGGAGATGTGTACGAGGGGGAATTTCATAAAGGAAAATGCAACGGAAGTGGGGTCTACAATTACTTTGTAAATGGGAGGTATGAAGGAGATTGGGTGGATGGAAGGTATGATGGCTATGGAATAGAGAGTTGGGCAAGAGGAAGTAGGTATAGAGGACAATATAGGGCTGGATTAAGGCATGGTTTTGGTGTTTATAGCTTTTATACAGGGGATTCTTATGCTGGTCAATGGTTCCATGGACAGTACCATGGCGTTGGCCTTCAAACTTGTTCTGATGCTAGTTCTTATCTTGGCCACTTCAAGTTTGGGGTTAAGCATGCCTTTGGTTCCTACCATTTCAGGTACCCTTTCTTCTTTTTTTTTTTTTTTTTTTTTTTTTTTTTTGCTGTTGTTGTCTGTGGACCATTGATGTGTCATGATCAAATCTGTACTGTGCTTCTAAATCTTTTGGAATTTGGAGTATTGTTTACTGCACCTTTTACAAATTTATCGTATCTTTCTGCTTCCAATACCCATTACATATTTATATTTTGCTGCTTCCTATTGCTTTGATTACTCATTTTGTAATTAGATACAGGGGAATTTCTATTACTCAATATCAATCATATCCATAAGGTCAAGATTTATCTTGTGTTTCTTGGTGTTTCCAGAAACGGGGGATAGATACGCTGGGGAGTATTTTGGAGACAAAATTCATGGCTTTGGTGTATATCACTTTGCAAACGGACATTGTTATGAGGGCTCGTGGCATGAAGGCCGTAAGCAAGGCTTTGGGATGTACACCTTCCGCAATGGGGAAGCCAAATGCGGTGAATGGGACAGTGGTTCCCTCAAAACCCCCTTACCACCGCTAACAGATTCAGTCCTACGAGCAGTTCAGGTTATTGAAAGATCCAGACTCCACCTATGTAATACTTCTTCTACAAGTATTGTATTGTTTCCAACTTCTTTTAATGTTATGCTCCTTCTGTTTTACAGGCAGCTAGAAGAGCAGCTGAGAACGCAATTAACCTGAGGCGGGTTGATGATCAAGTCAACAAGGCAGTGATGGCTGCAAACCGAGCCGCCACTGCTGCTAGGGTAGCTGCTGTCAAAGCAGTCCAGAATAGGATGGATGGAAAATATTATGATACATATGTGTAACTCAGTGTAAACTGTAAAGTAGGCTAATTTCGGTTTGGATTGCCTTGAGAAATATGTAAATTTTTGCCAAATTTCTCTTTACAACTTTGGAAACCAAAGAAGAAAAAGGCAGACCCTGGTAAGCACAAGCTAGCTGGAGGTTGAGATAGATTTCAGGTCTTTTTTCCTTCCTAGAATGATCTTTTTTGTTCCTTTTCTTATGATCCACACTCTGTAACTTGTATATAAATCTGGATATGTAGATTAAAGGAATCTGAATTCTTCAGAGTTATATTTCTGTACCCCCCCTCTCCCCGGTGCTCCTTGTGAAGATAATAGGATAACTGGATAAGTATGTTGTTTATGTTTATGAGGCCAACATTATTGACTCTTTCATTCTGCAATTATGAGATTGCAGGTTTTATTTATCTACATAATATCGTCAGCAAATACGCAATTCCACCTATGCCTTATCTCTAATGTTGGAGTCTTGTCTCAATACTAGTGGATGGTTCTCAAGGCCCAAGGGACAAAATTATGTAAATACGGAGTATTATAAACGATACAAGGAAAAATAAATAAAGAAAAGAGAAGGTTACTCAACCTTAATCTAAATTATTAGCCTTTTTTAGTTAGTTATTAAAAAATGTTTTATATTAATATCTATCACCTATAAGTTACTTGATTGTGCAACTCTATACTGTATAAGCCATCACATGTTTAGAGCAATTAATGACTATATTTAAAGAGAGTGAGGGATAGCTCAGTTGGTTAGAGCTTCCCTTCCGGTTCCAGGTGATCCTGGGATCGATTCTCATCTCCGTCCTTGTGATTCATTCGCACCAAAAAAAATGACTATATTTAAACCCATTTATAAGTTTGATTTCATAAGTTATGTGCAGCTCGATTGTGAGACTCGATTGCAGATGTGTCAGATTCTTCGGAGTATATGAAATTAATATGTGATAAAGAACATAGTATTAGCTAGTCATTTAAATGACAAGGTCCTTTAAATACTTCATAGGAACTGAATTTGGAGCAAAAAAATTACTAAACAAGTACTATTAAGTGTCAACCATAATCTCCGTTTTCATATGAATAAACATTCAATGTATTCCAAAAGAGTTGAGTTTGGATTTTGGAATTGAGATAAATTAATCATGTGTCATAAGGTATTAGTAAGTAGATGTTTAGTATTTGTACCTGTGATGATTAATTTCTAATCAATTGTCAACATTGTTTCTCTGTAACTCTTTGTACACAAAAACAGACATAGTTCATATTGTAAAGTGGCATTTAAAGGTGTTAAATTGGAGGGTGGGGAGCAACCCAATAGAATAAAAATGAAAGGGAGTGAGTAATTATAAAGTGACCTTTACCCCTTCCCTCTCAATTTAAAAAATTAGGCAAGAAGAAAACTAGGGATCAAGCATGCATGAAAAGTTTGGAAGAGTTGTATTGGCTTGAAATGGAACCCCACCACCAAGGCTTTGATCATGTGGTTCGTCACGAAACAAGGAAAATGACGAGTCTTATAATACTATCCTAACCCCCAAAACAAATTTATATTATACTTAGCCCTTAAGGCACATGGCTCCACATACCCTTTTTTGGTTGTTTAATTTGATATTTGCTCCGCACCAAAGCTTGATCTGCTTGCAGTTGCTCCATGCTCTATGTCTTGATCTAACTCCTCTTCTAGTGTTTGTCATATCTCCCTTTTGAAAACAGCTAGATTTGTCTTTTTTCTAAGAGATTTGTATTTGGAAAGTTCATTTTACAATTAGGTACCATCACCTCTTTTTGTGATGAAAGGGTACCATCTTGTAACACCCGACCCATATGGAGTTGAGTCTATCGTCACTAATGTGCATATAGGGTCAATTACTGTTCTCAACAACCAACACAAGTTCTTCCTTCGCATTTTGTCCTCACTTATGCGAACCCTAAGAAACTTCCCAGCCAAGTCACCAATCCCTATACTACTCCCAGCTAAGCGCGCTTAACTGTGGAGTATCTTTGGAAATTAGCTCCTTGAAAGAAAGATGCATCTTGTAAGAATGATAAGCTTTCTAAAACCCTTTAAAGCAATCATGAGGGGTATTACACGTCTATTGCCCACTTGTTCCCGTTTTCGGGCCACATTTTAACATATCCAGGACCCGTGACTTCATTCGTTCCATACCTTCCTAGGGTGCCTATGGATAACCTAGGTGCCTCGGACCTTGCTTCGTTTCCCACTTGTGCCTTCATATAGCTCACTTTGCACCACCTTTACTAGACCACGAAGGGCCTCCTGAGGACATCGCATAGCCATTCCAAGAAACGAGTGTGCCTCTCATGTGCTTCGTAGGCGCCCGAAGCCATGGACTAGAGGTGATCAACATGGGCCCGACCCCCTTAAATAGGCGGGTTTTGGGCTCTCCTTTTCGGCCCGTAGTTCGGGTCTGACCCGGCCCGGTCTGATTTTTGGACAAAAAATCAGGCACGGGCCACTTAAATGTGTACAATTAGCCTAAATTTTAACCCGACCCGAAAATGGCCTGAAAAGCCCGCTTGCCCCGCCCTGAATTAGCCGATTATGGCGTGGAAATTTCTGTCCGCGGCTTTGGCCCTAAATGGGCCACTCTCTTTTGCCAAGCTCAGCCCAGTCCGTCCTTTGATCACCTCGACCGTGGACTATAATCCACAATTTTGCTTGATTTCGAACCATTTTTTGACTAATCTGGGACCGATGACTTTTCTCGTCCCAGACTTTCCCAAGGGCCCCGGGGTACCTAAGGATACCTCTGGGTGCTTCAGACCAGCCTTCACTCGTTACCCACTTGTGCATTCTGTTGGATCGCGTAGCATCGCCCTCGCTAAGCTTTAGAGAGCGTTCGGATGGCATCGCATGCTCGTTCCAAGGCACGAGTGTGCCTTACATTGGCCTCCACGGCCTTGGAGTGCACTCCATGGGCACAAGTGCTCAGGCTCCATTGGTGCCCGGAGCCATGGACTATAATCCACATTTTTTGCCCGTTTTCGGCCCATGTTTCGACTTCTCGGGCCCGATAATTTTTTTCTTCAATGACCTTCCTAGGGACCCCAGGGTACCTAAGGATGCCCACTAGTGCCCCGTACCTTCTTTTGTTGCCCACTTTTGATTTCACTTAGCATCGCCCTCGACAGGCTTCCAAGGGCCTCCGGATGACATCACATTCTCCTTCCAAGGCACGAGTGTGACATCCAAGGGCTTCGCATATCCCTGGGGTTCACTCCATGGGCACCGGTGCCTAGTCCCCGTGGGCGCTCGGAGTCGTAGACTATAAACCACACTTTTCCTGGTCATTTTTTACCTTCTCCGGGCCCGACGACTTGTTTCGTCCTGGACTTTCCAAGTGGCCCCGGGGTGTCTAAGAATGCCCTCGGATGCCTCAAATTAAACCATCTTTTGTTGCCCACTTTTTCCTTCCCTTAGCTTGCTTGACACTCCCCTCGCTAGGCTTCGAAGGGGTTCCGGATGGCATCACATACCCCTTTCAAGGCATGAGTGTGCCTTTCAAGAGCCTCCCACGGCCTGGGGTTCACTCCATGGGAGCGGTGCCCGGACCTCGTGGGTGCCCAAAGCCATGCACTATAATCCACACTTTTTCCCGTTTTCGTGACCATTTTTCGATTTCTCCGGGCCCGACGACTTTATTCGTTCGGGACCTTCCTAGGAGCCCCGAGGTGCCTAAGGATTCCCCATGGTGTTTTTTAACTTATTTCATTGTCTACTAATTTTGGTTTCTATTGGGATCGCCCTTGCTAGGCTCCCAAGGGCGTCCGGATGGCATCACATTCTAATTCCAAGGCACAAGTGTGCTTTCTAAGGGCCTCCCACGACCATGGGGTTCACCCCATGGGAACCGGTACCCGGGGACCAATGGACAAATTTGATTCTTGATCATATTCGTACCCTCGCTTTCGAACTTTATCTTTGTTTCATTAACCTATTATGAATTTATGACGGGAAATTTACACTGGATAAGTCCCTAGGTGTCCCTATGGTTTCCAATGTCCAATTAGGTTTATGAATTTCCTTTAAAGACTTGTTGACAACTTCTTTTTCAAAAAAAAAATTAAAACAAAAGCCTTTATAAAGAGATAGTCGAATCCACACTCATCCCGCGTAGGCACTAAAAATATGCCTACACACAACAAGTGAAATTTTAAGGCAGGGGCGAAGCCACAAGTGGGGCTTGTAGGGCCAACCTCTGTGGCCCACCCTTGCGGCCCATATATTTCAAAATTGGCCTCTATAAGTCTTTAAGTTATAAGTATCTTGTTAAGTGCTACTGTAACATAAAAATGCTCTTACTTTAATTTAGTAATAAAGTGGGATAGATAAAGATAATATTTTTTTCATATGAGGTCAGAGGATCAATTCCAAAAGATACTACTCCCTCCGTCCCATAATATAGTGCTTACTTCTTTTTTTGCACGGGAATTAAGGAGAGTGGAGGGAGTAGTAGGATCTAAAAAAAATTATTTAATAAAGTACTTTTGTCTTGGAACTACTCCCTTAGTTTTGTTTTCCTTTAAAAAAAATAAAAAAACAATAAATGTTCCTTGGAATGGTGTAAAGTAATAAATAGATGCACACATTTTAAAAGAAAAAGTAAGGTATTTTGGAGAATTTGGGTAAAGATTGAGGATATTTTAGTCCAAATAAATTGATAAAAATAAAATAGGCACAACATTTTGGGACACCCAAAAAGGAATGTAAGCACTATATTATGGGACGGAGGGAGTATTTTTTAAAATTCATTGAATTTGCTTCTTCAAGATTCTATACAATAGTTGTAGAGTTGTACAACTCATCTCTAAATTCTTTTAATCTTTTTACCTTCTTTCCTCCGTTGTTTTGAGAGTTTGAGTGTTTAACTCCCTTCCTTTTCCTTAATTTAGTCCTAACTCCTCGTCTTCATCCCTTCTCCTTTTCATTTTCCTCTTTTCCATCTTACCAATTTAACAATTAAGATGCTCCTATTCCAAGTTTAACAATCTGCATATTCGTCAATTCTAAATTACTAAAATCTCTAGCTTCATGTTTTCTCCCTATTTCTTAATCCCCATTATCAATAATTAATATGTAGTCAATGTTTATTTTTATTTTTATTTTTATTTTTTGTTCAATATATTAGCAATTTTTGTCATTTAATTTGTTTTCTCCCCTCTTGATAGTTGTTGTCTATTGATAATCTGATTTGTAAATTGTTAATTTAGTTTTTATATTTTTCTTTTGATAATTGTTAAGGTAATTAATTGTTAAATGTTGATAGTTTGATGGGTAAATTGTTAAGGTTAAATTGAGAGTATAGCTTCTTGAAGTATTATTTGATTATTCATAATGCTTTAAATATTATTGGCCCTGTTAACATTTGATTTCTTGTTTCGGTCCTGTTTTAAAGCAACGTAAAAGGTCAAAACCACGTACGAGTAACCCCAAGACATTCAGAGGCTCTCGAGAAAGATCGTGGATAAGAAGCATTGTCGGTCTTATAATAATCTATAAACAACCCCAAAGTAGTTAAATTTGAAGTCTAATTTTGAAGGTTATAATACATGTGTACGTTCTTGGAGCGGGGACAATATACCCATTGGATATACTCTGAGTCTTATAATTATGACCTATTTGATTTGGAATTTTACACTCACTCTTAAAAATGAGATAGGTTTGAATTTTGATAAGACCTAGGTCAAGTGATGGACCCACTTTTATCCATGACCAACCCGAAGGTTGGGAAGGGCTAGGGGTAGAGGAAGTTTACTCGATTGACGACTCTATAAACAAGTACAGTTAACAAGCAAGCAAGAAGATTGACGACTCTACGTTTGCTTATACGCTGGGCTTGATCATCTTTATCCTTTGGGCAGAGCACGAAAGGTTTATCATTGGCATTTGGCAGCCGTAAGGGCCGTAAGCCCGTAACGTGCTGCATTTTGTTGATGATACCTTTACAGGCCTGCACCAATGGGCTGAAATCAGCTACGATGTAACATTATGACCTTGGGCCTACATATTCCATATTTGTATTAGAGATGCGGATTAAAGCATACACTTCCGCAGCATTCGTGAGACTTTTTGCAAGTTGTAATAGTGGGGCTCAGAGAATGCTGCGGAGTGCGGACTATTACCTACCAACAAAGTCATAATAATTAAAGTTGTGCGTTAGAAGTAAGGCTGGCAAACTGATCAGGTCGTGTCGGGTTCGTGTTCGGGTCAGTTCGGGTTCGGGTCAAAAACCTCCAACCCGAACCTGACCCATTTAACTTTTCGGGTCAAATCGCTCAACCCTAACCTGATGATTTCGGGTTCGGGTCAACCTGAATATGACCTGATTTAACCCGAGTTTTTGGTAATATTTTTTTATATATTAAAACAAATTTTAACCAAATAAAAATCATAATAAAAAACCAACAAAATTTCCGAATTCTTAAAATTAACAACAGAACAAAGAACAATACAAGCATAAAAGTTAAAAAAGTGGAGAGAGAAAAAAGAAGAGTAAAAGGAAAGGTACCTTTCTTGGCCATCAGTTTCCCAAATCTGAGCTTTAACAATCTTATCATCAACTTGAATGCTACGAGTAGCGAATTCAACGCCGATTGTGGATTTAGATTCGAGGTTAAACTCATTGCTCTGTAAGCCGACATATTTGAATTTTCTCTCTCCTCTTTCTGTTCGTGTTGTTTCTGGTTTCTCTCTCTACTGAGTCGTGAGAGATGAAGCGTTGAAGAAGAAGATTATATGAATTTTTGATTTTGTTTTTTGGTACTGAGACTTGAGAGAAGAAAGAAGAGAGAGTGAGAGTGAAAGACTGAGTGAAAGAAGAAATGAGAGAGTGAGAGAAGAAACCGGCCTAATTAAAGTTAGGGTTTATTTTAGGGTTGGGCTCAAAGTTTGCTAGGTAGGTATTTTGGGCCTAATTAAAATTTTGGTATTTTCGGCCTAAATGATTTTTTTTTGGGCTTTTATATTTTCAGGTCAATTCAGGTTGGTTTCGTGTCAGAAAATTCAACCTTAACCTAACCCGTTTAACTTTCAGGTCGTGTTCGTGTCGACCCATTTAACTTTTCGTGTCGAAAATCTCAACCCTAACCCGGTTTTTTCAGGTCGTGTTCGTGTCGTGTTATCGTGTCGTGTCAGCTTTTGCCAGCCCTAGTTAGAAGACATTAAAGCTATACATTGCAATTAATCTAAAACAAGGGAAGTACTCATATGTTTATATTTTAGTGATGGATAAACCTAATAATTATAGAAATCTTTTAAAATTTTGAATATAGAAGTAGGAAAATTTGATAAAGTAATACCTATAAGTAATTAGGCTAATAGAAAATAAATTACTAGTCTTTTACCCGAGCAACACCCATAATATTGTTACACAAATACTCCCTTTGTAGTTATTTATTTGCTCACTTGGTATCATGCATAAGTATTAAGGAAATGAGTGAAAAGAGGAAGATTCTTTGCACATGGGTTGATAGTGAGACATGTTTATAGAATTTTTTTTCTTGTTAATACTCCCTCCGTCCCTAAATATAGTGCTTGATTATCTTTAATCACTGAATTAAGGTAAGTAGAATCTAAGAGAAATATAAAGATCCTTTATTTCTTTAAATAAATAACAATGAACTATTAAATGGGTACAACCAATGAGAGTGAATGGCGGGGATTAGAAAAGAGAAAATTTAAAGAAAAGGGTCAAAGATGTCGTATTTCATTTAATAACATTAAATATGTGTACAATAGTGTAAGAAATATGTGTAAAAGAAAAAAAAGGAGGGTAGCAGCGAGCATAGCAGTTAGCACCAAGAAATGCAGAACAGTAGCATCAGCGAACTGAATGGAAGGAACTGATGTTTGCTCGAGGTTTCTTCTCCTGTAATTTGGTAAATTTAATTCAGTTTTGATTTCAATGTTGCTCTTCGATTTGGAATTTTCAGTACAGATTGTTTATTTAATCTCATTAGTTTTATTCATATAATTAGAGTATGGAAATTTCAGGTACAGATTGTTCTTATGATTTTTCAATATGTTAGGCGGCTGAATTCCTTGAGAGTGGGAAGATAAATTCAGCATTGGATTATTGAATTGTGAGAATGATTAATAGTTGTGAATTTTCTTATGAGGTGATTATGTTTATGCCTTAATTAGATTGATAATCTGTTTTTATTACCTTAAAATAGTCGAATTATATTTTAGACCATCATCTTTAGTGTAATTTGTTGCTTACTAGGAATCTAGGATATCGACTTGTATTGCATAACTGTCCTTGTAATTCCAATCGTAGCAATTAGGTGTTTCATTGCTGACTAAAACTTATAATCATCATAGTACTTATGATTATTAATCTTTTGAGCTGCATAATTCAAGCTTATGTAATTATTATGGCTAAGTTCATAATGTTGCTAATTAATTGAGTTAAGAGAGCCTGTTCTAGATTGTTAGTTGATCATTAGACAATAATCCAAGAGCTTGTTTGATTTGTTTGCTAAATGTGATGCTAGCTACTTTAATTGGTAAAATCTTGCGGGAGTGGTATTTGGAACGTGAGACCGTATTTCTTCTATATCATCGACTTTCTATGCTCTTAGTGCATCAATGAGTGAATAACATTGTCTTAATCCGACATGAATTATCTCCAAAGGCCTCCACTTCCCAACATTTACCCTCTCTTGGCCACAAGCTTGTTTTTAAATGGTCTTCTATTACTATAAGATGATTTTTAGAGGTTTTCTTGTCAGTTCTGGAAAATGACCCGAAACGTGTATCCATAGCCTTTAATTTCGACTATCTCAAGACTTTAATTTCCTGAAGCCAACGACGTTTTTATCGATACCTTCCCAATAAGTACATGGGAATACTTAGGATGATTTTGAGATGATTGGGAGGCTCTGCATTGCATTTCTTTTTTGGCTTGATTAGCTTGGTCCCTTGACCCTTGAGTCCTTGACCCTTGACCTCCCCTTAGCTTGTATTTCATACTTGAAACTTCTGCTTTTTAAATCTCGTCTCACACAACATTGTTTTATAACTTCTCTTAGACAAGTACTCCCTCCGTCCCATAATATAGTGCTTACATTCCATTTTGGGTGTCCCAAAATATTGTGCCTACTTCATTTTATATTAATTTGTTTTGATTAAATTATCCTCAATTTTTATACAAACTTCCCAAAATATTCCTAGTTTTCTTTCAAAATGTGTGCTCCTATTTATTACTTTGCACCATTCCAAAAAAAAATTATTACTTTTTGATTTGTTTTAAAGGAAAAACAAAATAAATGGAGTAGTTCCAAGACAAAAGTACTTTATTAGATCTATTTTTTTTAGAATCCTACTACTCCCTCCAATCTCCTTAATTCCCGTGAAAAGAAAGAAGTAAGCACTATATTATGGGACGGAGGGAGTAGTATATGCTTGTAAATTTATGACCCATTAATTCATCCCATAAGGTTTCTTTTCCGAGTTTTAGGAATGTCCTGGAAAGTGAAAACGTGTATTGCAGCCTTTAAATAAGGCTATTTGAAGACTTCTCCAAGCTCGATCGATTATTTCTTTCTAAAATCTTGAACCTTCCCAAGATTATCCTGATACCTTTTTTATGATTCTCTGGTGATTGGTATATTGGCACATTGTTTCATAGTTTATATTAGCTTTCTTTGTTTTGCCTTATTAGCCTTGTCTTTTAAACATTGGACTTTCCATGTTTTGAATAGATTCGGCCTTTCTTTTGGACTTATTTTCGAAAAATAAGTAAAAATAAGTTCAGTTCGGCAAAAATAAGTTCGGTTCAGCAAAAAAATAAGTAAAAATAAGTTCGGTTCGCAAAAAATAAGTTCAGTTCGGCCAAAATAAGTTCAGTTCAGCAAAAATAAGTTCAGTTCAGCCAAAATAAGTTCAGTTCAGCAAAAATAAGTTTAGTCTTATCTAATGTTGTAATTATTATTTTTGTTTTCAATATTACTATTACTATTGTTATTATTATTATTAATATTATAATTATAATAACGATGAATTTGTATTTTTTATTTTTTATTTAGTATTTATTATTTATTAATTATTATTATTATTATTTTTTATTAATATTTATTATTTATTATTTATTATTTATTATTTATTATTAATTATTTATTATTATTATTATTATTATTTATTATTATTTATTATTTATTATTTATTATTTATTATTTATTATTTATTTATTTATTATTATTATTATTATTATTATTATTATTATTATTATTCTAATTATTTATTATTATTATTTATTATTTATTATTATTATTATTATTATATTTATTATTTTATTATTTTATTATTTTAGTATTTTATTATTTATTATTTATCATTTATTATTATTATTATTTATTATTTATTATTTATTATTATTTATTATTATTATTTATTATTAATTATTTATTATTTATTATTTATTATTTATTTATTTATAATTATTATTATTATTATTATTTATTATTATTTATTATTTATAATTTATTTATTATTATTATTATTATTATTATTATTATTATTATTATTCTAATTATTTATTATTTATTATTTATTATTATTATTATTATAATTATTATTTTAGTATTTTAGTATTTTATTATTTATTATTTATCATTTATTATTATTATTATTTATTATTTATTATTTACTATTTATTATTTATTATTTATTATTATTATTATTATTATTATTATTATTATTTATTATTATTATAAATTATTTATTATTTATTATTTATTATTTATTATTTATTTATTTATAATAATAATTATTATTATTATTATTATTATTATTTATTATTATTATTTATTATTTATAATTTATTTATTTATTATTATTATTATTATTATTATTATTATTATTATTATTATTATTATTATTATTATTATTATTATTATTATTCTAATTTTTTATTATTTATTATTTATTATTTATTATTTATTATTTATTATTTATTATTATTATAATTATTATTTTAGTATTTTAGTATTTTATTATTTATTATTTATCATTTATTATTATTATTATTTATTATTTATTTTTTATTTTTTATTATTTATTATTTATTATTATTATTATTATTATTATTTATTATTATTATTTATTATTTATTATTTATTATTTATTATTAATTATTAATAATTAATTATTAATTATTTATTATTTATTATTTATTATTTATTATTTATTATTTATTATTTATTATATATTATTTATTATTTATTATTATTATTTATTAGTATTTATTATTTATTATATATTATTTATTATTTATTATTATTATTTATTAGTATTTATTATTTATTATTTATTATTTATTATTTATTATTTATTATTTATTATTTATTATTTATTATTTATTATTTATTATTTATTATTTATTATTTATTATTTATTATTTATTATTTATTATTTATTATTTATTATTTATTATTTTATTATTTATTATTTATTATTTATTATTTATTATTTATTATTTATTATTATTATTTATTATTATTATTTATTATTTTTTATTATTATTTTTTATTGTTATTATTGATTATTTATTATTGATTATTTATTATTTATTATTTATTATTATTTATTTAATATTAATTTATTATTTATAATTTATTATTATTTATTATTTATTATTATTTATTATTATTCATTATTTATTATATATTATTATTATTTATTATTTATTATTATTATTATTTTTTATTATTATTATTATTTTTTATTTTTTATTTTTTATTATTATTTTTATTATTATTATTCATTATTATTATTTTTTATTTATTATTTATTATTTATTATTATTAATATTCTTTTTACTGATTTATTATTTTTTATTATGAAAATTATTTTTTATATTTATTATTTATTATTTATTATTATTATTTTTTATTATGAATATTATTTTTTATTATTATTACTATTATTATTATTTATTATTATTTATTATTTATTATTTATTATTATTAATATTATTTTTTTATTTATTATTTATTATTTATTATTATTTATTATTATTATTATTTATTATTTGTTATTTATTATTATTATTATTATTATTTATTATTATTTATTATTTTATTATTATTTATTATTTTATTATTATTTATTATATATTATTTATTATTATAAAATAATAATAATAAGTATTGATAATATTATGTTAATACAGTTTAGTTCAGCAAAAATAAGTTCAGTTCAGCAAAAATAAGTTCAGTTCAGCCAAAATAAGTTCGGTTCAAGCAAAAATAAGTTCGGTTCACCCAAAATAAGTTCGGTTCAAAGAAAATAAGTAAAAATAAGTTCGGTTCAAAGAGAAATAAGTAAAAATAAGTTCGGTTCGAAAAAAATAAGTTCGGTTCAAAGAAAAATAAAATAAGTTCAGTTCAGTTCAGCCAAAATAAGTTCAAAAGAACATGGCCTCAATCGTTCGCTTTTGAAAGTTGGGCTTCAACAACAAATTATTATACTTCAATCACTGAACACCGTATTTTTTTGGGTGAATGAACACCATTTTAATCGAACTCAATTGGGCCTAAAAGTACATATTCCCTAATATATGCCATCTGCTGTATAAATGGTATGCATTCCAATAATCCATGATGTTCTCCCTCAGGGTGTGTTACTTCATGTAAGCCAAAAATTAGAAAATATAGGCTTTGATCCCATGACCTCAAGTTTATATATTGAAGTCTTAACCACTAGACTAAGTGGTATAATTTTAAGGTATAATATTAATAAATGGAAAATTTCCTTATCCGGGGCATAGCCGGGCCTAATAACTAGTTTTAGCTTTTAAATTCGCGAAAGTGGTGAAAGCACCCTTTAAGTTTGCTTAAAGGTGAGAATAGACCCCTCAGGTTACAAATGTGAGGTTTAACCCCATAACTTAACTAAAAGGTGAGATTAGACACTAAAATAAAATATCATTCCAATTTCTCCAATACTAATTCATAAAAGAAATTATACATTAACAATACAATGATTCTTATACGTATTTACTTTAATATCCATCTTCATGGCTTTTGTTGTCTGCATCTAGCTTCCCATCTCCATATATCTTCTCACTCCCACCTCCACAACCACCACCTGCGTTCCAACTTACTCAGCACCACTGCCCCTAGTCGGCTAGTCGGACCACAACCACCACCCAGCCTACTCAGCACCACCACAACAACCAGTACAACCATCCATAACCACCACCAAACCAAAAATTAAAAAAAAAGAAGGTAAAGAATTAATAACCTTCAAAAAAGCTAAAGTCCAGAAGTTTTCTCAGTAGAAAAAAACCCAGAAAAAGAATTCAGTTAGCTGATTAGATATTGCCCCGATGCATTGTTAGCTGATTCTTACACGCGACTAGATATTGCCGATGCATTGTTAGCTGATTTGGTCTATCACCTAACATTTAAGTACATAACAAAATACAAAAAGACCCAAGTGTTCATCACTCATTAGTTATAATTAACAGGGAGTCAGTACTTTTTCTAATGTTATGCACATAACAATTAGCTAGGAAAGACTTATTCTTGCTAATTTCGGTCTGAAACAAAATGTAAGCATCCAACTAACTCATGGATTGAGTCACCCATTTCAATGACACTGACCAGAACCAAGAAAACTAGCCTTCACCATACAAGGTTTTCCATCTTTTCATGTCAATCAGTCACCTGTGTGATAAGGTGGTGTAGGTGACAGCAAAACTCGACTACATGAAACATTTTTCTTCTGCACCAAACACATTTAAACCAGCCAACAAAATTGCTAAAATATATATTTAAAAATAAAAAAAAGCAAGAAACTTTTCATTTATCCTTGGAATCGCACCAGCAGCAACATGTCAAAATACAAGTATTTCAGTGTAATGGTGGTTTCAAGGAGTAAAGATAGTGAACGTTGTGGGTGCTGGTGGACGTGGTTTCGAAGGTTAGCGGTGGAAATTTCGGGGAGGAGGAAGGAAAGTGGAGGTTGGGGTGGTGGGGGTGGTGATTTCGGGAAAGGGGGGAAGGAGAGTGGTGGTTGCAAGGAGGATGAAGGAGAGTGGTGGTTGGGGTTGGTGTTCAGGGAGGGAGATTGAGTGAGGAGAGAGATTGGAGGGTGAAAGTATAATGTTTGTATAATATATGTATTTTAGATTTTTTTTTTAATTCTCAAAAAATATAATTAAATGAGTATATTTATTATTTACAATATAAAAATACGACATAGGGTCTAATCTCACTTTTTAGTGAAGTCATGGGGGTTAAACCTCACAATTGTAACTTAAGGGGGCAAATTACACCTTTGAGCAAACTTAAGAGGTTAGTTTACCACTTTCGCACTTCTAAATTCTGCTATGTCAAAAATATTATGAATTCAACTACAGCAAGGACTTGATTCAATTACATTACAATGATCATAACTTTCATGAAGGATAGTTTACTTGATTCAATTAGATTTTTATTTTATAGATTTTGACTGTTAATGTCAAATGGGTTTCCATCAATAAATTAATATAATTTTTAACTCAAAAAACATCTTAGTAACAGCTTTCGTAGCATATACGCATAGAAGATCAAGGCAATAATATCTAAGCAAAAGTAAAAATAGCATATTTTATAATGATGCTCTAAGATCACATGACATGTCCTACTCTTTAACATAATAACAGCATGCAAGGGAATCAAGAATAGTACCTCAAGTGCATCATGTGCTCTAGTGTTGAGCAAAGCCAAAGTTAACCGTGATGATGCGGCCATGATATGCAAATATGTAGGGCCCGCAAGCTAATGTGCGACTAATAGCAGATTTTGGCTCCGTTATCCCTGAATTAGCAAAGGAGGGTCCCACATTAAACGGGTTCCATACTAGAAGTAGTTGTAAAACTCCAGGCATAAACTCGTTTCCAAAACTTTAATAAGAGTGGTCTACAAATGAAAGAGAACATTCAACTCCTGCATACTTGAAGAGACCAAATGCAATGTAAAGAAAAAAAAAAACACGGGGGGATGGTGCCCCATGCAGTCATCCCTCTGTTTGCATGTATAAAGGCAGTCCATGTGCATCATTATAGCGATTAGCGAACCATGCAACATTGCAACACTCCATCACCTAGACTACATAAGCTAATGCACTTAATTGGTAGAATAATATTTTATATGCAAGTCTCTCTCTCTCTCTCTCTGACCTCTTTTTCTATTTCACCTCTGAACATTTACACGAGCAGTAAGATACAAGTCGGAAATGGATCATTTCCATCTGTGTAATCTAGTGTTAGGATATGAACAATCTAGTAAACTTAGCACTTTCATATATATGATTAGGGACTCAAGGTTCTCTCATTTTGTCCTCTTTCTAAATTAAACCCCTGACTCTCGTACTTCTTGGTGATAAAAGCTAATATTCCCCTTTATCTTTACTTGTGTATGGTAAACTCCATTTTTCCTTCTTTTATAGTTTTGCTATTAAAACTAAGGATTTTTTGTCAAAAACCACCTTATAAAACATGAAATTTGTGAGAAACCACCTTATATAATTTAATTTGCGAAAACAAACCATAAATAATTTTTTTTTTTGCGAGAACAAACCTTATGCTGAATTCCGATCATTGATCGAAGGTTCCGTCATTCACCATGTTATGTGCAAGGCAAGTGACTTTTTAAACCCAACAAAATCCATGACATGGTCAATGCCGGAACCTTGGATCAATGATCGGAATAAGGTATAAGGTTTGTTCTCGCAAGAAATTTTTATTTAAGGTTTAATTTCGAAAAAAAAAAATTATATAAGGTAGTTCCTCACAAATTTCATGTTTTATAAAGTGGTTTTTGACAGAAATCCTAAAGCAGTTTTAGTCAACAAAAAAATCCCGGCCAATCTCTCCTTATTACGATGGATTAATATTTTCTTAGACAAAACCCCTCCTCCCCTCCCTTACCCCAAACTATTAATGCCAGGGTTTGACACTAGGCCTCTCTTTGGGAAGATGAGTAAGTACCAACAAATTTAAGGGGTTAATCTGGTAATATTGTTAGTCATGTAGTTGACACTTTTCAATCGTTTTATAGTTTTCCTCATTTTTTATAAGATTAATCAAGGAAAAGAATTACGCACCATAAATGGATAATCTAACTATTAGATTTAGACATTAAATTCCAAAAAAAATCTGTCTGAATCTCATGGATTTTTTTTTTTAAGTTGGTAAGATGAAGGACCCTACTGAACTGACACCTCACACATGTATAATCAGTCGGGTTTGCAAGTCAGACTCCTTGGAGGGAGGGGGATGGTAAGGGAAACCTCACCCGGCCCCCAAAGAGCTCCTAGTGGGGGTTTGATCCCATGACCTTAAAGTCATAAGGTCAAACCTTTACCACTAGGCCAATAGGTAAATATAACATTCTCCATTGAATTATTAATTAACTTGTTTGTTAATAACTTTGCAATAAGTATCAATATAACGAGTAACTTTTTATGAAAACAAAGTTCATGAATTTTGACCTTAAAAACAAGTGTGAAGTTGAATTTAGGACCAAAGGTTATTCTTCTGGATAAGGTAAGAAATGGACTTTGGTTAGCTTGCAACAAGGATTAACAGCTACGCTAGGGAAAAAAGAAAAACAAAACTTCTGCAACTATAGAATAGAAAATGAAGTATTTGGCATTTGGAAGCAACAAGATTCAACTCCAACTATAAAATTCGGAACCATACAGTTTTCAAAGTAATTATAAAAGTATATTATTTAAAGTCTAAACTCATTAGAGGTTTGATCTAATTATCGTGGGAAAAAAGTCATTAATAGCTAGAGGAAAGTTCCCTGTACATGGTGGCTGAGCAAGTATTGAAAGTACTGGAAATTAAACTACAAAAATTCCAATAAAAAATTTGGTTATTCGAGAATATGAAATCCTTGATAGATGAATTGTCTTAAGCTTTTTTTCACACAAGAAACGACATAAAATTAATGGTATAAATAAAAGCAGAAATGCACATAAAATTGCCGATAGCAGTTTGTAAGCACGAAATACCCCTTTTAATTGAGGGAATTAATGGTATAAATAAAACTTACAGAAAGATGAAACGTAGAATTAATTCCAATGCTCTTACAAACAATGAATTTCTGAAATTTGTGAGTACAAGTATACATATATATGATGACGATGAGGCCCAAAAAAAAAGGCAGACCTCAATGGTAAATGAAGTAGCTTAATTGTTTCTAATTGCACACTAGTATCATGTGGTAAATAAAAAAAAAGTAATTAGAAAGAATACATAGAGATTAAGGAGTATATAAAATAGGCATTATACGTCATTGTCAGTGTCGTCCTCAAGACGCTTACCGCGAGAACGGTGAAATGAATGAGAGATGGAGCAAAAGAATAATGAATAATATACTTATATATGAAGGGTATAGATTGGAATGAAATCAGATCAGTCATCAGTGGTAGCTCCACAATGGAATATCTCCTTCATCGTAGAAGTGGTCGATATCCATAATATTGATAGATGGGGGATTGAAGAACATGGAGGAGTTGATCATATTCATGGGATCGATGCATTTAGGAGACAAATCAAACCAAGACCATGGATCATTCACATTCACATTCACAGGCATAGCCATGGATGAAACGTCATACTCATTAGTATTGTCAAAAGCGGGAGTAAGAGTGATGGTATCATCAATGAGCTGATGCAGATGCAGATGCTCGGGTGAAGAAGATGACAGGGAAGGGGATGATGACATTGATACAGATGGAGAAGATGATATTGATACTGATGAAGATGAAGATGGATGAGTTTGAGAAAGCGAGGATGGGTTATCATGAGTATGATGATCAGCAGCAGCAGCAGCAGCAGCAGCAGCAGCAGCAGCAGCAGCAGCAGCATCAGCAGCATCCGCATCCGCATCAGCATCAGCATCAGCAGCAGCCGCAGCGGCCGCAGCAACTCTTTGAATGGATTTAGGAGACATGACAGTAGCTGAATCATGAAAAGGGATGAGAGAACAGGTGGAATAAGCAGAGAGAGGAAAGTTGAGGTTAGCAGAGGAACCCTTTAGGCATAAGAGTGCAGCATCATAGGCCCTAGCAGCAGCTTCTGGGGTAGAATAAGAACCCAACCAGATTCTTGTTTTCTGATTTGGAGCTCTAATCTCTGAAACCCAGGAACCCCAGCTCCTCATTCTCACTCCTTTGTATTTCTTTTTTAATGACGACGACAATGAGGATGATGCTTCGCATTGGCTTTTCTGCTCTGACTTAACCATTTGTAGCTAGGGATATCAGATATCAGATATCAGATATGATATATGAATAGGTTATAGTTATATAAATTTATCACCACTTTCTTAATTAGCTTGCTTGCTTGCTTGCTTTTGGATTTGGTCTCTCTTTCAATTTTGGTATGAGGGTGATAGAGGTGAAACAAAATTGGAGAGTAGAGGATCAGAGAATGAAGTCATATTTATAGATGCTACCTTCTACCCTACTTAGACTAGCAGATCCCTCAAGTCAAGCAGAGAAGGTTCAGCAAATGGGTGACAGATGTTACTTTATTTTTTTAAATATGAAATACTTATTTTATTACTTTAAAGTATATGAAAATAACTCCAATGTATAGTTTCACTTTTTTGAGTATTGGGGAAAATTTCTTTTTTTTTTTTTAGAGATTGGAGAAAATGAAACACAATTGCCAAAAAAAAAAAAAAACCACATAACTACTCGTGTGAAAACCGCTACTACAAGTCCCTCTGTTTTTTTTTTTTAATCTGCATATTTTTTCTTCTTTTGTGGTAAATTTTTAGGGGTCGTTTGATTCAAAATATGAAATGGAAAGAGAATTGACACAAATTAAGGAGGAAAATGGTAACAAAAAAAGTTACCTAGCTTTTAGGAATGTTTTCAAGCATAAAACAACCGAATCAACTGAATCAATCGAACGAATCGATTGGGCGAACCGAACCGAACCGAACTGCAATTGAACCGAACCCGAACCGAACCGAAATGATTTATTAATAATAATTTTATCACTAAACATAATAATAATAATAATAATAATAATAATAATAATAATAATTATTATTATTATTATTATTATTATTATTATTATTATTATTAAATAATAATAATAAATTATTGTGATATAGATGGAGTCGTCCGTAATAAACAGATAAACTAATAATTTGACGAACAAAATTAGAATATCGAAATATAGAATATACTTTATCACCAAACGCTTAAAAAGAATGTTAGAAATTTAATAGGATGTGTACATTATATTTAACAATTTTCAATTTCAGAAAAAAATACAAAGGAGAATCTTTATGAAGGAAAAAACGAGAAAAATGCCATGAGTGGGTATTGACCCGTGTACTTCTAACAATTCCATGAAGACAATACCATATCTGCCAAGCTACATACTTGCAATACTATAGCTGAATTAAATACTTACAACTTTCGGATAATAATTGTAATGATGATATTAATATTTATAATAGTAATAGTAATAGTAGTAATAATAATAATGATAATAATAATAATTATCATTGTTTTATTATCATATAATAAAATTACTGAACCGAATCGAACCGAACCAACGCAATCAACCGAACCGAACTGAATCGAACGATCGATTGCAACTAAACTAACCGAACGAATCGAACCGAACCGAACCGAAAATAAGTTGGGAGAACATGCCCTTATTGAATGTTTGATTTAAGCCAATGAATGAAAACGAATGGTAACAATTACCACCAAGAAATGGATTTTGTTACTTGAGGGGGGGGAGAGGAATGTAAGAAATTGGGGGAATCCATTACCATCAAATAATGGTAGTGAATTGATGAAAGGTTGAACCAAACAAGAAGAAAGAGAATCGACAATTAATTTCGTATCTTGGAGCTCAAAAATAGTGATTAAAACCACCCTTAATCTATACACTATTTTTATACTCCCTCCGTCCCATATTATAAGTCTTCTTTCCTTTTAGAGTGTCCCAAAATATAATTCTTGCTTTCTATTTTGATTCCACACTTTTCCTTGGATTTTCCTAGAAAAATTGTATCCCTTGGAAATTCTATACACTATTATTTATAGTCTTATATTTTTTTTTTTATTAAAATCCACCTTTTTCCCCATACCATTTATTAATAATTATTTACATTCCTCTTAGAATTCTATTTACCCTTCACTTAATAGAAAAATAAAATCGGGTATAAAAAGACTATATGAACTAACTCCTCTTTTCCCAATACCTTTTACCCAAACAAACTCCACATGGGATGTACTTTTTAGTTACCTTTTCTTTTATAGTATCTTTCATTTCCATCTCCATCTCTCAAAGAAGTACTATTTACCGTATTTATTTTCTTAAGGCCCTTTCGGTATCACTATCAGCTTTCAGGTTTTCGATTTTATGAATATAAAAATCATATGATATAAGGGGTATAATAAACTTTAAACTAGCCATACGTGGCTTAAACATGTCAATTTTGAAAACTGACAAAGAAAAACCGAAAACTATTTTTTCTAGTTTCCATTTTTTGTTTTTGGTTTTCAAAAACTCGAAAACCGAACACAAAAACGATAATGAACAACTAGTTATCATGAAAAACAAAGTATGCAGATTAAATTAAAACGAATGTGGTAAATAATATCAAATGCCTTGGTCTCCTTTCACTCTTTTTTTTTCCTTGAGTTGATTTTTCAATTTTTGAGGGGGAACTTCATAAGAGTAGTTTTCATTTGGGTAAAAATGAAAGGCTAATTGATTAATGTAATGAATAAAACAAAAGGGGAGTAAAAACAAATTGTTTGTATCTGTGCATTTTCCATATATGTATGACAAACAATTTCTTAATTAGACTTATTGTTTTTAACTATTCATTTCATCTAGACAATTTTATGATTCACTATCTGGTTTTTTTATTCTTAAAATATCTTAGGCACCTTGTACTTTCCAAATTTTACCACATTGAATATAATTTTCATTAGGATGGAATCTTCCTTCTCCCCTTTCTTTCTTTTTCTTTATTGACTTTTCTTTATACCATCTCCAATGTAAGCATTTATCCATTTATAATTATCTAATTATATATTAGTAACAAATGCACACATTGATCCATTTACAATTATCTATTTATATACTATATCAAAAGTTAGTAATACTAAAACTAAACATTGCAATCAATCTAATAAGATCCACTTAATTAATATTTCGGAATTCATATACTTATAAGGACAATTTACAATGAATTTCTTCAAACTTTAACCACTAAAAGACCAGGAGTAAATTTTTTAAAGATATTATGGCACAAGTTCCAGGAGTAGAATCTTAGCCTTTACCACAAATGATATATTCACATCTAGTCATATAGAAAGAGATGCATCCAAATCACTAAGCAAATGAAACAGCAATTTCTCAAAAACCCAGAAAAATTAAAGGCATAATCAGCTAGCGTGGTTTTTTTTAAAAAACTTAAGTTTCAAAACATTATTATAATACTTCCTCCATTCAAGAATATCTAAACACTTATTGGAATAGGTAGTTTAATGCGATAAGTTATAGTGCAATGATTAAATGTTATTTTATTAAGAAATAGACGTGATAGGAGTTTGTAGGGTATTTTTAATTGAAGGGTAGAAAGAAATTGGGTATCTTTTTATTGATAGTGATAGAATAGGGGACAAGAGGGTGTTAATTGGGTATCCGTTTTGTGAAGCTTTAGGCTCTATTCTTATGGATTGAATTGAACTGAAATGAATTTGTCTGAACCAATCTGAACTGAACCGAACCGAACCGAAAATGGATGGAAACGCGTGAGAGGAAACTAACCGAACTAAACCGAACCGAATTTGTCTAAACCGAACCGAATTGTATTGAATTTTTATTAATTCGATCCAAAAGTAACCGAGCCTTTACTCACTTTACTTTATTCCTAGATTGACAAATAAAATGTTATTAGTTAATTGGTCTATAGCTCACTTTTGTTCATTATATATATATTTATTTAATGCAAGTGGACCAAAGAGGTGAACCGACTATTTTCTCTCCTCATATATTTCTATTTGTTTAATGCAAGTGGACCCAAAAAGTCTACTTTCTCTTCTATTGCCTAAAATATTGTGTCGGCAATAACTGAGTATAACTTCAAAAAACGGAGGGTGTATAATGATATCGAGATTGTGAAAAAATGGAAGTGTTTAGACTAATTTGGGACAAAAAAAGGATAGGCTTCAAACTATTTTGGGTTGAGGATGTATTAACTAATTATTTCCACCATCTCACAATATAGTGGGTGTAGTTCATTATTTATGAGAATTAAGGAAAGTGAAAAATGTTATCATTTGTATTGTTTAATAATGTACTTATATTGAAAAGTTAATTGTCTTTTTAATTTTAACTAAAAAAATCTATGGCTGAAAATAACCAAAACTACATAGAAACTAACATATTTAAGGTAAATGATAATTTTCTTAATTCCAGTATAAAATGAGAAACAAACATTATAAATTGGGATAGGGGGTATTTAATGTTGCTTGTTTTTTTATAATTGTTTGATGCTTTTATTTTACACAGGAATTAAGAAAATTATCATTTGCCTTAAATAATTATAGTACTTCTATTGGAATACTAAGGCTCTGTTCTTTTGGACTGAATAAATGGAAATTCGGTTGGCTCGCAGATCGATCGATTCGCCCGATCATATCGGTTCGATTCGGTTCATATCGAATCGGTTCGGTTCGGTTCGGACTTATTCGTTGCGATCGAGATCAGTTCAGACTACAACTTATTATTATTATTATTATTATTATTATTATTATTATTATTATTATTATTATTATTATTATTATTATTATTATTATTATTATTATTATTATTATTATTAATATTATTATTATTATTAATATTATTATTATTATTACTATTATTATTATTATTATTACTACTATTATTATTATTATTATATTCTTATTATTATTATTATTATTATTATTATTGTTATTATTATTATTATTACTATTATTATTATAACTATTATTATTATTTTTATTATATTCTTCTTATTATTATTATTTTTATTATTATTGTCAAATATAGTTTTGTATTTTTTTAAAAATATATGTCAAATATAGTTTTATACATATAGGAGTAGTCAAATGTATGTAAATATAGTTTTGTATTTTGTAAATTAGGCAAGTCAATATTCTGTTGCTTAGAATTAGGAGTCATGCATGCTATTGTTTCTATTCTACGGTATTAGGCGTGAAACATGCTATTGGTTTTGTATATATTGACTTGCGAATAGCAATCTTGGAGGAAAATATTATATTAATAATATTATTACTTCATATAATTATTATTCTACTTGTTATTATTAATATTACTCAATTCATAAGAATATTATTATTATGCATATTATTAGTATTAGTATTATTATTATTATTATTATTATTATTATTATTATTATTATTAGTTTTATTATTATTATTATTATTATTATTATTATTATTATTATTAATATTATTAATTATTATCATTATCAATGATGATAAAAATATTACTCTACTTGTAATTATTAATAATACTCAACTCGCATCGATCGGTTCGGATCGATCATTTTGATTCGTTCGCCGGGCCCGGTTCGACTCGGGTTCGTTGTACTTATTCATTTCGGTTCGGTTCGTTCGGACTTATTCATTTCGATTCGGTTCGGTTACTTATTCAATTCAAAAAAGAATGAGCCTAAGTATTTGCATTAGACAAGTACAACTATTGAATGTGACTGCAACTTTCCATGTAAAAATGATGACAAATACTAAATGTGGGTCATGTAGCTACAACTTTTCATGTAAGATTAGGACAAAACAGGAATAAAAATTGTTTGATGCTTTTATTTTAGGAAAAGTATCATTTCAAAAATAGAAACATGAGAAAAAAGAATATTTTGGGATACCCAAAATAGAATACAAGTACTATAAATTGGGACAGATAGAGTATTTAATAACATTAAACATAGAGAGGAACAAAAGTTTGTATGAAAAAACCAAACCAATTGGATTATTTTAACAACCAATAGAATTACAACTTTTATGATTTTAGGGATTTTAGCATATATAGTTAAAAGTAGAAATATTTAAAACAGGTGCAGCTTTATATTATGGGATGCAAGAAGTACTAATTAATATTTGACAGCCTAAACAAACTTAGCAACAGCTTTTCTCTCTCTGCTTTCCCAAACCCTAACCTCCAACTGGTAGAAAGCCCCAACTTTATTTTTTTTTTTGTTATATTCCTTTAGTTTTATTTGCTTTTTAAGTTTATAACAATGTTTCACCCTTTGTGTCCCTCGAACTGCAGGGTTTGTTTGCTGTCTTAGCAAGATTTTTTATAGTTTTGTAGGAGTATCATCTAGATTCATTGATTAAGAATGATGCGGGATCACAAAAATTATCAATTTTCCAAATAATTCAAATGAATTAGATCGAAATCATCCTCGCGATTACAATAAATTGTCAAACTGGCTCTCTAAAAAGACTGTATATTTTAGCAATAATATGTGCAAGAGATGTTACACAGTGCAAGATCTACTCAATGATTATAGTTTTGATGAAGGAAACCTATATTTGTTTTAATTTGTTATGTATTACCTCTGTATTTTAAAATCTTCTCATTAGCTATGCAAGTGGTCAAAGTTTTGAAATTTTGACCATTTCTCGTAATATATACTCTCTCCCTTTTTTTAAAATCTACTCAGTTACTATTGATACACATTTAAGGAAAATTGGAAAGAGAGTGTAAAAAGTGGGTCAACCTGGTTTCTTTACTTTTTTTTAACAAGGAGCGAGAGCATGTGTTTATTAAGGGAGATAGAGAACAAGGAAGAGAGAAAGAAACTAGGGCAGGACTCCTAATCTGGAGGCCAACTTAAAACATCCTTGCGGATGATAAGAGAAAAATCAAAACAGTAAGGAAGGAACTTATAAACAAGATTGTTGACCCCATGACCTCTATGAGCCATAAAACCCGCCCCTATATTCGCTTCCCTGAAACAATGAGCAATTGCGACTCCGCTAAACCTGGCAAGTTCCGAACATGCATCAGAGATCGATGAATTAGTAGACCAAGGAGGTTTCCAAATCTTAAGAATTGAGTTAATAACATTAATGTTATCTCCTTCAATATGAATATTTTTGATATTTAGGAAAACCGTGACTTTAATCAATTCTTTAAGTCCCCAAGCTTCAACTTGAATAATCGAGCAATCTGGAGGCAAGGAATTGTAACCAGCAAGAACCACTTCTCCCAAATGATCTCTAATCAAAAATCCAAAGGCCGCACTACCATCTTGATACTTGGAACCATCAAAATTGATTTTAAACGAATCTAAAGGAGGTGGGCACCAACTAATCTCACGGCCCAACCTTTTAGACCCCTTTAAAGTAAGGAGTGAGCCCTTTACTAGACAAAAGAATATATGTAGCTTTACAATGATTCCATTCTGTAGCAAAATTAGCAATCAGACAGCTAACCTTCCTAGATGAAAAAAAAATCTTGCGAGAAAATCACTTTATTTCTAGTAAACCAGATGAACCACCAAACCATCGCCAACTCACAAGTTTTCTTCGGACCAAATTTATTATAACAAATACTTAAATTTTGACGAAATGAATCAAGATTAGCTTCAATTGGAATCTTAATCCACAGATAATTGATGAAACACATCCATGGTAAATTGACATTTTAAAAATAAATGAGTTGCATTTTCCGAGAAACAACCACACAACTCACATTGTTGAGGAGTAAAAAAATGTACTTGTTCTAAACGTTCCTTAGTAGGAAGGCCATCATTACATGCTTTCCACAAAAAAATCATAATTTTAGGAGGGATACAATGTTTCCAAATCCAATTATACTCATTTATGATTGTTAGCCCGATAGTCAATAATAAGACGAACTCCGGACTTTACGAGAATACACTCCATCCGAAGAGCAGGTTCCCAAAAAACTTCATCCTCTACATCATTTGAAGGAATTAAAATTTTGGCTATAGAAGAGCAAAATCACTAGAAGGATAGAATTAATTAAGCAAATCTATATTCCACATTTTGGCATAAGTAAGAAACTCTTTAACTCGCAAATTTATATCTTGATTTTGAACAATCTTGATCAAAGGATAAGGAAACACCTAATTATTATACCAAAAATTAATTTTAGAACCATCCTTAACTTGCTATCTAAGACGAGATCTAAAGCATAGTGAGTAATAAATAATTTATTGTATATCTTTTGCCAAATGAGGAATAAAGTATTTTTTTTTGGCCCCCTTTCGAGAACCCGTGGTAAGATGAATATCTTTCATGCCGCCCTCGCACGGGGTTACTTCACCCAGAGGCCCAACAAGCCTCAAACCCCAATGAAAGATGTGGAAGAATCATCTGAATTTAAAAGTGTCATACAAATGTACAATGCAGGGGCGAGGCTATTAAGGGGCCTAAGAGGGTCATGGCCCCTGCTGAAGGCTCGGTGTTGATAAGGGTGTTATTTGGGCTGGGTTTCTGAGGAGAGAGAAGAAGAGGAAGATGCCACCATTGACGAGGGTTTGAAGTTTAGGAGAGAGAAACTTAAGAAAAGAAGGAAATGGTTGCAGAATTCTTTTGTCTGTATTCTATTTTTTGGTTGGAGGGTTAATTGGTTGGAGGGTAAAACCGTAAGTGTAGGATGATTTTGTCTGTATTCTTTTTTTAACGCAGCGACAGTGGGTAGGTGGTAAAATGTGGATTTTTCCCATTTACGTGACATTCTGCATTTCATTTTTTTTGGTGAATCAAGAGGGAAAAACCCAACAACATTTCATATTTGTGCATTGCATATTTCATAAATATGTTTTGGTTTTTTGTTGTCTTCCTACGTTATATTCAAATTGGCAATTGCAATGTTTCCCTTCTTTAAAAGTTTTATGTTAATTGTAACATTTTCTTATTTGGTAATTATTTGTATATCTCTTCTATCACATGGGTCCTACTTTTTATTTTATTTTTATCCCTTTCCTCTTTACATAGATTTGATAAAAATTGTTTTATTGATAAACTAGCCCCCCTCCACAACCAAGCTTGGCCTCGCCCCTGGTACAATGCTACAGCTAACTACTTACTTAAGTTAACTTCGAGTGCCGCAAGAAAATGGCAAAATGCCGACACCTAACAAGTGACAAATGGAATATTTAGCTATTGATAAAAGTTTTAAAGAAAAAAAAAACGAGATGGCCTTTCCTATTTTCTTCGTCGAGGTTAAGTTAATGCAGTCGTATCTTGCAGAACTTGCCTGGAAAAAGGTTGAGGCACTTTTCGAAGCCCGACGATACTGTGGCTCTTGATAAAAGCAAAAGCAGGAGCAGCTGGATTTCCTCTGCACCAAGCACAGGGTTTCACAAGCTTTGTGTGGGTATTTGACTATAATTGGTTAAAGTAGGAGTGAGTTATAATAATTGTTAGCGGTCAGATATTAGTTATTAGAATTTGACGGTAAAAGTTGATTTTATGATAATTAGTATCCAGTAAAATTAATTGTTAAACCCCGTTCTTTTGGATTAGAAGGAAGTGAACTAAATTAGAGAATTTGAACTGCTGAGAGTAACTGAACTGAAATGAATTGAAAATAAGTCCAAAAGAGTAAAGCCTTAAGCTATGTTCAGTTCACCTTATTTTTACTTATTTTAGATAAGATCATATCAAATCAGATAAGTTCATATCAGATCAGATAAGTTTATATCATGCTTATATTTAAAAACTTATTATTATTGTTATTATTATTGTTGTTATTGGTATCATGATTATTATGATGATTAATATTATTATTATTATTATTATTATTATTATTATTATTATTATTATTATTATTATTATTATTATTATTATTATTATTATTTTATTGATATTATTAGAAAAACCCTACAATTATGCTAAATATATATTAATGACAATTTTGGTTTGATTAAAAAAAAGGATAAAATATCTCTATTATATAAGCCAAGGGGGGAACTATGGTGTCCCCTCTTGAAAAGGCTTAAATACCCTTAATTTCACAAAAAATAATAAAGAAAAGATTTTTCTTAATTCTTTCCTCATTACATATATGGGTAATAAGGAAAGTTCAACATTACCAAAAAGACATAAATAAAAAGTCATTGTAACTCTAACTTCAATATATGAATCTACGTTATTATTGCACTTCCACAGCACATATAAATCTTTGATTCATTATCTTTTCAATTGCATACTAATAATATTAACCACACATGTCATAAGGACTGTACCATTAACTTGAATATTTGAATATCGAGGTTTCAAATATTATTCTTAAGGGAAAAATATGTTTGCTCCTAATATGTACTATGTCTTTTTATGATAAACGCATACAAGTTTAAAATAAGAATATATATATAAAGGACGTAGATATATCATTCCAATCCCCACCCGTCGATGAATATATTAAGATAATGCCACACAAATAATCACAAGAAATTGTTCTTATTCTAACCTAATTAAACATGGTTGTAGTTGAAACGTTCATCATAAATCACAACCGAAAGTCCAATAATAGTGATATTTTAGATTAGGCGAAAATATTGTCTGTGAATTACATAATTATGAGCAAAATATTGTCAATGAACTGCATAATTATGATAACAACAAATTTGTTAATTGTCCAATATTGTATCAAAGACATTTATTTCTTCTAATGGAGAAAAAAATTTAATTTATAACCATATCTCTATCATATAAGCCAAGGGAGAGATATGATGTCCCCTCTTGAAAAGACTTAAATACCCTTAATCTCACAAAAAATAATAAAGAAAATATTTTCTTAATTCTTTCCTTATTACAAATCTCTATTATATAAGGGAAGAGGGGGAGCAAACGGTGTCCACATGAATTGACCCCCAACCCTTACACAATAAATCATGTAATTATTAATAAACAATAAATTTAAAAGAAAAAAATCAACCATATTCAAATAAGTCAATAATTATCTATTTGACATAATTGTCAATCAATACAAGTTTCAAAAAGTATTTCATTTAACATTGATTCTAAATCTTTGAATAATGAGGAAAGTTGTTATATGAAGGAAAGAAAAACCTTGAAACTACAATTCAAAAATATTTATCCATACAACACAAACACCATTATTTTTACTTAAAATCTGAATTACAATAAAATTAAATTCTTACATAACATACATTCATAATTCGCCATCGTCCCTATAACAAGTCCCTATGTGCAAATCGGGTATCTAACAACTATCAAATAACTTCAAGTTGAAATACAGTCGAAAAATTGGCAATTTATTGCTCTGTACATAATGAACATTGTCATGTACGAAATCTTGCAAAGAGCCAATTTTATTATTTTGTGAATGAATTAATTATTTGCCAAAATAAATTAAGATTAGCCTATTTCGAACCTTGCAAAGAGGGGGTGAACATTCTCTACCATGATGCTAATTGCTAACAACAGATGCATGGTTAATTAGATTAAAGAAAATACTAGATGAAATTCCATTTGTTGAATGAAAAAGGCCAGTTTGCAATATGAATCATTTGATTTGATAAACATAGTAAATGGTAGATGACCTTGATGGCCTGATGGAAGAGCAGAGAATAAGAGATGCAATTGAATGATTGACAGCCCACATGGAGGCATTGCTAAATTTATCAAAAACTAAATGAGGGAACATATCTTTCTCTATGATTTTTTGGAGGCATAGGATTCTTTCCTAGGTACCTTCCTGGTTTTGCAGGGTGCAAAGAAGGAGTGTTGTGCCTTACAGAATATACACCTAAAAATCAATTAGTTTAATATAAAAAAAATAGTAATAAAAAACACACTTAAACAGTACTCCTCTCGACCTCTCCTACATACTTATAAAGAATATAGAAAAATTTGCATAAAAGAATAAAAAATATACACAAGTCTAAGAAACGCGCAAACGCAAAAGAACAGTGGCCACTGGCCAGTGGGTAGTTCCCAGTTGAGTTTTTCCCAGAACCAAATAGGAGTGCTACTGGCTAAAAAAAAAAAAAAAACACCAGCTGTTGCTCATCTGTCTCGCAGCTCAAACAAATACAAATAAAGAAAAAAAAAAAACGCGTTCTGACTCTTGAGTACACATGTACGGAATAACATTTGAAAAGAACATCAAAGGTTTTAATGAGGGAGGGTCGGGGTAATAACTTGAAGACTACTGCTTACGCTTGCATGATTTGACTTTAGGGTTACTCTTACCTAAATTGAGCTGGTTTTGGATGTGATTTCAATGGTACGGCTACATGGTACCTGTTTCAAAAAGGGTCCTCCTCATACCCACTATACTAGGTACCAAACCTTATGATTTAAGTGATACTATAATTAAACAAACTACAGTGCTAAGGTTAGCCTTCAGTCTTCTATTATTGATTGAAGACTAGTCCCACACTCCCACTCCCACTCCCACTCCCACATCTGAAAACGCCACATGTGATGGACTAGGACGCATCACACGACGCCCTCAATGCCCTTTTGTATATTATCCAATTCTCAGTTTCTCACTTTCCAACTCCCTTCTTTTCCTCGGGTTCTCAGGACAGTTCGACACGAATTAAACACACATAATCTATCATAACTTATCTCATATAACTTATCAAAACTTCACTTATCCAAACTTATTTTCCTTAAATTAGAATAAATAAAGAGAACATAATCTCAATTGTAGCCACATTTCTCTACAATAACATTGTTTAGTAGATCAAACCTCACTAGGGAAGGAAGGGGATTTAAGTGATTTCGGTATTAGGTTGTATAAACATCCTTTGAGAAAGCATTAGTATATTTTACTTTACCAACCAAGCAAGGTTTGATCTAGTAGTCAAGATTTATGTCATGTCTGGCAATTAACAGAGGAGTAGTTGATAGTTGTTAGCTTATCGTATTAGCTTATAGTTGATAACTGATTGTATTAACTGGTTTGACTAGCTGGTTGTATTACCATTTTGTATAAAGGTATTTGGTAAATAGTTGATAGCTTTGCTACTTAATTGTGTAAAGTAACCAGTACAAACATCGGCATAATCCACTATTGTAATTTTTATTGTTGTACATATACTTTTCAAGAACTTTAGGACATAAATGTAATTGAAATTTTGTATAAACTTTTTGAAAGTCAATATCTACATACGACATAGATTTAATATTTACTCGTCTTCACAATTTCTGCCTATATAATCAACATATATTCATTGTTATTATTAATGATAGTTCTCTTATTCTTATACTTCCTCCTTTTTTTTTAATTGCAACGTTTTCCTTATTTTGAAGTTTCATATTAATTATAACATTTCTTTATATGATAATATCTTCTCTTTATCTATTTGACTATTTCCTATTCACATGGGTTTCCTAAAAAATGTGTCAGTGGGTTATGTTGCAATTATCATAGAACAGAGGAAGTGTAAATTTATTTGTGCTTATGTTAATGTTAACTTTTAAGATTTAAGGACTTGAATATATATATAATGGTAACGTCAACTTTAAAAAATTTAAGACTTTTGATAAGGATGTCTTTAAGAAATTAAGTAAATCTTTTATTGAGCCTTGTTGGTCCATGTTTGATCTTGTAAAAGTTATTTATTAACTAGAAAATAAGTTCTACTACCTCCGTTTCTTAATAAGTGCTAACACTTTCCTTATGGGAATAGTCGCGATAAGTGTAAGCCAGAACTCAAAATGGTAAAAAAAAGTTCAATATTATTACAAATATGACACTAAAAAGAAGAGGGGCCACAACTTTTTTGTTTCATCACTTGATTTACTCTACTTTATTGTGGTCCCAACTTTCTCTCTCTACATTCCTTGGTATCCCCCCACTTTATCTATGTTGCACTTATTAAGAAACGGATGAAGTATTAATTATTATGATGCATGGAAAGAAAATCATAAATTTAGATTTTCGAATTGTCAAACTAACAAAACTAATAAGGATCGAATCAGATTGAACTTGGTGAAAATCCGATTAGATAAATTTAGACTCAAAATTTTAAAAATCGAATCAATTTCGAATTGAAATGGATTTCGCCCATATCCAAATCGAAAACCGGACTTACAACTTAAGCCCTAGCCTTTTCGGTGTCATATTCCGACTTTGACTTTTTTCCATTTAATGAGAAAGGGAGGGGAAAAAAAGTTAAAATAGGTTGGTCCCATTTAATGAGAAAGGGAGTGGAAAAAAGTCAAGGGCCAAAAAGGTTGAGATGGTCTAAAATAAGAAAAAAAAAAGTATTATAATAAGTCTTTTTCAACATAGATATTTTTATTAGGTATTTCCCAACAAAATAACTATTTTAATAGGTCGTATCTGACAAAAAGCTCATAGATACATTCAAACTTCGACTGCCTAAAATGTCCTATGTGGCTTCTAATTTTAATATGAGTAACTGCATAAGTTCGACATTCTATACTTCACCAAGGATTCCGAGGACAATCATCAACCCAAGATAAAGTTAATTCTCCAAAAAGCATAGGAACAATGTCAAAAATATCCTAAAATTCCATCCTTGGTAGGAGGCTCATTTATTTACGGGCCGTTTGGTTATTAGAAGTTTTCAAGAAAGGGTAAGGGAATCAAATGAGTTGATTCTCTTATTGTTTGTTTTGTCAATTCAATGATTCCTTTTACCTTATCCTTACCCCCAAGCTCCTCTACATTCATTCCCCACCCCATCCCAAGGTTTCACTTACCTATTCCTTGAAACAATATTGACCACCAGCATCCCCCAACCTAACCGCTAACCACCCAACCTAACCACCATCACCCATGTCACCATGACCACCAGCACCCCCCAACCTAACCGCTAACCACCCAACCCAACCACCATCACCCATGTCACCATGACCACCAACACCAACCCAACCCACCCGCTAACACCCCAACCCAACCACCGTCACCCCCTCCACCATGACTCCTAGCACCATTCCAATCCACCCAGTCGGAAATTGTCCACCATCCCCCGAAACACATACCACCAACCACGAAAACCAAACCCACCATGTAGATCCGAGGGAGAAAGCGCTAAAAAACCACCCATCGCCACCAAATAAACCACCAACTGCCACCAAATAAACCACCCACTGCCACGAAATAACCACCCACGATACTAGATCTACAAGAGAGAGTAAGAAGAGAAAGAGAGAAAAACAATCGATGGCGAACGAAGAAGAGAAGAGTGGCAGCGACAACATTTTGTTGTTTTTTGGTGGTAGAGAAATAAAGATAAACAACCATCGGCGAACGAAGAGGATCTGGGCACGTATAAATCGGTTGAGGACGACAACGACGAAGGTAGAGAGGGGTAGCGGTGGAAGAGGGGAGGGTGACGACGGCGGCGAAAGAGCGGAAGGGGACGGATAGCAAGGTGGTTTGAATTGAAAGACAAATTGTGGTGGTGGTGGTTGAGGGAAAATTTGTGGTGGTAAAATGTTAGGGTTTCCCTTAGACATTTTGAAGCAAACAACCTACTAAGGGTGCGTTCTCTTCACCTTAACAAATTAAGTTTCAGGTCCAATCAGTTCAGTTTAGTTCAGATAAGTTCAGTTCAGTTCAGATAAGTTTCAATCAGGTCCAATCAGGACAATAAGTTCCAATCAGGTCCAATAAGTTTCAATCAGGTGCAATAAGTTCCAATCAGGTTCAATCAGGTGTGATCAGGTGCAATAAGTTCCAATAAGGTCCAAATAGTCAATGATCAATAAATTTGAATTAAAATTTTAATTAAAGTACCACTATGATTATTATATAGTATTATATTTGTAATATTGTCTATTATTTTATTATTCATATTACGATTAACTGATATGTTATTATTAAAAAATTTAATTAAAGTACCGTTATGATTATATAGTATTATATTTGCATTATTATCTATTATTTTATTACTCATATTACTATTAGCTGATTATGTTATTATTAAGAAAATATTATAATCATGGTCATATAAAGTTAACAATAATAATCATCATAATCATAATATTTTGGAATTCGTCTTTAAATAACTAGATATAACATGTTTTCATTACTAATAACAATGAAAGATATAAATGTTATTAATTGATTTCCTACTAGTGCTTTATGAAATCAAAGCAACACTATTAGATATATTAGTGGTGAAAGTTGTGTATAGGCAAGCATATAAATAGTATTTTTTTTGTTAAAATGTTAATCATAAGAGATAACTAATAATTACTATTTTCTTAAAAGATTAAATTTTAATGATTATTATGTTATAATAAATTTTCAAGGATAGTATTTATATTAGGGGTAATATTTATGTTATTACTCATCAATTTTTTTGTTAAATAAGGTCAAAATAAGTTCCAATCAGGTTCAATAAGGTCTAATAAGTTCCAATCAGGTCAATAAGTTTCAATCAGGTCCAATCAGGTCCAATCAGGTCCAATAAGTTGAATCAGGTCCAATCAGTTCAGTTCAGTTCAGGGTTTTTCAGGTGAAGAGAACGCACCCTAAATCTAAGGGGTTGGCTTCCCATTCACCTTCTTTCCCTTTCTCAAACCCTTACCCTTTCCCCTTGATGAACCAAACGACCCCTTATGGTATCTTCGTCTATCATAACCGTTGCATCACAATGCACATTTCTAACAAAAAAACATATCGGGGGATTTTGGCGATTAATTAAATTACATATACCAATACCATTAGAAAAGTGCATAGATTAAACTTATGCACCCACCTTGCGCTAATGTAATAATCTATCTAATTATCATACCCATAATAATAACTAATATATAAAGCGAATCCACAAGCTAGTGCATGAGATTTTAACATTTGGTGTACTTATAAGACTTTGGTGTACTTATAAGACGTTATTTGTTGTGCCATCTCAATGCCATGTCTTAAATTTTAAAATTTATTAGAAAATAAATAAATAGAGTTTTAGAGACACTCTCTATACAAAAAGTGTAGAATACATTATTATAGAATATTATTCGATCAACTAATTTGAGAAGAGTTTGATATGGATAGGAAACATATTATTGTAGAATACATTAGGATTGTTACTTTTTGTAATACTTAATTATTTTAGATTTATTACCGTTAGTTTTATACTTTTATCTCATGCATTGCACGGGTCTGAAAACTAGTATATTTCCTCAAATTTTCTTTACTTGCAATATTTTACACTACTCATGCATTTACTTTGACCGGAAATTTATGAATAATATACAAATACAAATTTTAGCATGTACTTGTAGTTGGATTTATGTCAATATATATTTACAACAATTCAACTCTTGATAATATTTACAAATATATAATTAGAGATATTAATGGTCACAGTTATATATCAGCAAACGTGGAAGTCAAAAAGATTTTAAATAAAAAAAAAAAAATTGGAAGTAAGTATATCTTAAGCCGAATAGCTTCACCCAAGAATCGACAATTGACGCTTCTTTTCCATGCCAAGTGTCTCTATATCTCAAAGAAAACAAAATAGACTGTAGTATATCTGTATATATGGAGATTATATAATATTACTAACCATATATAATCTTTCATAATTTTTTTTTATATATAATAACCTCCGTTTCTAATTAAGTGCAACACTTCAACTTTTACTCTTACCAACGCACAACTTTGACCATTAATATATCTAATTATGTATTTGTAAAAGTTATAAAAAATTAATATTATGAAAATATTCATTGAAACAAATCCAACAACATTTTATATGATCATTTTTGTTGTTATATATTAGTAAAAAAAATACGGTCAAAGTGAGGTGTTTAAATAGTGTAAAAGTGAAAGTGTTGCACTTAAAAAGAAACAAAAGAAGTATATAATAAATAGGAATGTTCAAATGATAAGTAGATGATTTTTCATAATCCTCCCCCGGTTGTATTAATGTTTACTTACTTGACAAGCAAAGTTGTGGGAACTATGGTAACAATGAACATTTGGGTGATTTGGGTTCCACTACGGAATAAACAAATTCACTTGTAATAGCTTATTCTAGTACTTAATCTATTATCCTTCAAAAAAGAAGTAGATGCTTTTTCTAATCATATGCAATGTTTCCATAATTTATAATTACGATTAAGTATCATATTATTTAATTACTTTTTGCAATTATTTTAATTAAAACAAAATACATAGGAATTCTTTCAAAAATGAAATATATTATCTAATTAAAACTAATTAACTAATGTACGGGTCACAAGTCTAGTGTCTAAGTGAAATAGGAACCACAAACACTTATGTTTTCTTATATATGGCACGGGTCACAAATCTAGTGTATCAGAAGTAGCAATGTAGCATGAACATGTACTTTCTTTGTTTATTGATATTTGTAATATTTGTAAACGACACATGAACCTAGGAGAAGGCGAGAGTGAAACATAACCTATGTACTAAAATACTCCCTCCGTCTATTAATTGATTTCTCATTTCTCCAATGCACGTTTTGTGTTGATCTTTAATTACATATTAATAAAAATTATAAAAATTTAATTTTCCATATGTACACAATGAGAATTTAGACAAATCAAACAAGGCTCCACATAACTGTGTTTTATCTTATATATTGGAAATTGTTTTTGAGAATTTTCTTTACCTATGAATAGTTGCCAAATTAGAAATGGAAAATCTATTAAAGGACGGAGAGAGTAATAAGGCTCTCATCTTCTAATACTTTAACAAACAAACAAAAAAACCTTATAAGTATTTAAAAACAGAGAAAGTACATGTACATGCTACATTACTACCCCTGCTACTCCTAAACAAATAATTCATATAGAATGCATTATGATACTTATCAATTATCAATTAATGTACAATTGTACGAACCAATATGTAATAGTCTTTTTCATAACCTGATTTGTACACTCCCTCCCAACCCTAGTCTAGTTATTGTGGTTTACGAGTTTTCTTTCAAAAAAACTAGTTAGTGAAGAAAAATTCAGTCGGTGTAGGTATCAATTTATAATTAATAGTACCATAATTATTATATTAATGCTATTATTATATTTGCAATAATAAGTCGTATGTTTTTGTTAATTATTATATCAATAATTATTACTCTCTCCGTCCCAGATAGTCTTAACACTTTCATTTTTTGTTTATCCCAAATTAATTTGAATAATTTCATTTTCGGCATGATCCCATTATTATTATATTAAGTTTTCTAACATCCCTTTAACACCACCTCTATCTCTATCCATGAAAAAACCCAACCTTTTCTCTTCTTTGATTAAAGAAAACCGACCAACACATATTACATCTACATTTTAATGAAAAAAATATATTTTATAACCATACTACCACTTATCACATTAAACTAATAAGTGTTCAAATCGTTATGGGACGAAAGAAGTATGTCATAACTAATTTTGAATATCTTATTGGTAGTAATTATGTTATTACTACATCACAGTTTTGGTCAAATAAGGTCTAACAAGTTCCAATTAAATCAAATAGGGTCTCACAAGTTTCAATCAAGGGTAATAAGTTCCAATCAGATTTAATAAGGTCCAACAAATTTCAATCAAATTTAATAAGATCCAATAAGTTCATATAAGTTTAGGAGTTTTCAAGTAAGGAAAATAGACCCTAAGGCTTATTTTCAGTTCAGTTCAGTTCAATTCAATTCAATTCAATTCAGTTCCTAAATTATTATCATTACTATTAATTAGTTATAATTTAATTCAGTTCAGTTCTTAAATTATTATCATTAATATTAATTAGTTATAATTTAATTCAGTTCAGTTGTTTTATGCCGAAGAGAACAGGTCCAAAACTTTTGGTACATTAACGGAAGAGACTTTATATTATGTTAGATTGTGCATCAAACGCCAAGTGAAGAAGCCAGTCAAAGGGTAAGGTCCACTGTTTGATTTGAGCTTTCAAGATTGTGGTGTGTGGATCAGATAGCACAAAACCCAATTTGCATGGAAAGGGACTAAAGAAAGTGAATAAGCGAAGCTACATTTACAAAAGGGTGGATTTCTTGTCAGAAGAAAAAAGAGAAGTTAATGGATTCTCAGGTTTATTAGTTGTCAATGAATTGAATTACTTTCATACGCTTGATATGCAGAACCACATTTCCGAGAAAGGGAAGCTTCTAGGAAAAGAACAGAGTAGAAAGAATCAAATCATTATCCAGATTCCAGAGGTGTGGCTTAGGTAATGGCGTATCGTTTAGATATAAGACATTCAACCAAAGTTGACTCTAAAGGGATGGGCATAGGGCAACGGAATTCTATAATATTTTTATTTTCTACAATGATGGTGTGATAATTGATGCAACATTCTAAGAAAAGTTATATACTTCACATCTTTGTTATTAAGATTTAAGAAACGCAAATTTGGCTCCCCCGACACCAACTTCATGGGCAAAACAACAATGACATTGGAAAACAAAAGGGTTGTCTACTTACAAGCAAAAACAGCCATTATCTAATGACAAAACAATTAGTAATATAGATTAGTAACATACATTCATTCTTATGGGCTGAGCCATTCCCCAACCTGATTTTGCTCGTTGAAAAGGAGTATCACATAAATAATACTGCTATCAGCCTATCCTGTAATATATTTCAATGTTAGTTCGCGGGGCAGGCTTTCCTATGTACTATGGTAGTACCGCTGGGGCACTTTGACTTCCCAAATGGGACACTTGTTTGTTAGGTGGGCATGGGATAAAAAGAGTGATGGGGAATATATGGGAGCCTATTCCCATTAAAATAATACCCAAGGGGCAGGTTTTATGGGATGGGAATTGAAGAAGGAATTAAGGGTGTATTTAGTTGGATGGAAAACATATTCAATGGAAATTAGTTTTCTATGAAAATCATTCTCTAAAGGAAAACTTAATTCTTGATAGATTTTCCTTTGTTTGGTTCAAAGAAACTAACTAGAAGAAGGTAAGGGAAGTAAGAGAAAGTGTGGCTTCCCCTCCCTCATGAGGGAAAATGATGATTTTCCCGCCCTAGGAAAATAAAGCTCCTCCATATTTTCCCCTCTCAAGTCCGACCCAAACCAAACAGAGGAAACTATGAAAAAAAAAATTCCAGAAAAACACTTTCCTCCCAACCAAACACACTCTAAAAGACTAACTTGTCCTTCACGAATATGGCGGAAAAATGTTATAGTAAGGGTATTTTTGCGAACTCATTATGTATTCCCAATCTATTACCATCATAAGACAAAGGATTGGTAAAATACTCATTAAATTCTCAATCCTCATCACCAAATCCCCAAACTCCAATTCTCACACACCAAACACCCCGTCAATTATTCAAATGCCGAGGATTGATACAAATTGACAAAGAAACTCCAATCTAGATAAGTAAACCAGAGTGCAGACGTACCTTTCACAGCTTGCATCCATTAAGTGCTGACTGCTAAGTTTTTCGTCAGCCCATAAATTAAACATTCAAGGATCAAAAAGGTTTCAGGTGCCAAGAAAGTTCAAGTTCCTGCATCTCAACCATACAACAGCGGAAAAAAAAAAAAATTTCATTTGCATATATAGATAATTCAACCAATTTTGGTGAATTTGTGATGTCTTAACTTTCATCAATAAAAAACAAGCAGGTAAAGTACTGAAAAATCACAGAATTATCACTCTTCGCGTAACATTCTTCACAACGGGAAACTTTGAGGACTAATATCTCTAGTTTTGTATCTGTAAAAATTATAAAACGTACATATTAATAGAATACATAATAAGCTCTAATCGAACAAGATCCCACATAACTATGTTTCTACTTACGTATAAATCACAAACTATAGTCAAAGTGAAGTTTGTGGATAATGTAAAATGTCAAAGTGTAACAATTAAAAAAACGGTTTTTTCACCATATACCCCTGACTAATTTTTTTTTGCACCATATACCCTTTCGAGTTTCCAAATTCACCATATACCCCCGACGTTTTAAATATACATCAACCTACCCTTAATGACTAACGGCGTTAACGTCCGTTAGTCATTAACCCCCTAATTCCCCCTTAGCCCTAACCCCTCTAGCCTAATTAACCCTAAACCCTACCCTAATCCCCCTTTAACCCTAATCAACCCAAAACCCTAACCACCCCACCCCACCCCACCCCTTCCCCCACCACACCCTAACCACCCCACCCCCACCCCACTACACCCTAACCACCCCACCCCCACCCCACCACACCCGCAGCCCCCCCTTCCCAGGCAGCCTCGGCCCTCCACCTTCCCCCCCCCGCAGCCCCCTCCCCTTCCCCCCACCCCGCGGCCCTCCACCTTCCCACCCACCCTTGGCCCCCTCCCCCATCCCCAACCCCCACGACCCTCCCCTTCTCCCAATGACCCCTCTCCCCTTCCTCTCGTTGTCGAATCTCGAACCCCAAATCAATCAAGAATCTCGAACCCCCTGTCGTCGAATTCTACGAGATTTTCGAATTCATATGGGGTTGCGAGATCTCTTGATTTTTCGAATTCTACGGGGTTGCAGATCTCTTGATTTTTCGGTAGATTTTCATGGATTTGCGACCAAACATTGAGGCCGGGTTTGAAGGGGCTTCGTGGGTGCGCGAAGGGAAGCGGCTGAACTCGATGGCGACAGGGATTGGCGGCCGAACTCGATGGCGACAGGGGATTGGCGGCCGAACTCGATGGCGACAGGGGATTGGCGGTCAAGAGTGCAAGGGTGGGTTTGCGTGTGGTGTGCGGCGGGATTCGAAGGGTGGGGGGGATGGCTGTTGGGCCGCGGGATTCGAGGGGGGTTCACGACGGCCAGGGGAGGGGGAGGGGGAGGGGAGGGAGGGGGGGTTCACGACAGCAGGGAGGGGGGGGGGAGGGGGTCCACGGGGGGAAGCGGGGCGACCGCAGTGGGGAGGAGGGGCTTCGAGGATGGTGGTGGGGGGGGGGGTGGTGGGGCGGTGGAGGGAAGGGGTGGGGGGGGGGTGGGGGTGTTAAGTGTTAGGGTTAGGGTTAGGATGTTAGATTAAGGTTAGGGTTAGGGGGTAGATTTAGGTTAGTTAGTTAGGGTTAGAGGGGGATTAGGGGTTAATGACTAACGGAAATCTAAAACCGTTAGTCAAAAGGGTAGTTTGATGTATTTTTTCAAACGTGGGGGGAATATGGTGAATTTGGAAAGTTGAAAGGGTATATGGTGCAAAAAAAAATTAGTCAAGGGTATATGGTGAAAAAACCGTTAAAAAAAATGAGGGAGTAATTATTAAGTCACAACTCACAACACAGAGGGTAGGACAATTACAATGGAAAGTAGACGCCACAATGTGGACAGGAAGTGAATACTGACAAACTCCCATTATTTAACCCATGATTTTAAGTTGAGACAGGAAGCCTACAAGAAGTATTATTTCTCAATTCCCTTGAATGAACTCAAATAACTGATTACAGACTCTTACTACAGATACACTGCAACTCCCCTCAAATATACAGCATCTTGCAAGAACCGCAAAGAAAAATTCACAATTAGAAAATACTATCACAACAAAATATAAAAATCAGAGGACGAGACTCAGGATGCATGACAGATATCAACAGATCTGATTATGATCCTGAACTCATGAAGCAATATTAGAGTATTTGTCATCGGAGATAACCCTAAAGTGGGGACCCCTCCGGCTCCGTCTCAAAAATTTAGGATCAGTTATAAATGCCAAGATTTCAGGGATCCCAATTTTCCTCCTACCGCTGTAATAGCTTGCACAAATAAGACCACTACGGGTTGGTATCATCAGTTGACATCATCAAGGGGTGCCAAGAAGTCTCTATTAGATCATTAGTTCAACAATCTAGATGAGATGCAAGTGGTTACAAGATAATCGAAGAGGAAAACTGGACAAATAAGCTTATGAAATAGCACTGGAAGAACACCATAATCTAAGCCTAAGAAACTACGAAAAAACAGAGAAGACAGAATAACCACAATTAGTCCCAAGCTCCCACATAGATCATCAATGCATAGCAACAATTGAGATGGCCTTGCCTACCTGCTACTGTCATCATACAGATACAACGGAAAGGTAATTACTATAATGCTCCAGGCACCCAAAAGCGATACCAAAACACGCCTAAGTCTCAGCAAAATGTCATATAATGAGAAGATAGAGCACATAGGCATCAAATGAAATATGAATATTAATATCTTAGCAACCATCCATTTGCACTTACAAGGAGTTTCTATAAGGCCATTGGAGTACGGCCTTGAAAAGGGCTTCATTTGCCAGTTCTGCATATCGCCTCAAGTTGATCGGGAAGAGTCAACATACTTTTACCCCACAATTCTCTTCAGTCTTGAAGTAACTTCTGATATGAGTCATATCACATACTTCATAAACTTTTCCAGAGCTTGAGCATCCACATGATAATTAATAGTTGACACAAAGAAGCTTCAAATAATTTCTTCTTTTCTCCAACCTTTGAAACCGGATGCCAGTTGCGCCCATATAGGCATATATACTTATCAACGTCAAGCCATATGAACACCGGTAAACCTTCAAAGATTCCTCGAGAAACAGAGAGCTCCCTCAGAAATTTCCTTTCAACTTTTCTTAGTGCTGCCATGATTATGGCTTGGTGAGAGAATCAATCTTCTGTCTCCCATAAATGTCATGATGGTGACTTGTGATCTTTAAAGTGGGAATCCAAAGGCAGTTGGCATCATGTGATCTTATCCCATATAGTACTTGACATCTTCAAAAAGATTTCTTAGGGAAGATTTTTGATTGAATGCCATCAAAAACCAACATAGACCAATCCCTATGTTCCATTTGTTTCAATATATATAAGGAAAAAACAAGCTTTTTAAACAACAGAGAATGTCCTGCCCAAAAAGTTTTAACACGCTAACAGTAGAATTATCTAGCTTTTGAAAATTAGAATTTGACATTATGAATGGGACAAAGTTACGTTTCAAAACATAACAAATGGCACCAAGGGACTTCCCCCTCCCAGGTTGGCATTGATAAAGTTCCAGGCATAACTATAGCCCAGCATCATTTGCAGCTATGATGACACCAGATTTAGACTTGTCATAGCAAGTATTCTTTCAAGAGCATTTCAAAGATGTCAATGAATTTTTAGAAAATTCACAAAATTATCTAAAAAGCATTTCAATCATTAGGTCTTCACATAGTGCCAAAAGGCAAGCAATACAGAAAATTAGCAATTCAAAAGCTTTATTTTAGAGAAACAAACACGATAATGAAGTCATATAAAAAATATATATTTCCAAAAGGTCCCTTCGAGAAATATTCTCCAAGAGAGAGGATCTAAGTCCAATTTGCATGATAAGAGAACAAAGTCTAGGAAGGTGTTAGGCACCAAATACCCATTAGTTAATGACCTCTAATATTTTCCTATACATTCTATAGGTTTGATCTACATAAGAAACATATAATATTGAGTAAACAGATAACAATTAAAAGTATCAAACTAAGCAAACTATGCAGATAGTTAACCAAATAATTATAACAAAATCATTGGAGTGACCACTTATCATAACATGAAAACATTTACATGATGTAAATCCCTACAATAGAAATAAACATAAACCATTTTCAAAAATAAAAATCACACCTATATTCAAAGTAGAGATAAGAAACAACAGATGAACGACTTGATACTGATGCTGATCAAGATCCATTCTTGTAACAATTTTTACGATTCTATTAAGAATATCATGGTTTTATGTTACCGTTATTAGGGTTTTACAAGTGAGGTTTCATTATTATTGGACTTATATTAGGTGTTTTGCGCCTTTGAATAGGTTACAAGTTCTAAAGAGCTACTTTAGGCCTTCAGTAATTCTTTAGGTTTGGTTATAGGGATGTGAATAACCTTTCAATGATCAATTTAATCTAGTGATTTCATAACACCATGATGAGAGAAGAAAGTGTTATATATTGATTCTGAATTTTCTTACTCAGGTCTATGAGTGCCTATGATCCACAAGCTCGACTTGAACGCATACAGTTGTACAGGGACTTCTTTGACACTGCATGACCCAAAGCAGAGAGAACGCAACTATAAATATAAAACAAATAATAAAAACAAAACACAAATTAAAAGCACAATACAATGACAATCTACCGCTGGTATTCTACAATATCAGAATATAAAACTTGTTATTCCATTGTCAATTAACAGGTGTTATTAAAAGTAGTCAGCAGGAAATTTTTTAGATCACATCACCAAAGACAGTGCAATTGAACACATATTCCAAATCATGAAATAAGACTGTACTTGGGAGTGCAAAATTTCAAATTTCTAAGCTAGAACTTCTATCAAATTCTAATAAGTTGACAAGACCCACTAAAAAGATAAAAGGTTACAACTAGCATATCATAGCCAGATATTTAGCATATGCTATAGATAATTGACATTGTTTATCATAGAACTTAGACTTAGTTTCCCCTCTATTTTTTTTTCTATCTAAATGACTGCCATATTAAGTCAAACACAATGGTGAATCAGTAAGCAATGGAAGATAACCTACATCAACTACCTTAAAATATAGACACTAAAAACAATTTATAAAAGATCTGCAATACTATACAAGTGAAAACAGTACAGGGGGGGTTTTTTGAATTATAAATTTGTCTGTTTAGTTGCAAGAGTTGTACTGATATTCCTACAAGAAATATGTTGCAAGAGAGATCTTAAGTTATGTCCACAAAAGGTCAAACAATCATGTAGTAGAGTGACAGATCAACCTAAATCAGTCAAATTGGGTAAGTATTAGCTGAGCTCAATTCCTAAATGTAGTTTTTTACCTTTAAAATTAAGAGGACCAAATTGTTTTCTTCCCTATGAGGCTATGACTACCTATTGTTTGTCTCTAAAATAAATCAATCTAGAGAAAGGGAACAAACTTGTGTACTAGCATACACAGAGAAATATGCGGCACATATCATAGGAGGACGAGAATTAACACCAACATCTGGATCACAAAGAGAGCACTCCATGACTCCAGTACCTCCGATAAGTGAAAGCACTCTTGGTTCACTTCCCGGTTGACACTAATTTTCGTATAGACAGCATAGCAAAATATGTATGAGACACATAGAACAGGTGTTTCTTCAAAACATAAGCATAGGGTCAAATCTCTAATGCTTCTAGGACGTTTCGCCTCGAATGAGAATGGGCAGTAACAATCCTCCAGGCTCCAGGAGAAAAAAAAGACCTTATTTGATTTTTCTGCATTGCAATTGCTAAGATCAATTGTACAAAAAGCACAAGAATGAGTCACTAATTTCAACAATAAGATTAAAAACTAAAACTAGATTGCACTTTAAAGTTTGAAAACTATAATCTTGCCTGAAGAAACAATTCATCGTCCGAAGCCCTATGGGTATAGCACATTCTATTCACATAGCCATGTAAGGCATAGTTTTAGTTATGGCTGCGTTGGTCTTTCTCAATTTAGGAAGAAGAGAACAGATAAAACTTACATTCCTAACTAACTCACACCATTAGCCTAAACAATCCTCGCCCTATACTCATTAGATTTAATTAGATTAAACAAAGCAATGATCACATCACTCTTTCCCTTCCAAGGGTTTCTTTCCATAAGGCATAAGCACGCATATTCTCTCTCACACTTTCTCCATCTTCAAATGTTCCCACTGTTATCACTTCTCTTTAGGTTTTTCTTGTAAATAGGTCCAAGCTCATAAATTAAGCTCAAATATGATTATCCCGAACTTATTAGTTCAACGAAACATCAATGCAGTATATAAATTTCACCATCTGAAAAAAACACTTGCAACAATTCAATCAATTATAGACATGGAATTTCCTGATTTGGCCAAAAAAACTAAAAAATTGATTCTCAAAAAAAGTTCTCTGATCTGAGGACCATCAAACCTCAATATGTTACGCCACGCCCATGTCCTCTCCAAAATGACCAAAATCCAACGCCACAACAATCAAAATCAAATCAAATTGCATTGAGAGAGAAAGAACAAACCATGGAGGCGGTCGGATATTTTATCGGCAATGACAGAGGAGGGGCGGAGGAGACGGCGTTGTTTCCAAGCCGAAGAAGGCGACTTCTGAAATTTCGACGACCCCTTTCAAAGTAGACCAAAATCCCTATTTTTGCGCAAATTCGAGGAGTAGTGATAAAACGCTGATTGTGAGTGGGCAGTCTGTCCACTCACAAAAATAAACATGGGTTGGTTGATTTAACAATAATAAGTGTATGAAATGTAAAAATATAGTTTGATTTATCAATAATCAGTATCTTGGACACACAAACAAGGGTTCTTATAGATAACCAATTGTACTTTTGGGGACAAAAGCTGAATGAGACACAAATCCGATGTAAATTTTTACTTTTTGGCAGAGATTACATGTTTAATAGCGATAATATGGTCATTTCAGCATATCTACATACATAAACAGGAGTTAGTTTAACAATAACAAGTGTATCAAACACATAACAATAGTTGATTTATCAATAATGAGTGTTTTGAACACACAAAAAGAGGTTTTTATAAATAAGCAATTGTATTTTTTTGGGACAAAAGCTGAACGAGACACATAAATCGATGCAACTTTTTACTTTTTGGCAAAGATCACATGTTTACTTTTTGACAAAAAGTTGTCTTTTTATATTTTTATTTAATCATAAAGTTTTTCTTTTACATAAAAGTAACTTTTTGAAAAAAAATAAAAATAAAATTATTGTGAGTGGGCACTGCTGGCCACTCACAATGAGCGTTTTATCATTCCTCAAATTCGAATGTGCACCCAACAAAATGTTGTGTACTTTTTGGGGGACACATTTTCTCTCTCCTCAAAATTTTTCCTTCCACACGCACAAAAATGAAGAACATCGACTTTATTTCAATAAACATTGTAGTATAATAAGCACATGCTATTATTGATTGAACAATTGCAATTTCAAAATGAACATCTACGAATAATTCAAATTTCAAAATGTTTTAAAACAAAAAAAACATCCACTCAATTTGAATGAAAGATTAGTGTGGTGAATACATTATATTTGTTGAAAGAACGACAATTGCAATTTCAAAATGAACATTTACAAATTATCCGAAACAAAAATGTGCATCTGACTAAAATGATTTAAGCGAACACATGTTAGTAATACAATGAACATTGACCCAAAAATGTGCATTTTGTACCTATAAATACTGCAAGGAACATCATATAATCATTAAAATAACATTTGAACAACTGACACACATTTATAGACAAATATATGATAATTAAAACACAAAAAACTGACTATTGTTTATTTGATATAGATTTCAGTTGATTCAGCCTACTGCTGATTTAAATTGTTGGTTTAATTTGTTCATTGAAGTTATTCATACATTCTTTCAAATTACTCATATGTTCATTGTAATGAATATAAATATTGTTGTTATTATTCTTTGTAATGAACAAAATGATTCTGCAATAAACAAAATACTATCTATAATGAAAAATATCCCAGTTGAATAGTTCTATAAATTTCCAAAATGCAGCAATTAAAAAAAATGGTAAATTCAAAATGCACTATGTACCCAAAGGCAGAAATGTCACCAAAAAAATACAATATGTACCCTTATGAACATCAGGGTCTTACAAAAGGATATCTATTGCTAACTAAACTAATGAATTCATTAAAAATATATTCTCACTTTTGAACTTCCTCTCTGTTTTGATTTATTTGATTTATGAGATATCGACACCGTAACGTATCCTAGATTGTTTGATCTTATACTGTCAAATTGAATTTATATAAGAAGTAAAAGAGTAGTAATTAAAACAAAAAAAATCAAGTTTATAATACAATGAACATGTTATTTCAAACACAAAATGAACACATTATAATAATACAATGAACATGTTCCCAAACACATAATGAATATATATGACGAAATATAATGAGCATCTGACTTAAATGATTTAAGTGAATACAATAATGAACATTGACCCAAAAATATGCACTTTGTACCTATAGATACTGCAAGGAACATCATATAATCATTAAAATAACATTTGAACAACTGAAACACATTTATAGACAAATTTATGATAATTAAACCATCATTAATTCATATCATTTCATTGAACATATTACAAACACACAATGAACATACGATTGAAACGCAACGAGCATCTGATCAACATGTTTTCAGCGAACACATGCTAATAGTACAATGAACATATGCCAAACAAAAAAGGTGAACTTTATCTTCGGTGAATTATTATTTCCAACGGTGAAATATTTCCCTTGATCGTGTTACATTAATACTATTTCACTTAACACATTGATACTATTTCCTTTTGTGAACTACTATGTTGTGTATTTTGAGAGATCCTCGTGCTTATCCCACTATTAAGTAGCATGTTATTAATACAATTAATATGTACCCAAACACACAATGAACATATGACCAAATGTGCCTAACATCTGAACAAACATACAATAAACATATGGCTAAATGTAATGAACATCTGACCAATATGAATTCAACGAACACATGATAATACTAAGGCGAACATATATTAACAGTACAATGAACATTAGATGTTTTTGGTTGCACTCTTCTCCTGATGTACATTTATTTCAAAACCCGAACGACATGTCGAACTCATTCAATCGAGCCTCCCCTTTGTTCACTGGGTTTTCTCCTTCATTCATTAGGACATCAATTGCAAGACTGTTTTCATTTTTTCACAAACCACCATCAACATCATAAATCCATTTCTAAATGTTCACTAGAAAAGAGGGGGAAAATAAGAAATGATAACTCAAAATGTGAAAAAATGTTCACTTTTCTTATCAAATGCATAAATCTAGTACCTTATGTTGTCGATTTCGCTTTGCAACTCGTTGTTTTCATCTTCATGTATGAGAATTGTGTAAGAAGATGAAGAATTCAAGAGTTTGATGAGAGATATTATAGAGAAATTAGAGAGTAGTTGGAGGATTTGGGAAGAAGAGAGAGAAAGTCTTGGAAAATGAGAGTAATGAGTTCAAAAAAGAGGTTTTATGTTCTTTTGGTGTTCATTGGAGATCATAACATGTTTTTTTCCGTACGCGGTTCATTTAATAAAATGCATCTTATGCTCTATTGACCCGCGTTTTGACCAGTGCGCATCATCCGCATGGACCCGTGTGTACCATCTACTAATTGTATTTTTTGCCCTCCATCAAACATTTAAGCATTGTCAATTACACTAACAGGCAAGTCAACTTCAGATTTCTACATTAAAATTGACCATAGCGTAGATGGTGCACGACAAAGACGATCGCATTCGGTTGTAGAATGAGAGTTATACGCACATGCTAAAATGGGCAAGCAAATAAACATAAAATATACTCCCTCCGTCTTTATTTACTTGTTACATTTCTTTTTTGGGACTGATTATTTTGATTTTTCTAAAGGTAAACATTTAGTCATTTGTGTCATTGTTAGATTCGTCTCGATGTGCAGATTTATAATATCAATTTTTTACAATTTTTACTTAGATAGAATAAGAGATATTCACGATCAAGATAACACCTTGAAGACCGTGCAAAAACAAATGTAGCAAGTAAAAAAGATAGAAGGAGTAATAAAATGATTAAGTCAAATCAAAAGAACATTTTTAGTTTCAAATAATTAGACCCAGTTATAATGTTCTTCTAAGTTATTCAAAATGTTAATTTCAGTACAAAGTTATGTTCAATGAACAAACATTTTGAATTTTAGAAATACACTATGAATTTTGAAGAACTTGCAAATATTCATTTATAACTCACAAATGTTCCGGTGCATATTCATCCAAAAATAAATAAATGTGCATTATTAACTTTTGAATGCAGATGTTTAATAAATAACATCGTAAATTCATCCAACATAAGTTGGTGTGCATTGATAAATTTTGAAGTAAATTTTTGAATTTTGAGTTTTGAAGAACTTTCAAGTATTCATTCACATCTCACAAAATGTTCAATCAACAAGATTCTATGTTCATTACAGTACCATGTTCATTTGAATGAGTTTGATGTTCTTATGTTTTGCATCTCTAGATTAACACACACTTCTTATTCTCTTCTATATGCATTTTGGTTTGTGCTCATGATACTCATCATACTACCGTGTGTAAGATCTAATTTGTGGCCTTTGACTATACATTTAACAAAAAAATGTAGTGTCACTTATGATGTATTTCACTTTGCTTTTCAAATTGTTTTTTTCTAACCATTTTTCTTTAATTTTCCCATAAATCCTTTTTCCTTTTCTCATCATTTTCTCTCCTATTCCCTTTTTTGTGAATTGTTTTCACGTGATATGATTAGATTAAAACAAGATTTTGCTCGTGCTAATGCATGGATATATGCAATATTAGATTATTGATAAATATGTTTTGAGATATTGGAAATTGTGTTATAATATTTTTTTTACATTTCTTATTTCTGTGTAATATATACAAGAAAATGATTATATGAATTTTGAAAACTAAAAAATATATATACTAAATGATGAAATAGGCGAGTAATAAAAAAGTTTTAGAAAGATATGTTATGATGTATTTTAATTGATACTCCTAGATTACGATATAATACATACTTGTTAGTTTGTGCCAGTGTGTAATTTAACGGAAACTAGCATAATAATCAGAGGTATCTTCTTATGCTTTCAACTATTAAATAATGAATAATTATTTGTCTATCGAAAGGGAAAGTTCAATTATCAAGCTCAAAAAGTTAGTTTACGGGAAGGCCTAAGCATGTTGTTATTTTTTTTTCGGTTTTTTCACCAAATACCCCTGACAAATAAATTTATTCACCAAATACCCTCACTTTTTTCAAAATTCACCAAATACCCCTGACCTTTAAAAAAATTCACCAAATGCCCAAATGACTAACGGCGGTTAACACCGTTAGTCATTAACCCTAAAAAACCCTAAAAAAACCTTAATTAAACCCTTAAAACCCTAACTCTAAAACCCTAAAAGCCCACCGCCTCCCACCCCCTGACCCCCACCACCCCCCCCAAACCACCCCCCCCCCACCCCCTCCCGTCCCCCCCGAAGCTCGCGCCTCCCCTTCTCCCTCCGCCGCCGAAAATCACTCCCTCCCCCTCCCCTTTGACGCGCCTCCCTTCCCCTCCCTCCTCCCCTCCCCCTTCGACGCGCCTCCTCTTCCCCTCCCCCGCCGGAAAATCACTCCCCCTCCCCCTCCCCCTTCTACGCGCCTCCCCCTCCCTCTTCCCCTCCCACGAAGCCCCCCCTCCCCCCCCCCCGCGCCAGCCGCGCCTCCCCCTCCCCCGCGGAAAATCACTCCCCTCCCCCGTCGAAAAATCACTCCTAATCTAACCCTAATCTAACCCCTAACCCACTCTCCCCTCCCAACCACCCCACCCCAACCACCCACCCCTCCCCCTCCACCCCACCCCGCCCACCCACCCTTCCCTCCATCGCCGCAGACACCCTCCCCCCTTCCCCTCCATCGCCGCAGCCCCCCACCCCCACCCCCTCCCCCTCCCCCCGCCGGACCTAGTCCGTGAAACTATCTTTCACCAAATACCCCAAAAAGAAAAAAAAAATTATATTTCACGTGAAAAATTTAAACATAATACCCCAAAGATAATTTTCGGTCCGGTGAAAGATATTTTTGGTGAAAGATAGTTTCACGGTGAAAAATTTAAAAAGATAATTTCACCAAATACCCCAAAGATAATTTTCGGTCCGGTCCAGGTCTGGACCTGTTGGACCTGTTTTATTTTTAAGGGGTATTTTTTCCTACACACCTCACTGTTGTTTTTTTTTCACTGTGAATCGCTCCATTCCACCCCCACTTTCCCACCATTATACTTTATTGTGGAGCTGCAAGTAGTGAATCTATCCAACTCAACTGCTAAGTGCAAATCCCCCAACAAAAGAAAAAAACATATCAGAAAAAACTCACCTTTTGAAGCATAGACAAGAAACTTCATACTCAAAATCAAAATGCAAAAAATCCACCCATTTTTTAGCACTACCCAGTTCAGAAAAACCCACAATTTGAACAAATTCAAGAATAACTGGTGAATTTTAAATTCGTTGAATAGAATTGTAGCTGGTAAAAAACCATAAAAATTAGGGAAATAAGAGGAAAGTAAGACCTTCTTATGCTCCATTTCCAACCCTGCACCATTGAAGCTGAAGCAGAGAGAGAAAAGGACGAAGGAGAGTATATGAGCATGGAGGTCTGAGGTTGAGCCCTTGGGAGGAGAAGGCAGTAGAAGGGGGTTGGTGGCTTAGGGCGGCTGGAGAAAAGGAAAATTTGGCTAGGGTTTAGGAAATAGCATTGACTTAGTTATTGATGTTTCACAATTCAGCATAAAATTAATTTTTTTTCGGTTTTTTCACCAAATACCCCCGACAAATTAAAAAATTCACCATATACCCTCAATGTTTCAGATATTCACCATATACCCTTGGCTTTTCAAAAACGTTCACCAGATGTCCTTTTTCTAACTGTCGTTAACTCACCGTTAGCTTTATTTACCATTTTGCCATTATTAACCCTAAACCCTAATTCTAATCTAACCCTAACCCTAATCTAACCCTAACCCTAATCTAACTCTAATTCTAACCCTAATCCTAAACCCATACCCATACCCTTACCCTAACCCTAATCCTAAACCCTTACCCTAACACCACCCCTAACCCGAACCCCTCGCGCCCCCACCCCCTCCCCCTCCACCCCAAAGACAGCCCACCCCCTCCCTCCACTCTACCGTCGCAACCCTAACCTAATCCCCCTCCCCCCCCTCTCCGTCGATTTTTCCGCCCCCCACCCCCTCCCCTTCGAATTCCCTTACCCCCCACCCCTCCTTCGAATTCCACCCCCACCCCCTCTCCCTCCCCCGCAGCCTCCCGTCTCCCCCCCCAACCCCGCAGCCTCTCAACGGCGAAGACAACAATTTGGAAAACCGACGACGGAACCGGCAAAGACAGAGAGAGAAGAGTTGGAACTAATGAAGAAGATCGAACAGTGAAGAAAAGAGGAGAGAGAAAAATCGACGGGGAGGGCCGCACTTTTCTCTCTCCTTTTCTTCATTGTTCGATCTTCTTCGGTCCGAAATTGATGGGCAGGGGAAATCGCGGGGGGGGGGCGGGGGTGGTGGTGCGGTGGGACGAGCTCGGTGGTGCGTCGGGATTTGGGAAAAACAAAGGAGAGAGGGAGATTGCGAAAATGGGGGCCTTGGGTTTCTTTGGGCTGCGTTTTCCGGCGAAATCAAGGGGGACTAGGGCGGCGGGGGAGGGGGGAGGGGGTGGGGGTGGGGGGTGGCAGCGATGGAGGGAAGGGGGAGGGGTGCTGCGGCGATGGAGGGAATGGGTGGGTGGTCTGGGGTGGGGGTGGAGGGGAGGTGGGTGGTTGGGGTGGGGTGGAGGGGAGCGGTGGGTGGTCAGCGGGGTGGTGGGAGGGAGAGTGGGTTAGGGGTTAGATTAGGGTTAGATTAGGGTTAGATTTGGATTAAGGCTAGAGTTAGATTAGGGTTAGGGTTAGATTAGAATTAGGGTTTAGGGTTAATAATGGCAAAATAGTAAATAAAGCTAACGGCGAGTTACCGACAATTAGAAAAAGGGGATCTGGTGAACGTTTTCGAAATGTCAAGGTATATGGTGAATATCTGAAACATTGAGGGTATATGGTGAATATTTTAATTTGTCCGGGGTATTTGGTGGGAAAACCGGGTCAACCGGTCCAGGTCAGGTTCCCCGATTTTTACCCGGACCGGATCGGTTGACCGGAATCCACTTTTTCCTTGGACCGAGGACCGGACCGGAATCCTAGGTCCGGTCCGGTCCAATTCGAGTTCGGACCGGTTTGTGTGCGGCCCCTAGTTTACACTCGCTCCTTCCTTCCTTTCTCTTCTCTTCTCTTCTCATCAGACATGCATCATCATCATCAATGAATTAAACATCATTTTCTTAAACTCCGACTTTCCTCAAAACAATTTTGATCTACCTCCAATCAAACTCCGACTTTCCTCAAAACAATTTTGATCTACCTCCAATCAAACTCCGACTTTCCCCTAAAGCCCTAGCATTTTATAGCACGAATGAGAGCACAATTCTTCACTCATCCCTCACTTTCTCTCATTCTTCAGCTTTCTAATATGTAATCACTAAATCTACCATTACAATTGCAATTCAGAGTCCAAAATTTTCTTAGATCCTTGTTTAATCAGTTCTACATACACAATCGTACATCAAAAGAAAGTTAAAACGACAATCTCAAATCCATTATAGCAATGAAACCACCAAATCAAGCAATTATGATTTTTATGAAACCTATATGTAGTATTATGCTCTATTTGCGTCGTTTCTTTCTTTCTCATCCTTGCTTTGATCTTCTTATCTCCTTCTTCCCTCTTCTCTCAGCTTTCAGTTCCTTCTTATTCACCTGGTAATCTTTCAAATTTTATGTCTTTCTTTCTTATTAAAGTTTATGGGTAAAAAAAAGTATGTTCACTTCATTTTTTCATTTGATACCAAAACCCAATTCTAAAACCAACATTATGAAATCTGGGTTCCCTTTTTCCATTATTGATTTGATGTTGTTCCATTGTTGGATGTGATTGTGGTAGTCGTGATGTTGGTGGTTGTAATAGTGGTAGTGGTTGTTGCGGTGGGCAAGATGGTGGCCTGGCAGGGAGGGGGGAACATTTGGGTTGTGGGAGGTGGAGATGGGAAGTGGAGTGAATAGGACAGTGAGAGCGAGTGGGAAAAGAGGAAGGAGAGAGAAAAGTAAGAGGGGAGTAGAAGTTATGCTGGTGAGTCTGGGTAGGAGAGGGGTGAAGGAGGTGGTGATGGTGGTCTGGTGAGAGAGAATGGAGAAGATGAAGTGATGGTGGGTTTTGTAATTTAGGTGGTTTTTTGGGTGGGTATTTAGTTTTGGGTGGTTTTTTGGCTGGTCAATGGTTTTAGTAGAAGTCAAACTTGCAACTACCTTTTTTGATGACCAGTTAATTCGGTAAATAGTAATCTAACCTAATTAAAGTTAACTAAACTACAAAGTGAACTTGTTCAGGAATAATAAAAAGGTAGACTTAAAATGAAAGACCACGCAAAGGTCGACTTATTTAAAAAGTAAATGGTAATCTAACCTAATTAAAGTTAACTAAACTACAAAGTGAACTTGTTCAGGAGTAATATTATTAGATTAGATTAGATTATAGTATGTATTGATATCTAAAATTTCATATTATGTCCCTTGTTTTGACTAAGTGGAAAATCTAAGTATCTTTAAAATAAAGGGAAATTTGTTAGAAAAAAACGTATAAAATGTCCACTTTGAGAAAAACAACCTTATAAAAATTTTCTTGAGACTTACAACCTTTAACTTCATTTTTTTGCCAAATGAAACATCGGGCTTCTTTCCCACCATTGACCGTCACTTTCCGGCATTGACCCACCTTTTTCCTCTTTTTCTCCCCTATTTGCAAAATTAGAAAACAATTAACTTTATAACTTAGATATAAGTCCTGTCTAATCCTATACGTCTATACTGCAATATTTTAATTGTAACTTTTTTCCGTTCTGTTTGTTTGGAGTGCTTTTGGGTCATAATTTTTTTTTCTTGTAAACTAATTAAAGAGGCAAGTAGATATTTTTATTTTTATTTTTTAGATGATCAAATAATTAGAAAACATAATAATTAGTTGCCTAATTACTATTGATATATATTTTTCAAATGTAATTTTGAATTTGGAAAAGGTATATTAGAGGGATTGAATGAGAGTGCTTCATTGAGATTTTAGAGGTCCTTCACTCACCCAACTTTTGGAAAATAATATAGAAAACAGATAAAAAAAGGTCACTTTTATATATCAATGTCTTATTTAGAATAAAGTTAATTCCGTTGTACAATAAAATATTGTACATAATTCGTCTCATGCAAGAACCTATAAAAAGGCATTGTGAATTTAAAGTTTGTTCAATTTCCCCGTCAAGTGGATGAAGATAATAAGATTGATTGCTCCACTGACCACTATCTACCAATGCATTATAGCAAATAAAAGAGGGTGTCATTACGTGCATGATAACATACTTATTGAATATTTTTGAAGACTTTATCGGTCAAACAAGCTAAATAAAGCTTACATTACAATCATACAGCTAGTAAGCGAAGCTACTGCATTATTGAAGGACACTGACTTTTTTTTTTTTTGGGTACATAAGGGAAAGTTAGACACCATACTCTTAAGAGAAAACCTTAACGAATCAAGAAGAACAACTTTTATATATCTATAATAATGACTTGCTCCTATGTTCTAACGGAGAACCCTCTTATGGTGAGAACCACTAAAAATGAGCAAAAGCTTCATAAAATGAGCAAAAAAAATTAAATAAGAGCTAAAGTATAACATGAGTAGAAAATATTAAATGAGTAAAAACGTAAAATGAGCAAAAATGTAAAATAAGAAAAATGTAAAATAAACATAAAAAGTTAGATGAGCAAAAACCTAAGATGAGCAAAACATAAATTGAGGAAAAACGTCGTGAAATGAGTATAAAAATGTTAAATGAGCAAAAATATAAAATAAGCAAAACATAAAATGAGCGAAAACGTTGTGAAATGAGCAAAATCTTCGTAAAATGGGGAAAAATGAGTGGTTCTCACGGTTCTCATCATAAGGGTGGTTCTCATATGAACTTAAACCTATATATATTAAAAATGCAAGATGGGCCTCAACACCACAAATAGCGCGGGTGCACCCAACAACACCAATTTTGACTAGTAGCCAAAACACCATAATCTGTTGGCCTGGGTGCAACGAGTGTCAAAAATGACACAAGTAGTCACTTTTCTTGCCGGCAGTGTGGAATCCATAATAATTTTCTTTTCGATTTTCCCCTTTTTTCTTTCATTTATCTTATTTTTTTCCTTAATTAGAAGTCTAAATCATATGAGCATGTGTCTGAAAAAATTAGCTTCGGTGACATTTATGACACTCGATGCACCAAGGCCAATCGTTTGTAGTGTTTTAGCTACTAGTCAAAGTTGGTGGGGCTGGGTGCACCAGCGTCATAGTTGTTGTGGTGTTAAGGCCAATTTTGCCTATTAAAAATGTATTATAAAGGAAGTCTATTTCTTATATAATAATCTTTCTTATTAGATGGGTCTCAATAGAATTATCTTTGTCATAAATATATATTATTAAATATGTGGGCAAGATTTATATCCCTCTGAAGGTTAGCTCTAATATATCTATCCACCAATCCACTACGCTCTTAATGTTTTTTTTGTGAAGACTAGTCTCATATGTACGCTATGCGTGCGAGAGTATTATCACAAGTTAGATAAATTGAGTACGTAAATCCCTTAAAAAAAAAGATTGTGAGTAACAACATGACTACATCTAGTAACAATTTGTAAAAAAAATTGTTTACAAAATTTTGTCGAAATTACTCCGATCTCCTGATTAATTATGTTTAAAGTGTATACAACATGTTTATCAAGCCAAACTCATTAAATTACCGATCTCATAGTGTTAACTGTTAAGTGGTGTTGGTTATTTTTTTTGCCTTTTTTATTTATTTTTAAAATAAAGGAGTTTGCTTATTTAGTTATTTTTCTATTTTTTTTTGTTTAAATAAATGAGTTACTTTTTTGTATTTTCTTTTTCTAATTTTTTCCTTTTTCTTATTTTTGGATGTCCTCCACCTCTTCCAACCCAATATACTCCATCCGGTTTTTTAATGGTTACACTTCTTTTTGGGGTAGAACCAAGGAAATAGTGCAAAAAACAAGGAGGAAGTACAAAAAGAGAATGTTTGGTTGTGGAAAATGTAAAAGAAACAATATCATAATACAGGAGAGAGAAAAGTGGGGTAGGTGGGAAATTTTTTGTTGATTAATAAAGTGGGAGGTGGGATATATATAGGAGGTATAATAATAGAAAAAGTTTATGTTGATAGTTACCTTATAAGGAAAGAGGATAAGTGTAACAATTAAAAAAAGGGACTAAAGAGAAAAGTGTAACAATTAAAAGAAAACGGAGGTAGTATATATATATATATATATTGAGATTAATGATGATATTGTACACACCAAAATTTTGTCATATTTAGGTGTTTCATAGCGTTGAATATCTTTAGATATATTAAAATATTATCAAAAAATTTAAAAGATAATTATGTTATTGATCTTATATTCCAAACTACTTTACCGCTGTAAATTAAATATGGGTTGGAGAAGGTTTGATGTAATAAGCCACAAACGACCCTATCTCCTCGCTACTACCAAATTGTAGGCAAGGTATCACGTAGGAGAATGGAATCAAGAGATTTTCGGAAATTGTAACCCTAATCAAATTCAATAAAAAAAATTTCTGCATGTTTTGTTTATATCTATATTATCGAGCATATTTGAATATTTTGTGGTTCACATGTATTATTAAATATTAATGAAAACTAGTCTTGAGATTCAATGATGCAAAATTGCAAATGCACATTATGAATAATATGACTAATTAACTCCTTTTTCTGACATCTTTCTAGTTTCTACACTTGATGACATTAACGTTCTTGAACTACTAAATCATAACACACAAAATACATACCCCAATGCATTACCCGAGCTGAAAAATTAGTACATCTTTAAAGAAGAAACTAAATCTAAGGAGGTGTGCAAAATGATTTACAAGACAAACCATTCATCTTAGATAGCTAAAAGCAATATGAAGTCCATTAATTATTTATCATATTGTCTAAATCCCATATGTTAGGTGCTTTAATTTAAATTAGTCTAATAACTTTCTGAAATAGAATATATTTGTAATTGAAATTATCGGTAAATATTTTTAAGGCCCGCTTTTATAATTAACACATAGCCTCCAATAAGTTCAAGATGACCTTTACGAGTCTTGATCTTGCAATATAATTAAAGAATCAACATTAAAGATTTATCCATTGATCCAATGAAATCTTATATATGGTTATATTCTCAAAATCAATACTTATATTAAATGCCAATATAACTTTGCAAGAAGTAAATTAAAATCTATATGATTAAGATATAATTCTGTAATAGTTTCAATTTACTATTACACTGAGACCACAAATAGTTTTCTGTACGCCTGATTATTGGGTCGAATCGGGGCCGGTGCGGGTCAGGTTATGAAACGGTTGCCTCATAAAGGGTCAAAGCAGATCGGGCCAAAGTGAGTGGCAGGTCGATAATGGACGCGTCGATAAACGGACAAGAAAAAAAGTAAATGGAAAGAGACAAAAGTGTGTACAACCTAATACGAATCCGTACATGTGACAACATGACATGTTTTTGCCTTGAGTTATATATAGTAGAATGATGATGTTTTTGCTTAGATTTGAAGATTATTTAGTACTCCCTTCGTCTCTTTTAATCTACACACTTTCCTTTTTGATATGTTTCTTTTAATCTAAACATTGTTAATTTTTCCTGTTTTTGGTTTAGTAAAATTAGTTCTAGACGTCCCATCTATTTTCTCCTCTTTTTCCACCCATGTCATCCACTTTTTAATATTTTAACCCACTTTTTAGTTTCTCTCTCCACCTTTTCAATTCTCTCATACTTTTGTACTTCCTCCTTAGTTCTCCCCCCAAAGTGAAGTGAGTAAACTAAAAAGAAACGAGGAAGTATCATTAAGTGTATCATAAGGACTTCAAGAGCTTATAATAATTTCTTGAAATTTTGGTATTATTTTTGTGCATGAGGTATTAGTACATATACTAAGTTTGGCCCCTCTAATAAAAAAATCTTGGCTTTGTCATTATTTCTAATGACATGAAATAGTTATATAAGTTCCTACATGTAAAATTTTGTTACACAATAAATTATTGTGAAACATATTATATCTAAGATGCACTCTTAATTGTGTGGCACATCAATTTTTACCAAACATTGCCTTAGAAAATGTAAGAAAAAAGTGAGTAATAATTCTTGAAATTCTTACACCCCACCTTCAACTTTATGCAGCAACGTAGTACTCTCACGCTACAACTTCACTTTAAAACAAAAGTCCAAGCTCGATAAAAAGAAGAAGAAGAAAAAGCTCCAAACTAATACAATATATTCTTTTCCCAAACTCATGTAAGATAATAAGACATTTAATTACCACTTCAACGAGACAGCAACACAACTAAAAATAACAATGTAACCAATTTCGAGTACTCGACCGATTAAGTAAACTATAAGTCACCTGAAAAAAAAGAGAACTATAAGTGCAGAAGATAAAGACGAGTCTGTCAAAAAAAAAGAAAAAGATAAAGACGAGAACAATTGTCTCTCTCGATAAAGCATGACTAAAAAAGCAGGGGATGTTAATTGCATACAACAATTAATCATATAAAGCAACACATATATAATTGGAGGTTTTCCACCATAAAGACGTCATTAGATCAAACATGTTTTGGTCAAAGTTCTTACCTAAAGTATCTTCGCTAGCGCGCAACAATTTAGGCACTGTCCGGCACTACTCTATAAGATAGAGGCCGGATAGAGATTAGATAAAATCAAAGCACTACTTAAAATTAGAAAAAAAAATTATTTTTTATTTTTTTATTTTTTTAAGGTAGATAAAACGTATAGAAAATTGGAAAGCTTACGTTATATTAATCCTATTATAGGCTTACAATTGCTAAGACATAAATACAAGAATTAATCTAATGTTAAAAGATAATTACAAATAAATAGATATATCTAAATAATGATAACAACTAGATGTATGCAAACACTAACAACTAGGTATTTACGTAACAACCTAGACTAACTCTAGCTATCCTTAACATGCTCCCGCATGATGTGGACGGCCAAAGGGAAAGTCCAATCTTCAAAGATGAGTATGTGATGGCCGCTTTATCGGTGATAATACAATGATGTTGACAAGCTTGTTTAATGAAGCAGCGGCAATGGAGGCAGTGGCCATTGGAGAGAAGAGCTTTTTTTAATGAGATTAAAAGGTGGAAAGGAAGTGTGGACATGGATCAACCATATGAATTATGCCATAGGAGATTGTTGCATGCAGTAGAAAGGGGGTGCAACGTTGGCGATAATTTATTTATTTAATTTAAAAATCAAGGAGTATACATAGAATAATATAAACAAGGTGAGACTGAAAAAGAGATAAGAGTGAAGAAAAAGAGATCAAAGTGTTGCACTTAAAAAGAAACATAGAAAGTATATTGTTCAATCAGATCCATTAGTTTTAGCTTCAAAAAACCAAGGCTTCAAGATCACCTACGCTCATGAGCTTGATGATAATACTTGAGTGGGTGATCTAGTATATTGGACTGGGAATTCCAAGGGGGAGGCCTCTCGATAAATCAAGGCAACAACTATGCAACTAAGAGCTTGTTACGTTCACCTTATTTTCACTCCTTATAAGAAAAAATAAATCCAGATAAGGTCAGATTAACAAAAATAAGTTGAATATAACAAACCCTAAATAATTAATTAGGCGAGATGAATAGAATGAAATGACACTTAATAAAGGAGCTACAATGTTTTTTTTTTGCGGGGATCGGTTGACGAGAATAATTTCGGACATTTGCTTTTGTGGGTCAAAAGCGGGTCGGATCGTAAAAGGATCAACTCATAAAGGGTCATAGCGGGTTGAGTCAATGCTAGACAAGGGCCTATAGCGGGATGGTCGATAAACAATCCAAGAAAAATAGTGAACGGAGAGAGACAAAAGTGAGTATAATTGAATACCAATCCGTACATGTAATTCTTTTTTACAATACCTATTTTATTTTTGAAAGTTCTTGGGATATTTTATATGACCATATCCATTAAATCCCCGTCCAATAAAAACCCTATAAAATTAACCCTAATCCTTTAGCCATTGGGTTACCCTTTCCAATGACCAGGTCTACCCATGATCCAACATTGATTGATAAAAATTGGAACGATGCATGACTAGATCCTTAGAAATTACGAAAAATTGATTTAATCAGTCCCAACTATGGACACCCTGACAAAAACAGTTCCAACTTCAATTTAATATTGTTCAATCCCAACTTTGGGGGGTTCTTTACAAAAATGGGCCATGTTAACCGATTCACGGTCAAACAAGCTAAAAAATTTATTGACTTTTTTTTTTCAAAACAAAGGGGAAGGGGTGGCAGTGAGGAGTTTCAAGGGAAGGGATGGGGTGGCGGGGGAGGCAAACGAGTGTTAGGGGCGGGGGAGGGGTGGTGGGGGGGAGAGGGGGTTTTAGGGGTCGGGGAAGGGGTTTCGGGGGTGGCGGGGGGGTGAGGGGAGGGGGAGGGGGAGGGGAGGATTTTTTTGGGGCGAGGGAAGGGTGGTTGGGGGTAGGGGAGGGGTTTCGAGAGCGGGGAGGGGGTTTCGAGGGCCGGGAAGGGAGTTTTAGGGGTAGGGGATGGGAAGGAGTTTTAGGGGCGGGGAGGCGGGTTGGGGCAAAGGGAGGGGTTTCGGGGGCAAGGGAGAGGGTTTCGGGGGTTGGGAAGGGAGTTTTAGGGGCGGGGGAGGGGTGACAGGGGAAATAGTTTTTGAGGGCGGGGAAGGAGCTTCAGGTGGCGAGGGAGGAGTGACTGGGGCAGGGGAGGGGTTTCGGGGGCATGGGGAGGGGTGGTGGGGGGAAGGGATTTTGGGAACGGGGGAGTGGTGACAGTCAGGGTAAAATACCCATGGATGTTGCAAATTTTATCAAAACCAGGGTAGAGGATACTGTTGATGTAGCTTTGCCACATTTATTTCAACTTATGTTTCCTTTTTTTTTTTTGAAATACCACCCCATCATATTGAAGGAGTTGTCCTCCCCTCATGTTAGCCATAACTAATAGTAGAATAGGATTAGTTATGAAGATAGATGAATTCAAATATTTTAGGTGATTATGGTATTTTGCTAGGATTATGATCCACGGACCCAATCTGTTTAGGCTTATTACTACTTCATATGTTTGAGTCATATATACATGGTCATAACTCATACGCATCATAAGTTAATGCATTAGAAGAAAGAGAATCCTAAGCCCTGTCTTTGCGAATAGGATAACCGGCCACCTAAGAATCTTTTTCATAATAAGAGAGGTGGTGGTACATTCTTATTAGATTGTCTTTACTTAGGGTAAAAATTGTGTGCATTAATAGGCAATTAAAGTAAATAAGAGACAAATTATAGCAGCCGACCCTTATAGAACATAGGGAAAATCTTTCGGTCTAGCAACAAAGTCATAAATGACTTTGTAAAATGCTAAAAGCGGGGAAAAGAAGTTTGTGAAAAATGTTGAATATGCATGAGAGAATCAGTTGAAACTTGCATAAGGAAGATTTTCCATAAATATTTTGTTCTACGTGGGAATACAACTCTTATAAAACTCTGAAAAAATATGGGGATTTAGGGCTTTATGAAAAACTAAAATAACAAGTAAATTATTTTGATTGGTTGAAAATAATTTGATTGTACCATCATGTAGAATTCATAACGATTGTAGGGGATATATCTTATGACTTGCACAAGCCTTCCAACATGCTAACGTGACAAGGTGCATCCGATAGGATGAGTGACGTGTGTACACGAGATAATGTATCCCAAAATCACAAAAAAGAAGATCATGTTCGTAAACATGATCTTACGTTAAAGTAAATTAAAATATTCTATCCCACTTTTTATATACCATGCGTGTCACTATTTCCCATTGCTTATTGGTTATTACTATATAGTGGCCCACCACATTATAATTAAAATTTTAAAATACAAATGGGATTGAGAAAAAAATTAAGCCTACCATGTAAGGCAGGGCCAAGCTACGGGCCGATTTTTTGTACCCCAAAACTCGCTATTTCGGGCCAAATATAGTGGGTTGTTTGAGCAAAAATTTAATCCAAAATACTCCCCCGTCCCATAATATAAGTCATGTTTCCTTTTCGGGAATCAAACTTTTAAACCTTTGACCAAATATTCTTATTACTCCCTCCGTCCCAGAATATTATGAATATTTTTCTTTTATGTTTGTCCCAAATTAGTTTGAACACTTTCATTTTTGGCATGGTCCCACTATTAATGTATATTATTTCTTGTATACTCCTTTGGCTCACACTCTACCTTTTATCAATAAAAAGTTACTCAACTTTCTCCCTCCTATAATAAAAAATACCCCACCAACTCCTATCACACCTACTTTTTAAATAAAATAACATTTGATAACTACACTACAACTTATCACCTTAAAATACGTGTCCCAACAAGTGTTCAGATCTTTATGGGACGGAGGGAGTAATATATACAAAAAATTATGCTCATGTGGGATCTTGTTGGATTCGTCTTAATATGTACTTTCATAATATTAACTTTTTATATTTTTTTATTTATATGCAATTGAAGATATCGAAGACCAAAGATACGTCTTGGAAACCGTGCAAAAGAAAACATGACTAATATTATGGGACGGAGGGAGTATTATTTTTGAGCTACCCAAAACTTGTCCCAAAAAAAAATCGGGCCAAAAGTTTTGCCCAAGCTCGAACATTTTCGGGCCGGGTCGACCTTGATCAGCTCTACTATTTTTTGGATATTTTTTTTTATTTTTAATGTCTGCTTCCTACCTCAAGTGTTTGATGGTTGGTCATTTGTATTTGAGCTTTGGCAACTTTGATAAATATAAAAGGACCTGAAAATTATAAAAAAAAATATAAAAGTAATTTTTTTTATTTCCATTTTTTAGTGATTCTTGGATAAATTACAAATTGGATTTTTATAATACTTGAACTAGTATTTTGGCCCGAGCGATGCCTCGGGTCAGTTACAATACTTTTCGTATTTTTATCCATTAAGAAATTGAAATATTCATGTCATGTGACATGATAAGTAAAAAAATCTGAAAGGTTTGAGTTTGAAAATAATAGCTTAAAAAGAATTGTGGTAAGATAATATGACATCAATAGTTTCTTGTTAGTTACGTAAAGAGATCTATATACTTGTTTAAGTCTTTTTAGTTAAGTATAGTTATTAAAGACTTTATCATATTGTCTTTGAAACATTTCACAATAAAGCCATAGTGTATTGATGGTTAAGCTCTTACTTTTCATTTCAAAGGTCACGTGTTCGATTCCTTCCAGTTACACAATATTTATATTTTTTTAATTGAGGGGTACACATGGACGTAAAGCATTTGCATTAGAAAGTGAGGGGGGAGTGCCACGTGGCACATCGACTTCCTTATGCACGCCTTTTAATATATTTGTATAGATAAGTTGAAGTTATTGAATTGCCATTGAGAATTGAGATTAATTGGGTTTGGGTGAATGAATGAATATTAGTTAGTAGGTAGTATTGCTGGTCCTAATCACGACAATGATGTATATAGTTTAGTCACATTTCTTGAGAGACATCTTTTCGCTCGAGTTAGGGACAATGATGTATTAGGACGCTTTCAAAGTATGAAAACTTGTAGAATTATTTTTTTATTTTTTTTCTATGAAGTTATTCCGTAGTTATCTGTTGTAAACTTTTAATTCCTTACTTGAATTGACGTATTTTTTATCAATTTAATTTGGTCCTTTTTTTTGTTTAATGACTCATCGATTCCGAATCCACGTGGGTGAAATCCTTGATCCGCCACTGATAATGAGTAGTGTAAACTCAAAAAATTCGAGCAAAAGCTCGTTTATGAAATTAAAAAACAAGTTGAACACAATTCGAAGTTGAACATGTGTAATGTATAGTTCTTGAATGAACTGAGCTTGAACAGATTTTGAGCTCAATGGAGAGCTCAAACTCGACTCAGTTAAAAAAGTTTGAACATAAAAGGGTAGTACTTGACTCAATTCAGGTATGATTACGTACATTCCTAAGTCTATATGCATGTAAGAAGACAAAGGCCCAAATCTCTTAGTCTCACTCCAATATTAAGGGATATAATGATCGTCCAATTACATCTTTCTTACGGGGTATCATAAGTGTAGTTGCATAATACTGCTTAGTCTCACTCCAATATGTACCACTTCTTTGATCTATCAAAAAACAAACTTTCACAAGTCAGTGCTGAACAATAATGGACTACCATAATTATTACTAATCACTTAGTTGTGGTTGTGTCTAGTTAGTACTAGCTCATGTTGCGATGCCATCAGCAATTTTGCTATCATGGAAAAACTAGGATACTACAAAGTGCTACCTACATGTACATACATATATGCGGAGAATCGACAAGCTGCTAGATATATAATATCTCCACTAGGAGTGTTCCTACTAGGAACACTTGCATAATTAGGTTTGAAACGAATAGTTAAATCATGATCAACGTTGAATAATATGTTTTTTAAAGTAATCAAAATATGTTGCAGGCTTGCAGCTATATATTGAGAGGGGAACAAATTGCAAAGGGGAATAGAGACTAGTTAGTGCGTTCGTGCTAGAATTCCAATGTGAATCGTCAATTTAGTGGAATCCCACCATACATATATTATTGGGGCTTACTATTTGATTATGCCGTGAAAAAAAAATTCAATCCTCTTTATTTATTTTATATTTTAAAAAAGTTGTGGCATCCAAGATTAAATTAAAATGAACTTCCAAAAATTTCCCTATTTTTACCTTAATATTATTATCCTGATTGTTAATAGAGGAAGATGTACCATATATTTTCCAGAGGAAATCATATCGGAGGAAGAAACAAAAATTTCTCTTTAATGTGAGGCGCTGACCAAGAGTAAAGATTAGGATAAAATTTCTGATTCGTTATGTTTCCTTAAATATTATCCCCTAGTAAATATAACCAATTAGATATATTGGAAGAGAAATTAATATAACCTACTCTCACTCTCTCAGTGTTGGAGTCAAAAAAAACAAGAGGTAACACGTGGTACCCTTGATTTTTTTTTAAAAAATAATTTTTTTTCTCACTCTTAAAAAAAAAAAGAAAAAAAAGCCATGTGATGTAACCTAGTCGTTTCTCAACTTCTTTCCCCTTTTCTCAATTTAGTGTAATGTATAGTTCTTAAATTGTTAGTGGATCATAATTTCTGAGTTATCTATTTAACAAACTGGGAATAAGAAAATACTAGTTAAATTAATTGGGGATTTTTAGCGTTATATGTATTAGTGTTTTTATAATCTTGAAGAGAAAACAAGAGAGGGATATCTCAAACTTTTTTCCAGATCATTGTATGAAATTCAAGATTCTTTTCCACAATAATGTTAATCTACAGATTGAAATTTGTTAGAAGAGATCCCCCAAAAAGTAAAACTAATCGGCATAATTCTAACAAACTTAAAACGACTACTTTCGTAAAGAGACAACATCAATTCAACACATCACATCACATCATATTCTCTCTCTCATCCCTTCTCTAAATTCATTCATAGTTCGTTCTACTCAACAAACAAATTATGGATTCATTCCATAAGCTGTATATATATATATTGTACTAGAAACCCACAAATCTTTATTTACTTGACTACTTTTGTACTCTCAATCGTTCAAGATAAACAACCATTCTTAACATTATGTTCCTCTTTGCTTTTCTCATCTTATAGCATTGAGACGTTGAGTATCATACCCTCAAACCAACTAATTAGGCTCTGTCAAAATTCGTCCAAAACAATTAATAAGCACACTTTCTAGTTACGTTGGAATGGTAAGAGCAAAAAAAAAAAAGCTCTCAGTAGTAGTTTTTTGTTTAGAGTTTGCAATGTGGTGAGTAGTAGTTTTTTTTTATTTTATTTTTATCTCTGGTATATAGTTCTAATTAGGGGTGTTCATAAAAAACGAAACCGAAAAACCGAAAACCGGTCCAAATGGGTGGTAACCGTACCGGTAAAAAAAAGTTTAACGGTACGGTTACCGAACCGGTAAAAGTAACAGTTAAACGGTACGGTTATGATTTTTGAGTGAACGGTTAACCGAAAAACCGAAATATTCTTTTCCTCTATTTAATTATTGTGAAATATTTTCCAACTACTACATTAATTATAATATTTGTTACTAAGTAACAACAATTAGGGGAAGTATGTGATTATTTGGAAATTTTGGTACTAAATTAAACACTATAATTAGGAAATGGAGTAAATTCTTAGTGTTATTATGTTTTCCAATGGATTTGTTATCCACTTCATAATACATTTTATATTACAGTATATATAATATCAAAGTATATGCACAAAAAAATAGAAAATATATATTTACATTAAGTAAAATATACTAGCATAACTTGAATAACGGTTAATGGTTAATGGTTAACCGAAGAACCGTGCCGAAAAACGGTAACCGCTTAGGCGGTAACCGGGCTAAACGGTTACGGGTCGTAAAAAGAGCGAACCGAAACTTTCGGTTACCGAACCGAAATGTTGTTTCGGAACGGTTAACTACCCATGAACACCCCTAGTTCTAATTGGGGGCTTGATACGGATATGAGTTTTAGGATTTAAAGAGAATGGAGGAAGAAAAGGGTAGGGTCTATAAAACTAGATAGGAAAACAAAAGAAAACCTGAAAAGATATATATACAAACTGAAAGATATACATCAACAAAGGTAGGAGCAGAGTTAGAATAAAAGACGTCAAATTCCTGGAAAACCCATGCAATAAGGTTATCTCTATCTCTATTTGATAAGGGAAGAGGGAGGGGACACCTATATATATATACTTCCTCCGTTCCAAATTAAACGCAACAATTTAGAGGGCACGGACTCCTAGTTGAAATTTCTTAAGGGGTGATTAGAAAAAGGGAGGGGTATGTGATTAGTTTAATTAAGCACCACCACCAAATGCCACCACCACCTACTGCCACAACCTAATCCACCAAGGCACCACCACCACCGAAACTACCACCACCACCCCCACCGAAACAACCACCACCACCAAGACACTACCACCACCGAAACTACCACCCCCACCCCCACCGAAACAACCACCACCACCAAGACACTACCACCACCACCACGTCACGTGCAAACGCCACCACCATCAAAACACTACCAACACCACCAAAATCCACCACCAATTTCACCACTAACACCACCGAAATCCACCACCAAACCCCAATTTCACCACTAACACCACCAAAATCTATCAAAATAAAACCCTAAATACACCACCACAAAGCAAAACTACAACCTTAACCACCGAAATTCCAAACCCCCTTTTTAATTTCATCATACGCCATTCTTAGGGCTTCAAGTTATGGCGAGAGAAAGAGATGGAAGAGAGAGAGAGAGATCTGCAGGAGATACAAAGATTGAGAAGAGAGAGTGGTGAGGAGAGTGGTGGGGAAACGCCTATCTCCAAAAGATAAAGATGTTGATGTTGGAGTGCCCGAAATCTTGGAGGCCGAAATCTTTTGGAGCAACAAGATTTCCGAGAGTGGTGAGGAGAGAGAAGATGGTTGTGATGGTGGTGGTGGTGCCCGAAATCTTGGAGGCCGGGAGATAGGATGGTGGTGGTGGTGCCCGAAATCATGGAGGCCGGAGATAGGATGGTGGTGGTGGTGGTGGTGGTGACGGTAGAGGAGAAATTTGAGGTGGGTGGGTTTGAGGAGAGAGAATCCTAAGGTGGGTGATGATGGAGGTTTAAATGATGAAGATGGAGAAAAGTGGTGGTGGGTGAGAGTTGAGGAGATAGAAAGAGGAAGATGATTTGGATTTGTATTTATTTAATTAGTATGATAAGATCTTGTTAAGGGTTTTATTAGTTTTCATTAGGTATAACTAAGTATGGTTTAATTTTTTAGTAAGGGTATTTTTGTAAATTCACACCTAAAAAACTTACTAAAAATAGAAAGTTTGGAATTGTTGCATTTAATTTGAAACTTCCCAAAACGGAAACTGTTGCGTTTAATTTGGAACGGAGGAAGTATATATAAACTGGTTATTTCAACATATTATTATATAAACTCGTTTTCTTAGTATTAATTCTCTTGTTGTTGAAGGGGATAATTTGGTGGTTATTAATTCTATTCGGCATTGTTGGAACGTTCCCTGGGAAATTAGCACTTTAATTATGGATTCGGCAGAGGAACTCAAAAAGTTTCAAGCGGTTTCTATTAATCATTGCTTTCGGGAAGCTAATCAAGCGGCGGATTTTATGGCTCATAGGGGTCATGACGATGCTCCTTCGTTATTGTATTGGTTTTCTTCTTCCGATTTATTGTTTTCTAATACCATCATCCGAAAAGATGTTGTAGGCTGGTCCTATCTTAGGGGCCAGGCCTAGTTTGTTTCTCCTTAACAAAATAAATTACAATTACAGCCATAGATAAAATACAACATTATTGAACTTCAGAAATCATTTTTTTAATAATAAAAAAAAAATGTTTACTCTCCACCGTAGAACTGCAATGCACTTTCTCTCAGCAGTTGCACTATCTAACATTAACACTCAAACTGCTTTCTGAATTCTGATTTCTTCCTCTTCTAATGCTTTCGCGTACATATAAGAATAAGACTAGTAATTATGTAAGGGGACTCTACGGGCCCGATAAACCTGATAATGGTGTCCACGCATACCATTAACGCTGTCGCAATTCGCAAAGCAAAACACTAAGAAGCCAAGCAAAGCACTCTTCAGCTCTTTGCATTGCATCATCTTCCAACACGAAAACACCAATCGCGATTTCCATTTAGTGATTTCGAGTCTATACTTACCCAAAAATGATCTAACAACAATACCCAAATCAGAAGGCGAGCAGTTTCCTCCCCTCACAACACTTCTTTCTCGTCATTTTTTTTTGTGCAAAATTCTTTCTCGTCATTATTCTGATTTCACATAGGGTGATGTTGATCTCGAGATGGTGATCTCCTATCTGTATAATATCTCCTACGTAGAATGTCAATTCAATAATAACAACAACAACAACAATAATAATGATTTTTTAACAGGAATAATACAAACTTTTGCCCGTTCTCTCGCAATAATACAAACTTTTGATTATTTTTTAATAATACAAACTTTAGTTGACTTATAACCGCAAAAAAAATCAAAAAAAATTACAAAATGATCTTTCTTCTTTGTCCCCCTCCCCCAACCCCCACCCACCCGAACCACCTCCGGCTACCTCCTACAACAAGTTAAAAACCTAGATTGTCCTCTAGGAATTTTGATCAAAAGTTTGTATTATTACAAAATAATCAAAAGTTTGTATTATTGCAAAACGGTAAAAAGTTTGTATTATTCTTTTAAAAATCCTAAAAATAATAATAATAGTACATTTATAAGTTAGTTATATTTGCATTGGTAACACGACCCCTAAAAAAATTGATAATACGAATTGACATTAAAATTTATCGATAATACAAATCAACCTATGTCCTATAATCTTGTTCTGATAGTATAAAATGACATTTAATATTACATTACTATTATACTAGTATAGAATGCCTTATATTGTGAAACAAATTCTTTTAGCTAAAATGCTTTATATTCAAACGGAGGGAAGTAATATGAGAATTTTATTTATTTTTGCATTATTGAAGTTAGTTCTCAATGAATAATGGCACATTTGAGATCAGTTAACACTACTCCCTCTGTTTCATAATATAAGACACACGCATGCTTTAAGTAAATTTGCTTTGACTACTAATATCTCTTATAATATGACAAATAAAAAATATACAGTTAGATTTGTCTTGAAAATTTTATAATAATATTATTTTCTTATAGTTTTTACTAACATAAAGTAATTAACAGTTGAAGTTCAACCTTAGTTGGAATACCGTGCATTTCTTATAAAAACCGAGAGAGTATATAACTATATATAGAGGTTACAGAAGCTCCCTTCCCTAGTAAAGATGGGGGCTAAAGGTATGTGTTGAGTTGAGTATTCTTCTTCCCCTTGTCCATTTTTTTTTAAAAAAATAAAAAAATATTATTAATACATAATAAATAATAAAAATCGAGTAAAAGCTAGTTTAAAATATAAATTAAATTTTTCAATATATTAGTATAAACCCTCTTCCCTTGTAGATTGATTGTGTTCTTGTTTAGTTTTCCATTCTTTAATCGCCTAGGAGCTAATTTTTCATCTCCTTCCTGGATCCCCGCTGCCTGTTGCTCGCGGTTTATCTGGGCTGCGTGTTGGTTCAGTCTCCCCCGCTCCCGTCGCTGCATGTTTGTTTCGATTTTCATGGTCCCCGTCCCCGTCCCTGTCCCCGCGTCTGGTAAGCACAGTCCCTTGTTTAGTGTTTTAGTTGTTTTGGGCTTCCCCTCCCCTGGTTGTGTATTGGGCTCCCCTTTCCCCTCCCCCCTGTTAGAGTCGGGCTCCCCCTTCCCCTACCCCCCTGTTAGTGTCGGGCTTCCCCTCCCCCTTCCCCGTATGTCAGATTTTTTCTTCAAATGTGTGTTAAATCTCCAAATAATAGGAGTGCGTTGTTTTCGAGTTGTTAACGATGTTGTCCATGGTCGGTTGTGGCCATCGACAAGTGTTTGTCAGTTGAATCAAGATTGGTGGTTCAAAGTTGTGATAGTAGAATATGTCGGTTTTTGGGAATATGTGCTGAGGGACAAGGTGACTCAAGAAGTTCGTGCGCATGGACGAGGCGATGATAGTTTTTCATGGTTGGGACGTATATTTTTCGGTTTTGCAAACCGGAGGTGTGTTCGAGAGTTCAACTTGTTTGGCTCTCTTTTTAGCTTGGCATTGATCTTAATGGTCCTTGCCTTGAAAACTTCAAATCTGCAGGCGGCACCTCAGTTACATCTGGGGGTTTTCAGCACGCCCACTCATCTGCATTTCTCCTACCTCATGGAGAACCCAGAATTACTCTCGAGCGAGAGTATGAAGTCACAATGGAACGTGACTCTTCATAGAATCATGAGCCCAGAATCCCAAGCGATAGCAGATTGCTGGGATTGCTCATGCTTCTCCTCTCACTTCCATCAGCCATCCGAGGTTTGACTCCACCATCACAAGCGCTGACCAGCGACTCCCCCTTTCCTATGCGACCTTTTATCAGTTGTATTTATTTTGGTTTTAGATGGAATGTACGAGCTCATAAAGCTCATTTAGGTTTGTTTGTTTGGTTTCGATTCGGATGTATTAGCATTAGGCTGAACTTACGCTTTTAATTAATGTACGATTTCTCGTTGTCAAAAAAAAAAAAAAATCCTGTAACCTAGAAAATAAACTATTACTCTAAAGTGAGAGTAGATAAAATATATATAGGGCTTCGCACCAATAGAAGCCCCTATATACCTAGTTTTTTTTATAACACAACTTTTTTTTCTTAATTAAAATTACATATTCTCTGTTAATCTGTGTAAGATAATTATGTGTACACTTCTAAAAGGTGGTATGCCCTGTGCGATTGATATTCGGATGATGACACATCTCGGAACAACAATTGTGTCATATCTATAAATAATATTTATGTTTGTGCTCGAATCTATTTCCAAATTCCAAGCAATTGATTATACGTGGAATGCTGTATCTTACAACTATTTGTTTGTAAACAATTGATTAGAGGTTGAAAACTAATGTAATACTCATGCAACGCATAATAATCTATACATATATTAAAAAGATCGATATTGTCTGGTCAAGTTATATATACTTCCTCCGTTCCATAATAAGTGAAACATAGGGATTGGACACAATATTTAATAAACATCACTTTCAAAAGCCAAAAAGTCATAAAATACCATTTTCATTATCAAAAGGAGGAGAGAGAAAAGCAAACCACACAAGTTGGTGATGGGTACTCTTGTTATTTTGTCACTTTCTTTTTTCCATTTAAGGTATGTTTCACTTATTTTGAAACGTTCTAAAATAGTAAGTGTTTCACTTATTATGGAACGGAGGAAGTATGATCATTTAATTAATTTATTATAATAAATATGCCTTACTAATTAAAATGTATGACATATAACACTTCAGATTGGAGGTGGTCTAAGCCACTCACTATAGCATAGACTTGAGATATGAACAAGTGAAGCATGTGAATACTAGTAGTAAAAGATTGGGAAGTGCTTAAGTAGGTGGAAATTATATAGGAATCTGATATAGGAAATAAATACGGATAAGGGTATCTAATTAAATTCTGAAATGAGATGAAGGTGCATGCATTATGCATTGAGGGACATGCATACGTGTCATGGGGATTCACCTCCCACCAACTCAACTTTTCTCGTGTATAAGAAGGCCATTTCTTCATTGGTGCTCTTCATCCCCTGCTTGACTTGCATTCTCTTACTATTAAAAAGAGGGATATATAGAAAGAGCAGTTAGCTAGATAGCTAATTAGGGCGTGAAAAAGAGAGAGAGAAGTTTTTTAAGCTAGGAAGAAAAGAAAGATCATTGGTAGAATAATTACAATATATATAATGGGAATCAAGTCTATCTCTGACAGCTTAGTAAAGGCAAAAGCATACTTGGCTATAATTTCACTCCAATTTGGGTATTCTGGGATGTATATAGTAACGGCTGTTTGCTTGAAACGTGGGATGAACCATTATATCCTCTCAGTCTACCGTCATGTTTTTGCCACCCTTGCCATTGCACCTTTTGCCCTTATTTTTGAAAGGTTTCCCTCTTTTCCATTTTTCTTCCCTCTCGTCTCTACAGAAGTGTATAGTTACACATACGTATTTCTTTTCAGGGCGTATGTAGTTCATGTTCAATATTCTCTTTGATGATACAATTTGTCATGCAGGAAAACTAGGTCAAAGATGACCCTCTCCGTCTTTCTCAAGATAATGGTGCTCGCTTTTCTTGAGTAAGCATCTTGCACTGCACTACATTAATTCCAGAGTATATTTTGAAATAAGAAATGTATATAATTACTTCAAACAAGTACATAAACTAATAAGAGACGCAACTGGGGAGCTTAAAATTTGACTAAGAATTTGATTAGCATATATATTTTTGGAACTTTTGCGTCCTTGAGACCTTAGCAGTTTCTTGGCCTAGTATCCAGTACTAAAGTGTTGTTCCACCAATTAGCTTTTAGCTAAGCAGTAGGAGCGCCACATTTTTTTTCACTCCTAGCTAACTCCTAAGTGAGAATATGTGAAAAGACATATCCTATTAATATTACATGCAAAAAAAGAATGTACTTGAATCTTGCATTACATAGATTATTACGTGATTTAGGGATCATTTTTGCAGACAACCAAAAAACATCAACCTAATTTGACATTTAGGAGTGAAAATTTTGGCCAGCTTCAACAATATACAATACTCATAACGGATCATCCAACACACAAAAAAGAAATGTTTAACTCCACTGGAATTAAGATTGTCATAGCTTTTAACAATTAAAGGTAATTAAGTCTAGTTAAACCAAGATGAATAAAGTTTGAATTTCTACAAAATACTCAATATAATTTGAAATTGTAGGCCTGTGCTAGATCAAAATCTGTACTACGTGGGATTGCAGTATACATCAGCAACACTTACTTCTGCCAGTGTCAACATTCTTCCTGCAATTACCTTCATCATGGCAACAATTTTCAGGTACATGACAAACATGAGATTCAACCTACTCCTATATAATATCATAGTATGTCTTAGTAAGTACTACTACTAGTCTACTATATTGGAGATTATGATCGATCATGATAAGTGATATTTATGCACTTTTACTTAGTCCTCATGTCCTGTCCTAGCTATTAATATTATATATATATATATATATATATATATATATATATATATATATATATATATATATATATATGTATGTATAAAATTAATTGTGCATGCATATATATGCATATACTTGATCAACAACTAACTACTCCACAAATTGAATCTTTTTTTTAAACAAAAAGTAAAATTAGCCTAGGAGAGAAAAGTTGAGTCTATATCTGTGATAGTTCATCAAGTTGATTACTTCTTTCTTTTCTCAAAGCTATTAAGCCAAGCCACATATCAAATATAAAGGAGTGAGATGGAGCACTACGTACTCATTCTGATGTTGACACGTTAATAAAGATATTAACAAGTTCTTTTTGGATGTAATTTTTCATTAAAATGCCTAAGGTGGATATTGATACTTTAATCTGACCACATCAAATTCAAATTAAGTCCTGTAAATTAAATCAAACAAGATTTCAGTTGACTAAGTTTTGACTTACGTATATATAAACTAAATAAACTAGTTGGATAAAATATAGTATGTAAAAAGTGTTAAAAATCCAAATGTCTGTGGTAAAAGGTCTTCTTTCCCACATATGTGTATCATTATTTATGGCGCTTATTGGTTGGTTGATGTCAATTATTCTTTGCTTTTTAAAAGAAAAATTAAGAAGTTTGTTTTATTTAGGGGAAATTAAGAAGTTCGTTTAAGTTTAATGATGTAAACCAATAATATTGAGTGGTGATAAAAGATTTAGATCAGATATTAGAATATGGCGCATATCTACGTCTTTTGCATAAAGTATACTAGATAGTATATCTCTTTAGTGCGTCTGATGTGGCTTCAACGAAATGACCTTTAGCACCAAAAAGAATTATCGGGGAACATAAATGTCTTTCAGTCGTTTGTGCAAACAAGAAACGACAACAACAACAACAACAAATAAAAGGCTCTTTCTTTTTCAATCATGACAAAATTATTGTTGTTTCTTTCATGAATGGAGTATACTTCATATACTGATATACCAATATAACTTTAACTCTTGATGGGAAAATATGTTGCTGTGTTACAAAGAAATGATAACGACGGAATTACTTGAATCCTTGTCATAGATGCTTGCCTTTTGCTTTAAAAAATAGTATTTGTTTTTGCAATAACTTTAGTCTTTAATTAATTAATAATTAAGGTTTGTAATAATGAATGGGTGTGATGGATGATGGTTATTAGGCTGGAGAAAGTAGACATAAGGAAGCTACCAAGTCAAGCAAAGATCATAGGAACCATAGTGACGGTATCAGGGGCAATGGTGATGACTATGTATAGAGGGCCAGTTGTGAATCTATTCGGAAACCATGGAGTTGGACACCATCTGCCTAACGCTGCTACTGCTACCCCTTCTACTCAACATTGGGTTATTGGCACAATTTGCGTTCTCTGCAGTTGCTTGGGATGGGCGGCTTTCTTCATCCTCCAAGTAACTACTTAATTACTAGCTCATTAATAATACTCCAATCCGTCCTATATATTTTTGATATATAATTATAATTAATTAACTTATATATTATTATTATTGCACGTCGCAGTCATTTACACTGAACGAGTACCCATCACAACTATCACTGACAGCATGGATATGCTTCATGGGATCACTAGAAGGAGGGGTTGTCTCCTTAGTGATGGTTAGGGACATGAAAGCCTGGCAACTTGGCTGGGACTCCAGACTTCTTGCCTCTGTTTACACGGTACGGTACCTATATAGTGAATTAAGTATATTGATTAGCATCATACAAGTATTAAGTATATATAATTATCTAATGAACTAACTTGATGATCACATTGACTATGACTAATTAGGGAGTAATTTGCTCTGGGATTGCATATTATGTGCAAGGAGTAGTCAACCGGGAAAGAGGCCCTGTTTTTGTGACAGTCTTCAGCCCTCTTTGCATGATCATTACTGCTGCTTTAGGATCTCTTATCTTGCATGAGCTACTCCACTTAGGAAGGTAATTAACTCATTTACGGTAGGTAATTAAAGATATTGATGGTCCATCGCTCGGTAACTGTAAGCCTAACATAAAAATGCATGGTGCAGCATCATAGGAGCGTTGATCATAGTCATAGGGTTGTACACAGTGGTATGGGGGAAAAGCAAGGATCTCCGAATTTCTGACGAGAAAGGCAAGGTGCCGGCCGAATTGCCCATCGTCCACGACAGCACCATTAACACCATCGCCGCAGCTACCACCCCCACCAAATCTACTGACATTAATACTCCTGTTTCAGATCAACCCCGTCAATCTGGAATCTCAATGACCAAGTTCTCCTCGTCACAAGAGGTTGCATAACATTACATGATCTGATCTGATGCCTGATGTCTGATGCCTGATGGGGACCCAAAATATACCCCACAAAAACAAATTCCAACTAGACAAACAAAAAATATATGCAATTTGGGTTCTTACTTTATAATAGTAATCTAAATTTTGAGATGAAAGGGGCTACTCTGAGGAAAAAAACATTTGGTTATCCAAGATGTGCTGGAACTAGAAGAATATTATTTCTTTATTGGCTGCCTGATCTCATCTTGTTGCTTCATTAGTAGATCCCTAATTATTTTGATTTTCATTCCGCAAATGGAGCACTTATTATAGCTCGCTCCTAATCTGTAAACTTCATCTCTCTTCTTTTTGCTAATCAATAGTATAATATAACCAATGTTTAGAGCGGAATCAAAAATATAGTTCAAAAGATTGCAACATTAACAGCTTTGTTTATCATCGCAAAATGCCATATCAACGTAGACGTGTTCTGACTACATTGCACCACCTAACATAACATGTGAGCCAGATTGAAAGATGATTTTAGAGTTTGTTTCGTGAACTACTAGTGTTTTGCCTAAGAAACAAGTACAACTTTATAAATTAATTAATTTTATACCATTGGTTTTATCAAATCCTTAATACTAATCAAACACTTAGAAATATTTCTAAGATTAAATTTCCAAAAGATAAAAATACTTTAATATCCTAAAGATATCAACATATCTTTATTATCCGTAATATTCCTAATACCCTCCCGCAATCGCAACGGCAGTAACACAAACGTTACGATTGGAGAAATTTAAAAAAATAACATCAAGATCAAACAGATATATTGACGAGAACGCCAGTCTTTTCGAACCTGCCAAATATCACGATAACAGGAACATGATTCTTGTTGACCCTATTAAATATTTTATACAGGGAACGTCATTCTTTTTTTGAACCTCTTGTCACACATATCAATAGAGCGGGAACGCCATTCTTTTCGAACCCGCCAATTTTTTCATCTTTTTCTCGATGAGAACGCCATCCTTTTCGAACTCACCAAACATTTGAACAAAACGGGAACCCCAATCATTTCCGACCAATTAGCTTAATCAACACTATTTATAAAGCGATCTCAAAGATACTTGGAACACCTCTGCCCCATTCTCCAAAGGACAATAAGCCCACTTAGCCTCAAAATCCTTTTACTCAAGATAGATCTATCCACGATAATATCCTACCAGTCTGGGAAATCCTCAATGTTTTCCAAAATCTTACAACAAAACAAGGTGGTGTGCCCTCAAACTCGATACGGAATAAAAAGCCTATGACTGTATAGAATGAAACTTTGTATGAGAATGCCTTAATTCTTTTTTGTTTCCTCCACAATGGTTATTTTTGGTCAAAGAATGTGTAATCAAAATTTCATATTCCATCAAAACAAATGGACAAACTACCCCATAATTCAAACTTTTCATGGGTCTAACGCAGGGAGATCCTCTATCTCTGTATTTCTTTATCATTTGTATGGAAGCTTTTAGAAGAGAACATTTTCACAAATGCCAAAACCCAAAGGCTAGGATAAGTTTTAAAATTCGACTAGGAACTTCTAGTATTCCTTGTCTTTTCTTCGTTGATGATAGCTTAGTTTTATGTAAAGCTACTTTCACCACTTGTAGCCACCTAAAAAAGATCATCAACGAGTTTTGCAAGATCTCTAGCCAACTAATAAATTTCCATAAATCCGCCATGAATTTATCCAAAAAAACCTCTCTAGCCACCCATTTCAACATGATGTCAAACTCTAGTTTGGGGAGATACTTCAAAGTTTATTTCACTCCTACAACCAGACATAATTTGATTTCAAGCATCTTATCCAAAAAACTAAACAAAGGGGGACTCAAGCCTCATAAAAACGTTACCGCTAAACAAAGCGTTCATCGCTAAACTCGGCTGGAAATCCTAACTAACCCACACAACCTCTAGGAACAAAACATTAAACAAAAATTCCTATTCAAACAAAAAAAAATTCAAATACATTCCAAAACTAAAAAGACTTCCCAATTTGGAGGAAAATACTTTATCGGAAAATTTGTCAATAAATACTCCCTCCGTCACAGCATAGTCTGAACAATTTCCTTTTATGTTTGTCCCAAATTAGTTTGAACACTTTCATTTTTGGTATGGTCCCACTATTAATATATTATTTCTTTTACACATTTTTGGCCCACACTCTACCTTTTATCAATAAAAAGTTACCCAACTTTCTCTCTCCTCTAATAAAAATACCCCACCAACTCCTATCACATCTACTTTTTAAATAAAATAACATTTGATAACTAAACTACAACTTATCACCTTAAACTACGTGTCCTAACAAGTGTTTAGATCTTTCTGGGACGGAGGGAGTACCATTCTTCGGGCACTTTTTTGAAATAAATACCTAGATTGTCTTAAATTTTATATAATTACCAAGATTTACAATTTTTTTTTGGAATTACTACCACTTAACAGAATCTTGCGAAAAACGTTAGTTTTGCTCCAATAGTGGCACGTAAATTACGATTTTACTCTTCCCCCACCACCACCACCACCCCTACCACATGCAACAACCATGCTTGCCACTGTTGTCGCCACTACCACCTCCACTCACCCAAAAATCGACCAACCCAAAACCGCAACCAACTATAAAACTACCACCACCACCACCCACTCAAAAATCATCCCACCCCACCACCCTAACCAACTACGAAACCTCGACCACCTCCACCCACAAAAAAATCGACCCACCCCACAATACTAACCAACTACGAAACCACCACCACCTCATAATTAGAGGTGGCAAACGGGTCATACGGGTCGGGTAATTCTGGCTTGAGTCATATTCAGATCAGCTTTGTGTTGGGGTACGAGTTTAATGAGTCGTGTCAACACCTGGTCGCTTCCAATCGGGTAAGGTTTGCTTTCTTTTCTGGCAAATAAATAAAACACTTAATTAATGTTTTTGGAAATATTTCCTTATTATTTTCGGTTCGGGTCGGGTCATTATTTACATTTCACTTCAAGTCGGGTTAATTCGGGTTTCGGTTCTACTTCGCGTGGTTAGGTACGAGTCTATTTTGCCGGCTATACTCGTAATGGTGGTTAGGAGAGAGAAGGGGATCGCAAGGGTAGTGAGTTTCGTAGGGGTTTGGTGGTGGTGGTGGTGGTGGAGATTAATGGGATGTAAGAAGGTAATTTCACATGCCACTAACGGAGCAAAATTAACGATTTTGCGAAAATCTATTAAGATGTAGTAATTCCTAAAAAAATGGCATAAAGTTATTAGTATTTATATAAAATTTCAGACAACCTAGGTATTTATTTCAAAAAAGTGCCCAAAGTGTGGTATTTATTAACAAAATTTCCTACTTTATCAAAGAGACATTCTAAGCAAAGAGACAAGATGGAAAACAGGCAACGGGAAAGACATTCATTTTTGGTTAGACAATTGGGTGACAAATAGCAACCTAACTAGCACACAATTTGGATCTCGAAAGAAAAGTAGTCCTTCCACTAAATCTAGGCTAGAATGCTAAACATCGCCCCAAAACTTATTAAAATCGCCCCGGTCCCATCAAACATTTCCAGCTTTACCCTTTCCCTTTTTTCCCAAACCACCACTGTAACACCCATACACGTCTAAACTATGTTGCATCGGCTTATTAAAATTTAAACATTAACTTACTCCTTATTATGAAAACTAAATTGCAGCGGAAATAAAATGTTAACTTAACTACAACTCGAAAATCATCATTGACCCCTTTTTATTTAAAACCATTAACTAAGTAAATCATAAACAAACTCTAGGAGGTTCAATTAAAACATTTTAAAGGTTTATAATCAAAAGTATTCCCTGTATTCCCGAACTCATGCAGCATCACCAGTATACCTAATCTGCTCCCCATTGAAGTATCAATGGTTCATCACATGTCAACAAACAACACAAATAGCAAACAAATCAGCTATGTTAAGTACGTACTTAAACAGTTAAATAATACACTAAGCATAATCAAAATAATAAGAACAATTCCTAAACATGATACTACATAAACAATAAATTCCGTTTTTACAATTTAATTGGCATCGAACGGGCACCGTCATCTTTCTAGAATCATACGGGCTACTCAATCCTTAATAGACAACTTGGTCTATTAGATGGAATGTAAATACGGTTTCGTTCCGTTCCACATCCATCACCTTAGTATGCATACTCTCAAGATCGTACGGAACCTTTCGCCTACTTGAGTTATCAAAATTTATAAGGACACTACTATCGTCACATTAAGCCTGCGTAGGAGTGTAGAACAAGTCTCACACTCCCCCCATTGTTCACTTCTTGTAGGGATTCCCACTACAAGTTTATCCCCAAATATCGTTCTTAGTGATATTCATTCATACAACATTATGCATACAATAATTTAATTTTCCTTCTTATGTACATTGCTCAATTCTTTAGTTTAAGCAACTTCTTGTAACATCCTTGCTACAACAATAAATCAAAAGATTCCAATCTAATTCTCATTATTTCATGCTTGTGATACGATAGAAATACGCATTCCAATAATAATTCATTCCAATTCACAAGTCATACAACAAGGAAACACATACAAATTTCCAATAGAGATTTCATGTTACCAAACAATCTCATCAATCATAACCATACAATAGTTCCCTATCATGATTTTAGGTTCCAATAAAACAATTCATACTTAACATGATACTAACGTATCTAATTGAATTGGTACGCGTACGTACCTTGTAATGGAGAATCTTCGCTGACTACTTAAACGTTCCGCTTATGAAATTGGGACCTAATCGAATAATAAAAGTATTTCAGTGCTTAGTCCTTGATATTACTAAAATAAAAATCAGTTTATCTAACTATGTAAAATATGATGTTTTGAATATTAAAAATAATCAAACTTGTTGTTTAAACTTTCTTTTCATAAACTTTAGTGAAACTAACATATTTAGGACTTAAATATGTTTGCAAATCTGATTTCTTCTAACTTATATTATACTTGTTCATAACAAAAAAAAAACTAAACTAGTATATATAAGTATTATAAAATCGGAATTAAGAAATAACATCATCCTAAGAACTAATAGTATAATCATAAATCTGATTTCCTTTAACTTATAATATGCTTTGTTTACAACAACAAAACTTAAACAATTATATATACAAGTATTACAAAAAATCAGATTTGAGAAATAAAATTATCATAAGAACTAAAACATAATTATAAATCTGATTTCTTTTACTTATTCTATACTTTATTTATAATCACGCCAAACTTAATTAAAGATACATAAGAATTATAATAAGAATTTACAATTAATTTAAATAGAAAAGAAGAGAAATCTTTTTTTTTAAAGTATACCGGAGCACCACCGACGACCACCACAACTGGCGGACGCGCGACTGAACCACCGACGAGCACCACTCGACTCCCTCGCACAGCCTCGCGAATCTGCACGTCCACGCGAGTCTCGAAGCTTCGCAAACCCTCGCGAGCCCGCACCGACCGACGCCTGCAGCGAACTCCTCCACCGGCCTCGCGACGCGCAACAATCGAGTCCCTGACTGCCGACGAGCTATATATTGTGATCGACGAAGCAGCAGGTGGTCGACGAAAGCAACAGGGGAGAGGGAGAGAAGAAAGAACGCCGTAGGAGAAAAGAAGGAAGGAGGAGGGAGAAAAAGTTATCCTGGGGTAAGAAGAAATCACGGCTGATGGTAAAAGTGAGTAGGGTTTTATTTTTATTTTTTTCTTTTTCTTATTTATAGCATGAAAAACCTAGGTTGAATAGGATTTGTTTCCAAATCAAATTCCTATTTCTTATTTTATTTATTTGGGAAATAAATAAAACCGAAGTATAATATAATTAGGTACAAAAGTAGGTTGTAAAGTTAAATTATAACTGTAGGCTTACCCCAAACTATATTTTTCTGTAAATAATATTAAAAATACTTTCAACTTTATTCTTTATATTTTCTTATTTATAAAACTAACTCCCAAAATACGAAGTACTACAACCACATCCTGCCACCACCACCCCGATTGCCACCACCTCCATCCCCACAGGCCACAACCACCTCCTCCACCACCCACCACCCACCAGCAACCCCCCACCCTCCCTCCACCCCCATGATCAGCCTCCACCAGCAGCCCCCCACCTTCCCCCACCTTCCCCCCACCCCCGCAGGCCGCACCTCCTCCACCAGCCAAAATACCAAGGTTATAGGTCATTTTGAAAATAAATATATACCAAGGTTTTATGAAATTAAATTTGAATACCAAGTAGTTCTATTTGTGTTGGATTCCATACCAACTAACAGAAGACATCTGATCCAAAACTTTCATTTGTGGGCCCTACCATAAGTCTTTCCCTCCACTTTTGCCACCTGAATTATGAAATTACCCCCATTATCGGTTAATCCCACCCAAAAACAACAGTGACCTTTCTCTTTCCCTCTGCTTGCTTCAACTCCCTCTTCGGATTCTCAACAGTATCACCTCCCTACTTGTTTATATCTCTCTCTTTCTTTGTTCTTTGTTTCCCATCTCAATTCTGCCATTTCCTGCCACTTTTTATTACCATCAGAGTATCCAATATAACATCACTCCACTCTCTCTCCTCTCAATCTGCACTTCAATCACACTTTGACCCAATATTCTCGCTGATGACCCCTCAGTTCTAATGATCACATCCGCAATTGCTATACTCTTCCTCTGTTTTCCTGTTTATAGTACTGCCATTAACGTCAGCTATACGACAGAGTTTGACTTTGGCACCTTGACCCTCTCCAATTTAAAGCTCCTCGGTGATGCTCATTTGAACAATGATAGTGTCCACCTTACTCGGGACTTACCCGTTCCGAATTCGGGTGCCGGAAGAGAATTCTATTATCATCCGGTTAAATTCCGGCTACCGGGGACTAATTCTCAGGTGAGCTTTACAACTTTTTTCTCTTTCACAATCACAAACCTTAACCCTTCCTCCAGTGGCAGCGGACTTGCATTTCTCATGTCCCCCAATAAAGACGGCGTTGGTTTTCTTGGACTTAGCCAGGGATCGAAACCCGGGTTCGTGGCGTTTGAGTTTGATACTCTAATGGATGTTGAGTTTAATGATATAAACCATGTGGGTTTGGATCTTGGATCTATGGTTTCAACCCATGTTACTGATAGATGTGTGAGAGGAATAGGAATGAAAATGAGATTCCTTGTAGTTCGTCTAGGGTTGGTGGTGTAATGGTTGTTGGGATTGATTCAGATTCCGTCAATGAGGAAATCGATGATATTTTTAGGGTTCATGTGCATTCGGAAGAGGAAGATTCAGTGTTGATAATTTGATGATGATGACTTGAGCATCCCATTATGTTGGGTAAAGGGAAGAAGCAAGCAAAGGTCACTGTTATTTTTGGGTGGATTAACTGATTAGGGGGTAATTTAATTCATAAATTTGGTGAAAAATTGAGGGGAAAGGCTAATGGTAAGGCCCACAAACGGAAGTTTTGGATGACTTCTGTTAGTTGGTATGGAAACTAACACAAATTAGAACTGTTTGATATTTAAATTTAATTTCGCAAAACCTTGGTATTTATTTTCAAAATGACCTAAAAACCTTTGTATTTTCTGATAATTTTTGCCCAAATTTATGATCAATATTCGATGTATTACAATCAAATTTATTAAAAATATAGATAAATAAATGATAATATTAAACATCGCTATCTCAAAGGAAACGAATTCCTGACAGTTAAATGTTTTCCCTTGACTTTGCATTCAACACAGAAGCGTATTATACAAAGTAATTAGTGGGCTAATTAAGTGGCCCAAAGAATAATAAGCTATACAAAGAACATGGGCTAAACTAACTAATTACAATATAAACTTTACAAAATAATCTCAACACCCCCTTTAAGTTGGAGCATGCAAATCACAAATGCCCAACTTGCCAAGTAAGTAGTGAAACTGTCGAGCTCCTAAGGCTTTGGTGAAGATATCGGCGAGCTGTTCGGTAGTAAAGACATGAGAAGTGCGGATTATACCATCTTGGATCGCATCACGAACGTAATGACAATCCACCTCAATATGTTTGGTGCGTTCATGAAAAACAGGATTCTGAGCGATATGAAGTGTGGACTTGCTATCACAAAATAAGCTCATGGCTCGAGGGTGAGCAACCCCAAGGCTCAAAAGGAGGCTACTTCAACTCGGAGGTAGTGGTAGCCATGGAGAGATACTCAGCCTCGGCGGAGGAACGAGAGACGGTATGATGTTTCTTGGTTTTCCAGGAGATAGGGGAACAACCAAGGAACACCAACCAACCTGAAGATTATTATAGTTAACCTTATTTGACCATGATTATAATATTTTTTAATAATAACATAATCAACTAATAGTAATATGAGTAATAAAATAATAGATAATAATGCAAATATAATACTATGTAATCATAGTGGTACTTTAATTAAAAAATTTAATAACAACATATCAGTTAATCGTAATATGAATAATAAAATAATTGACAATATTATAAATATATAACTATATAATAATCATAATGGTACTTTAATTAATATTCTAATTTAAATTTATTGATCATTGACTATTTGGACCTTATTGGAACTTATTGGACCTGATTGAAATTTATCTGAACTGAACTGAACTGAACCGATTAAACCTGAAACTTAATTTATGAAGGTGAAGAGAACGCACCCTAATACTCCCATTCCCCCTTCCAATTCCCACTTACCAAACACCCCTTCAATGTTTTCGTGAAAAGAAAGTTCCATTTTACTGAGTTCAAGTGAAATTCCTAATTTTACAGATGATTCTTTGCAATTGAATTGAAGAAAGTTGAGGTTGAAGATGTGGGCTAGTGTTGCTTTTCGCACTGTGGTCTCTGTTATAAGCCAACATTATTCGGCTCATATGGCTTATTGTGCTCTCTTTACTCTCTACTTGATTGTTGCTTGCATTCTTCGTCAGGTTGCTCCCCCTCTTTTGCTAAACATCCCTTGTAAGCTCTCCCTTTTTCTCCACTCCCATCTCTATTTCATATTTGCTTCTGATTCCAAGATTGTGTTTTTTAGCTTACTGAACGAGTTTCGTCATACAAAATTGTATTCTACAATATTGGAATCTATGTTTGTTTGGAAATTGGAATGATTCTTAGCTTAATTAAGGGGGTTCATCATATACAAAAGTAATCTACATTTTGAAATGTAATGGTTTTAGGGTCATTAAACTCATTATTAGTACGATTCGAGTTGGTACTTGCGTGAACCGAAAATTCGAAAATTTGGGGGTTTTTTTTTTATTTGTGAAGAAAATGGAGAAAGAAAGGCAGCCTCTTTTATAATTTTTTTTGTTTGTTTATTTACCCTCTTGTCTGTTATGAATGAGTGATTTCAAAGGTATAATCGAAGTTGATAGACTGTAAATGAGGACATAAAGTAAGATAATGTTCATATGGCATAAGGTATGACAAGGGAAATTGGTTGTCATGGAGTGGGGAGGTATAAACCCTTGATACTTTTTGACCTTGTCGGCATTGTGGCACTTCGATTAAAGATGGAGTAGTGAATAGGTGTGGATGGAAGTATTGTTCAAGACCATGGCGTTTAGAGCGCTTGTTTCCATTGAAGGAGTTAGGTTTGTACTTGACTAGTTAGCTTGAAAGTTGAAAGAGTTCCAAAAAATGTTTTAGCATTTGGTACTTATAGGTTCATTACTATATAATGATTCAACTATGGCTTCTTTTGGCTACCTAGGGTCAAACACTTAGTGCAACGTAAACTGATTGAATTAGTTGATTGGCACGGCAACTGCAAATTTGGGTGTATACCAAGCTATGGGAAGTTCAATTAGAATGTCTGTTCATCCTAGAGCTACTTCTTTCGTTATATACAACCTAGCTAGTTTTTATCGCAAGTAGAGTTGGAACCCTTCTAACAATTTAACTGAGTAACATGGCCTGACTGTTCCGAAGCTAATTAATTTCAGTATTGTCTCACGAGTCACGAGCCAAGACCTGATATGTAAGGTTAGATGAGAAGCCACTTAAGACCTGATATGTAAGATTAGATGAGAAGCCACTTTATGCCCTGTAGAATATTTGAGCTTGTCTGTTATCTTATGATGTAGAAAGGTTGTTTCAAATACTTAGGAAATTTCCTGAGGTACCCCGTAGGTTCGGTTTAGTGCCCAAACGATTTTGCTTCTTTCGCTTGTACCTCACCTCTATTACCTCATAATCTATCTCTAGAAGAGAAATAGAGTAAAAAAAGAACAATGGTTACTTACATTAAAACAAACACAAAGAAAATCATTTAAAAACAATTAAAGATCCACAAAAATCAAATCAAACTTCAGGGGTACCTAAGGCAATTCTAAAACCTCATGGGTATATGAGGGATACGTTAAACCTGCAGGGGTACCTAAGGCAATTCTAAAACCTCATGAGTATATTAGGGGATATGTTAAACTGCCGGGGTACCTAAGGCAATTCTAAAACCTCATGGGTATATTTGGGGATACGTTAAACTGCAGGAATACTTGAAGAAATTTTCCCCAAGTACTTTTATATCAAAGGACATTGGCTATGTTGCGGAACATTCTGCTTAATAGGAAGTCAAAAAAGGGAAGACTTTTAAAAGATGGTCTAAGTCTTTAAGACTGTTTGATAAGTAAATATAATTATAGAATAATGGATTACTTCTGATTATCCTTAGAGGGAAACTTGAGTAGGCAAGTCATTTTCTATTATTCCAAGTTTATTTGACCTTGGTCACCTAAGTCGCCATGTTCTAACACCTCAAACGAACATGGATTCTTCGGTGAAATTTTTTTGAGATACTAATGGAACACTACTACAATAGCGTAGCAGCGGAATATTGTCATTGAGCAAGGATGATGTGTGACTGCAAGGGAGAATGACAAAAGAACATGATGTGGGGGAGACATAGAACTTATGTAGGAGAAAGAAATGGGCTGGAGATTTGAGGCATGTACGACAGATATGGAAGAGTAAAATCTAATTGATTGGAGGGAGAACTCCATTAACAAAGCGGAAACAAGGAGCATTAATGTTATATCTTCTCTCGTACACTAACAATTGTGGAGTCATGACTTTTGATGTTGAGGGGATATAAGCGAATAAATTTTGTCCTTTCATCAATAAAAAAAATATAATATATGCATGTGATTGTAGAAAATTCAATACTAATCTTATACTTCTATTTCTGAGGGTTCCATTCATTGATAAAAAAAAAATATGCATATTACTATTTTAGAAAATTCAATACTAATGTGTTGACTTCTTTTTTTGAATTAAGTAGTTCTACATTATGTCGCTACAATTGAATATTAGAACTTGGAAATTTTATAACTTTTAAGTTCTATATACGATTCGCTTTATTGGTTGAAATTAAAAAAAATGGAAAGTACAATTTGCTAGGAAGTTAAATCATGTGGTGTCATTTGGTTAGCAAATGTATCTTTCCCACAATAGAGGTAGTTACTCGCCTTGGCTACCCCTAGGTAAGTGGAACCTTTCATAATTCCATGAAAACCAAGCAACACTTTACAAAATGTAGGAAATGGAATTACATGGGAATTTACTGGGTAATATTATTTTCTATGTTCAACCAAACATTTTAATGTTGTGGTTTCACATTTCCATTTTAATCACTTTCCCTGCATTGTTGTCCAGTTGGCCAATATTGATTTCAGCTATAGAATTATTTGTCCAGTTCAGCGTGCATATGACATTGATTGTGTATGATTTTAGTTTCTTTTTGGCTGAATCTATGTTGATACACAATGTGGAACTTTTATCAACTTAATGTGTTTCTATTATTGTACTCATATCTTAGCCGTGTCAGTCCTGTGGTTCCTACTGTTCCTACTAGCAACAAATGTGAACGTTGATGAGGAAATATGATGCCTTTATCTTATATGCAGGGATCAATTATTTTCAACCAACTCCGGACAAGGAATGGTTCCAAACAGATGTTGTGCTACGAGTTAGTTTGGGAAATTTTCTGTTTTTCACCATTCTGGCTGTTCTAATGACTGGTTTGAATAACTAAAAGGATCCTCGTGATAATTTGTATGATGGAAGATGGATGATGAAATTAATATGTTGGTTTGTCCTTGTGCTGCTGATGCTTTTCCTTCCAGATGAAATTATCAGCTTCTATGGTATGTGTCTATAAATATGTTCCCTGTTTTTTCATGTTGTTCCTTTTCTTATTTTTCTTACCTCTTTCCTTTTTCTATTTTTGCTTTCATGAAGTGTTGTTATTACCATGGTTGTCTAATTTCTTTTAAAATCTTGGATTTAAGTGGCATATGGAAGTCAAAGCATGAACCTTAGGTGATTTCTTTCTTTCTCAGGGTTTGAAAGGGTATTTGCTTGTTTTTTCTCAAATGTAAAATATAGTCACTTGAGCAGTAATGATGTATTAGTGTCGATCTTTTTCTGAAGTGGTTTTACTTTGATGAATCCTTATGCAGGGACCATGTTTCAATTATGTGTTTTGTGTTATATCATGTTTGTTTTAGATTCAGTGATGCTCTGATTCTATACTGCCTGATGCAGTTTTAGATTGTTACAGCCCTTGTTTTTATGTTACATTATGAGATACTATGTTGGCAACTCTAGTGGAACTTGAGTTTGGTTGGCTAGGGAAATAAAAATAACTAAGGTTAAAAGAGTAGAAATAAACTAAACAGAGGTAGATAGAGAGAGATAGATATTAAGAAGTAAGGAGAAAAGAATCATTTAAGTGCTCACCAATTATATCATCATGATAATATGGTGTAATAAGCTTCCTTTGAGTCATATAACCTTTTCGTGCAGGGTGAAGTAAAATTGCAACTATGTATAATTTCAACATTCACTTAACATAGAATAATTTATAAATTATAAGTGTAATACTTTTGATGAGATTGTATATTCCTGTAGGAAACAAAAGAAACATCCCTTATCCACAATTTCTCTATGTAAGCTTATCTTATCCACTTACAATCTTACACAAGTTTAGACTTATCCTTTGTGACAACAGCGAAATCTCTATGCTTTATGTATCCCGATAAAAAGCGAATGAATATGTAATTGTATAATTTATACATTGATGTGGTGTTGAAAATTATGCACATTCTTGTTATTGCTCCAAATTTCAAAATTTTGATAGATCTATGTTCAACATGAATCCAACTTCCTTAATGGGCATGGATACATGTTGTGTTCCTTTGAATATAGGAAAAATTGGTTGGACAATATCACGCTAAGTGCAATAACATACCAACTTAAGCGGGTGCAAAACAAAACACCAATTATAGGTGTAGGTTGCAAAAAGTGACAATTTTATTATAAGTCTCTAACAACACAAATATTAGCCAAAAGTTAATGTTTCCATGTTGGACTTTATAATAAGTTTATTTCATTGCTCACACCTGACACTTATAGTTGGTGACTTGGTGTTGTGTGTAACACCTCATTAAGTTGGTGCTGTTTATTACACCTCGCCATTGTTGGTGTCGTTATAGCCAATTTTCTCTTAGATATACACCCTCCGTCCTCTCAATTTATTGGTTACACTTACATTTTCCAGCCATCCCAAAATATTGGTTGCACTTTTATGTTGAGGATGACTCCACTAATATTATAATACTTCCCTATTCCCGCTACTAAAAGATTTGGTCCTTACACTCTCTCTTATGCATATAAAAAAGCACCCCATTAACTCCTATCACATACCGTGTACATATAATAATATTTGATAACCACTTAATAATTTATTATCTAAATCATACATGGATACTTGTAAGAAATATTACCTGATTCAAGAGTTAAAGTAATGCACCTTTTTGAAATGTATGTGACCATGTGAGGCTAGTTTTATAGTTTCTTGAATTTGCATTAAATATTTGATAGTTTCTTAAATTCGGTTTTAATGGAGGAAAGGATAATGCAAGAAAAACAAAGCTTACAATCCAACCACACTTGAGGAACTAATAGTATTTGAATCACTCAACTCACTCCTGTATTAATTATTCAATTAATAACTCTCATTCTCATAAATTGAAGTTAAAGGTTTGTATGTACACTTAACAAATAAATCGTTTTTCATGAATAGTAAACAACTTTCTAGTACTTGTATCACATGCATTCTAGTAAACAATTAGTAATAGAAATTCAATCCCGATATCTATCTTCCTCCGTCGCCAATAGATTGCAATAGATAAGTTTTTACTTTTTAAATTTTGTTTCTTGTAGAGGTGAAATTCAATTGACAAATTCGAGATTGAAGTGCTAATGTCACATGGTATGATAGGAGCCAAAAAAAGAGGGAGTTTCAAAATAAAAGTGATTTTGTTAGCATAATCATTTGTTTGTGGAGTAATTTGAAGTGGGCCCATTTTACCAAAATAAGGAGTGTTGCAAACAATTTTGATAAACCTATGAAAGGAAATTGTTGCATTTTTTAGAGGGACGTAGGGAGCAGCTAACATTGGTACCCAAACTTTTTTTATCGATTGTAACAAACCTTGTCAAATTTGACTGTGTCAAACCTTAATTACTAATTTAACTTCAACTAAGACCAAATCTGTTTACAAACTAACAAATTGGTTTCTAATAAAATTAATTAACAAACTCGAGTTAAAGCTAATTAATTTCTTAAAGCCTTGACCTAGTACAATGCTATCAAGTGAATGGTAAAACCTTGGAGGTAAACTCGAAAATAATAAGCAACTAGAATCGCAAAGTTAATCATCATAGCTATTTAACAAGAAATGTTAGACAAGTTAGAAATTCTTTTTTGAAGCAAAGAAATTGCACGCCACTGAATCTGAAACCAAAGTGATGGCTTTTTTCTACCTCAAGTTTGCATGTGCATCAGTCCTGGATTGTCCCGTTTATTATTCATTTACCAACATTTTGGATGACTTTGTGAGGCGGTGAGGCCTGCTTCAAGCCAACATGAAATGAACTATTAGTGGACTTGACTTATTATATTATTAGTGCTAGCTTGCTCTGTTATCCTCTTTGTTTTCTTTTTTTTTTCCCTTTTTTATCGGTTTTGTTTCTTAATCTATGTTCATGTGTGATTCCGATATTGCAGGGGCAGCCTCGAAGTTTGGTGCTGGATTTTTTCTTTTTGTTCAAGTTGTGCTCTTACTAGATTTTGTTCATGGATGGAATGGCAAATGGGTTGGATACAATGAGCAGTTCTGGTAATGAGCCTTTATTCTGTTTTAATCAACGTTTTTCTATCTAAAAAAAATAAATGGCTCTTAATTGGCTATTTAAATTTCTAAAGGATGATTATTACTTCCTAACTTATTTATTGCAAATCATTGTCAAATCTTAGGTACATTGTTCTGTTTGTCGTTTCACTTATATGTTACACTGCAACATTGCTCTTCTCGGTTCTTTTGTGCCACTGGTTTACGCCATCCGGGCAAGATTGTGGGCTCGACACCTTTTTTATTGTGACAAACCTTGTTTTTGGATGTGTTTTTGCAAAAGTAGAACTACACCCGGCGGTGAGTAATTATATGTATCGAAATTTTCTGTTTTATCGCTGTTTGTGGCCATCCATTGCTTGTTTAATAATGTACATTAGGCAAGCATTTGTTTAGGAAAAAACTTTAGTTGTGTGCTGCATTTGATTGGTAATTTTAGGCAAGCACAAATTGAGTCTAGATGTCATTGTATCTACTATTCTACTGTTGTACTCGTATATTAAATTTTAGGTATAAGGGGTAGATTGTTGTGCAGAAACAGGACAAAAGGATTTGTTTTGTGTCTATAATTCTCTTTTTCCTTTTTTTTTCTCCTGGTAGGGATGTCCATAATTTTGACAAAAATCCAAAGTCCAATCTCATCCAATCCAAATTATCAATTCAGATCAGTTTTTTTAAAAATCGAATTGGATTTGGACTCTAAATGTTGGATTTTTCAGATTGAATAAAATAAAATCCAAAAAGTTCTATCCAATCCAAATTTATGTACATATATACATATATAAATTTTTCATCCCATAAATAAAAACCTTAAAGTGTCAAAATCTTCATTAGTTGTCTTAAGCTTTCTTTCTTATTTGCATTGTTGGTCCTATTTAACTTATTTACACCTTGTTTGAATTATGAGATCCTTTGTATAAATTTGTGTTGAGGTTTGGTAATTTTTATTTTTGCCCTTTTGTATATATATATTTGGATTGGATCCAAATTATAAGATTTTAAGTCGGATTGAATTTCGGTGACTTTTGGACTGGATTTGGACCAGAAAATCAAAATCCAAATTATAATTTGAATCAGATTAGGTCCAAGTCCAATCGAAAGTCCAAATAGACCGTGAACACAAGGAGGGGGAGGGTTGTTCAAAGGGTCTAGGGGAGTTTCAGTATGAAACTGCGCTAAAAGTATCTTTCTACAAATCTACCAAATTGTGTTATGGAATTTTCAACACTCTATATATTGAAGTTAGTGTTCACTTCTCCGAAGTCATTTTCTTGGTGGTGACAATAATCTGGATGGTTTTGCAATTTACCTGCATATGGATTCTTTTGCAGGTTAATGGGAGCATTGTGCCTGCATTAGTAGTATTTTCTTACTGCACGTACCTGTGTTATAGTGGACTTGCTAATGAGCCACAGGATTATCGATGCAATGGCCTTCACAAGCATTCTCAAGCTGTTTCAATAACTTCCCTTACCTTTGGGCTGCTTACTACTATACTTTCTGTTATCTACTCTGCTGTTTGTGCTGGTTCATTTACCACTCCTCTCTCCCATCCGAGTTCACCCTGTGCAGGTAGGTGCTCCCACCTTTGGTTTGGGATTTCTACCATGCTGTCTTGGTTTGTATGGCTAATTTGGTTTTTCTTGGTCATGCTGCATATGTGATATCTCACAATTATATTTTCATTGTTCAGGGCTTCATTTTGTCAAAATTAAACGTGTGAGTTCCCTGCATGATAATCTTATAAGTTCAGATGTTGCTTATTCTTTTTCTCCTACTCGCTTCTTATGAACGGAAATATTTTCTATTGACATCTTTGCTCTAAACAAAATCGCCTCTCTAGTATCAAATATTGCTATTGCTGGAAATTAACATCTATGTTTTATTGCATCTGCAATTTATCTAATTGCAAATACTCTGTATAATGTTATCCCTACAATGTTGCACTTCTATGATTTTGGAGTGGTCTTTACGCCGTATAATTGCATTCATCTACGTTGCGTTTTGAATCTAGGGTCAGCTTTTAAGCAAAGGGTGAGGCTGTTTTTATCTATCTTTCAAGAGTGAGTATTTTGTGTGCTTAGCACTATCTACTTAATCATTTTCACTAGTAAACTTCTTTAGTTAAATTTGTACTGTTTTCTCTTTATGTTATGTTTTATTATGGTGATGTTGATTCCAACTGTATATTCATGGCCTGTCTGGAACGAATTCTACATTCTTGTATTAACGTTTTTAGCTTTCTATGAAGGTGCTGGAAGGCCCATACTTCCTCTGGACAAAGCTCCTGAGGAAGAAAAGGAAATGGCTGTGCCAGTTATGTATTCCTACAGTTTCTTCCACATCATCATCTCTCTTGCTAGCATGTATTCTGCTGTTCTTCTGACTGGGTGGTCTACGCCAGTTGGAGAAACTAATAAGCTGATTGACATGGGTTGGTCATCTGTTTGGATCCACATAATCACAGAATGGGCAGCTGCAACTTTGTACATTTGGTCCTTAGTCGCACCACATCTATTCCGTGGTCAAGAGTTTTAAGTGGCAACGTGTATGATGCTATTTGGAAGCCATTTGTTTAGATGTTGGTTGTTGCAGTCTTGTCGTAATTGTCTTACATATGGCTTTCTGAAAAATGCTCAATATGATTAGCAGCAGCGTATGTAACCTTGTGTGCCATTGTAAATAAATCCTTACTTTCTGTGACAATGATGTAGATATATCTCATGTTATAATGCTACCAGCATATATAATAGACTATGCATAAGTTTAGTTTCCCCATTGATCTCGTGTACATTTGTGTGGATGTACTTCGTATGATGAATCATTCTAACTACATCATGTTACTTCTTTTAGATGCAACCCTTTTGATAACTCAGCAGTGCAAAAGAGGTCATCATCATTCAATCACAAAAGGCCAACCAATAGAGAACAGAAACAGTACAACATGAATCCCGTACCTTCCTTCATTTAAGATATTCTATTATTTTTGCAACTTCGATGGCAGCAGTTCTTGAAAATAAAAGCCTGAAATATCTCCAATTTATTTAGTTCATACATACCCTTTGCAATAACTTCAATTTGGTTGATCATAGAAATAGGCATGGGAATGCTGCTACTTTAAGATGTTTTTAGGGATGTCAGTGGGGCGGGGTTCGTGGAGACCCGCTCCGCATCAGCCCCAGTTAGACGAGGATAGGGGAAGGTTTCACGGGTGATGGGCGGGGATGGGGATGAAAATTATCCCCGCCATGGGTGATGGGGCGGGTGTGGATTTTAGAATGTACCCGCCCCATCCCCCCCGCCCCACTCCATCCCCGCCCACCCCGCTTCCTGCCTTCTAAGTACTTAGTATTTAATAAAAACTATATTAAATAGACTTATTTTATTTTAACATATATTTTAAACAAAAATTAGCACATACTTTAATAAACATGTGACATATGTTAAGGCGGGTATGACAGATGTTGGGGGGTATAGTGGGTGTGAGACGGGTGCGGAGACCTATGTGGGTGATGGGGCAGGGATAGGTTTTATAGGAAAAGAACATTTTCACAAATGCCAAAACCCAACGGCTAGGATAAGTTTTAAAATTCGACTAAGAGCTTCTAGTATTCCTTGTCTTTTCTTCGTTGATGATAGCTTAGTTTTCTGTAAAGCTACTTTCACCACTTGTAGCCACCTAAAAAAGATCATCAACGACTTTTGCGAGATCTCTAGCCAACTAATAAATTTCCATAAATCTGCCATGAATGAATCCAAAAAAAATTATAAACTCCAAAAAAACCTCTCTAGTCAGTCATTTCAACATGATGTCAAACTCTAGTTTGGGGAGATACTTCAAAGTTTATTTCACTCCTAATACCAGACAGAATTTGATTTCAAGCATTTTATCCAAAAAAACATAACAAAGGGGAACTCAGGCCTCAGAAAAACGTTACCGCTAAACAAAGCGTTCATCGCTAAACTCGGCTGGAAATCCTAAATGACCCACACAACCTCTAGGAACAAAACATTAAACAAAAATTCATGTTCAAACAAAGATTTTTCAAATACGTTCCAAAACTAAAAGACTTCCCAATTTGGAGGAAAATACTTTATCGGAAAATTTGTCAATAAATACTCCATCCGTCACAGAATAGTCTGAACACTTTCCTTTTATGTTTGTCCCAAATTAGTTTGAACACTTTCATTTTTGGTATGGTCCCACTATTAATATATTATGTATTTTACACATCTTTGGCCTACACTCTACCTTTTATTAATAAAAAGTTACCCAACTTTATCTCTCCTCTAATAAAAATACCCCACCAACTCCTATCACATCTACTTTTTAAATAAAAAAACATTTGATAACTACACTACAACTTATCACCTTAAACTGCGTGTCCTAACAAGTGTTCAGATCTTTCTGGGACGGAGGGAGTACCATTCTTCGGGCACTTTTTTGAAATAAATACCTAGATTGTCTGAAATTTTATATAATTACCAAGATTGACTAAATTTTTTTGAATCACTACCACTTAACGAAATCTTGCGAAAAACGTTAGTTTTGCTCCAGTAGTGGCACACAAATTACGATTTTACCCTTCCCACCACCACCACCACCACCCCCACCCCTACTACATGCAAGATGCAACAACCATGCTTGCCACCGTTGTCGCCACTACACCCCCACTCACCCAAAAATCGACCAACCCACAACCACAACCAACTATAAAACTACCACCACCTCCACCCACTCAAAAATCATCCCACCCCCACCACTAACCAACTATGAAACCTCCACCACCTCCACCAACAAAAATATCGACCCACCCCACAATACTAACCAACTACGAAACCACCACCACCTCATAATTAGAGGTAGCAACTGGATCATACAGGTCGGGTCATTCTGGGTTGAGTCATATTCGGATCAACTTTGTGTTGGGGTGCGGGTTTAATGAGTCGTGTCAACACACGGTCGCTTCCAATCGGGTCGGGTTGGTTCGGGTAAGAGATCGCTTTCTTTTCGGCAAATAAATAAAACACTTAATTAATGTTTTTGAAAAATATTTCCTTATTATTTTCGGGTCGGGTCATTATTTACAATCCACTTCGGGTGAGTTAATTTGGGTTTCAGTTCTATTTCGCGTGGTCACTTTCGATTGAAATGCGGATCTCGGATCGGGTACGAGTCTATTTTGCCGGCTATACTCGTAATGGTGGTTAGGAGAGAAGGGGATCGCAAGGGTAGTGAGTTTTGTAGGGGTTTGGTGGTGGTGGTGGTGGTGGTGGTGGTGGTGGAGATTAATGGAATGTAAGAAGGTAATTTCACGTGCCACTAACGGAGCAAAATTAACGGTTTTGCGAAAATCTATTAAGATGATGTAATTTCAAAAGAAATGGCAGAAAGTTAATAGTATTTATAAAAAAATTCCAGACATCCTAGGTATTAATTTTAAAAAAGTGCCCAAAGTGTGGTATTTATTAACAAAATTTCCTACTTTATCAAAGAGACATTCTAAGCAAAGAGACAAGAAGGAAAACAGGCAACGGGAAAGACATTCATTTTTGGTTAGACAATTGGGTGACAAATAGCAACCTGACCAACACACAATTTGGATCTTGAAAGAGAAGTAATCCTTCCACTAAATCTGGGCTGGAATGTTAAACATCGCCCCAAAACATATTAAAATCGCCCCGGTCCCATCAAACATATTCAACTTTACCCTTCCCCTTTTTCCCAAACCACCATTGTAATACCCCCAAAATCCATACACGTCTAAACTACGTTGCATCAACTTTGGGAGTGTTACCGCCGCGGTGAAACGCAAGGCTTATTGAAATTAAAACATTAACTTACTCCTTATTATGAAAACTAAATTGTAGCGGAAATAAAATGTTAACTTAACTACAACTCGGGAATCATCATTGACCCCTTTTTATTTAAAACCATTAACTAATAAACAAACTCTAGAAGGTTCAATTAAAACATTTTAAAGGTTTATAATCAAAAGTATCCCCTGTATTCCCGAACTCATGCAGCATCACCAGTATACCTAATCTACTCCCCATTGAAGTATCAATGGTTCATCACATGTTAACAAACAACACAAATAACAAACAAATTTGCTATGTTGAGTACGTACTTAAACAGTTAAATAATACACTAAGCATAATCAAAATAATAAGAACAATTCCTAAACATGATACTACATAAACAATAAATTCCGTTTTTACAATTTAATTGGCATCGAACGGGCACCGTCATCTTTCTAGAATCATACGGGCTACTCAATCCTTAATAGACGACTTGGTCTATTAGATGGAATGTAAATAGGATTTCGTTCCGTTCCACATCCATCACCTTAGTATGCATACCCCCAAGATCGTACGGAACCTTCCGCCTACTTGAGTTATCAAAATTTATAAGGACACTACTATCGTCACAGTAGGCCTGCGTAAAAGTGTAGAACAAGTCCCACACTCCCCCCATTGTTCACTACTTGTAGAGATTCCAACTACAAGTTTATCGCCAAATATCCTTCTTAGTGATATTCATTCATACATTATGCATATAATCATTTGATTTTCCTTCTTAGGTACATTGCTCAATTCTTTAGTTTAAGCAACTTCTTGTAACATCCTTGCTACAACAATAAATCATAAGATTCCAATCCAATTCTCATTTCATGCTTATGATACGATAGAATTACGCATTCCAATAATAATTCATTCCAATTCACAAGTTATACAACAAGGAAACACATACAGATTTCCAATAGATTTCATGTTACCAAACAATCTCATCAATCATAACCATACAATAGTTCCCTATCATGATTATAGGTTCCAATAAAACAATTCATACTTAACATGATACTAACGTATCTAATTGAACTGGTACGCGTACGTACCTTGTAACGGAGGATCTTCGCTGACTACTCAAAACGTTCCGCTTATGAAATTGGGATCTAATCGAATAATAAAAATATTTCAATGCTAAGTCCTTGATATTATTAAAATAAAAATCAGCTTATCTAACTATGTAAAATACGATGTTTTGAATATTAAAAATAATCAAACTTGTTGTTTAAACTTTCTTTTCACAGACTTTATTGAAACTAACATATTTAGGACTTAATAATATGTTTGCAAATTTGATTTCTTCTAACTTATATTATACTTGTTCATAACAACAAAAAAAACTAAACTAGTATATGTAAGTTTTATAAAATTGGAATTAAGAAATAACATCATCCTAAGAACTAATAGTATAATCATAAATCTGATTTCCTTTAGCTTATAATATGTTTTGTTTACAACAACAAAACTTAAACAATTATATATACAAGTATTATAAAAATCACATTTGAGAAATAAAATTATCATAAGAACTAAAACATAATTATAAATCTGATTTCTTTTACTTATTCTATACTTTATTATAATCATCAAACTTAATCAAAGATACATAAGAATTATAATCAGAATTTACAATTAATTTAAATAGAAAAGAAGATAAATCTTTTTTTTAAGTATACCGGAGCACCACCGACGACCACCACAACTGTCGGACGCGTGACTGTACTACCGGCCAGCACCACTCGACTCCCTCGCACAGCCTCGCGAGTCTGCACGTCCACGCGAGTCTCGAAGCTTCGCACATCCTAGCGAGCCCGCACCGACCGACGCCTGCAGCGAACTCCTCCACCGGCCTCGCGACGCGCAACACTCGAGTCCCTGACTGCAGACAAGCTACTGTGATCGACGAAGCAGCAGGTGGTTGACGAAAGCAACAGGGGAGAGAGAGAAGAAAGAACGCAGTAGGAGAGAAGAAGGAAGGAGGAGAGATAAAAACTTATCTTGGGGTAAAAAGAAATCACGGCTGATTGTAAAAGTGAGTAAGGTTTTATTTTTATTTTTTTCTTTTTCTTATTTATAGCGTATGTGGTTTAGGTTTAATATAGGATTTGTTTCCAAATCAAATTCCTATTTCTTATTTTATTTATTTGAAAAAAAATAAAACCGAATTATAATATAATTAGGTACAAAAGTAGGTTGTAAAGTTAAATTATAATTGTAGGCTTACCCAAACTATATTTTTCAGCAAATAATATTAAAAATACTTTCAACTTTATTCTTTATATTTTCTTATTTATAAAACTAACTCCCAAAATACGGAGTATTACAACCACCTCCTGCCACCACTACCCCGATTGCCACCACCTCCATCCCCACAGCCACCTCCTCCACCACCCACCAGCAACCCCCCCTTCCCTCTACCCCCACGATCGGCCCCCACCCGAGCACCCACCCCCCCACCCCACCGAGCCCCCCCCACCCTCCCCCCACCCCGCGAGCCGCACCTCCTCCACCCGGCCACCTCTCGGAAAAAAAAAATTATGGGTACATGGGCAAACGTTCGGCCTAGACGTTCCACCCATGGCCCGAACTTCTGGCCTGGAGGTTTCCACCCATGGCCCGAACGTCCAGGCCAGACCTTTGGGGGGTGGAACGTCCAGGCCGGACGTTCGCCCATGTACCCATAATTAAAAAATAAATTGAGAGGTGGTTTGTGGAGGAGGTGGTTGTTTGTGGAGGAGGTGGTTGTTTGCGGGGGGTAGGAGTGGCAGGTGGTTCAAGTGGTGGCAGGTGGTGGAAAAAGGAGAAGGGGTAAGATAGGAAATTAAAAGTGGACCCAGGAGGATTTTAAGAAATTTTAGGGCGATGTTTAACAATCTCCAATCTGGGCACTCGACATTCCCCCAAAATTAAAAGTTTTCATCTCCCCAAAACTTGACACAGTAGTCTAGGCGTTCGTGATATATTACACAAAAGGAAAATTACTCCTTTTAACACTTGTGGCCTCTATAGTCTGTAATCAACAACGAGAAATGTGGACCACCTCTTTTGTCTCTACAACAATTCTAGGAATTTTTGGCACTATTCTGAAGTTAAAAATTGGCTACAATTTTGGATACCACCCAACCCACTCTTGGAAACTTGGAACTATGTGAAATCTCGAAAATAAAAAGTTAATTGCAAAATTCACATTTCTAATTTAGAGTTTGGAAAGAATGCAATAACATTAATTTCAATAATGAAAAACTAAATATCCTAAGTTTTTTTTCCTTAAATCCCAGTTTAATCACACCGAATGGAAATATGAAATCATAGAACAACAGATGACTGTTGTCACTTAAAATACTCTCATTTTTCTCTTTCAACTCAACATCCCCACAGTACTCCATCCCAACAATTTTCTTTGGTAGCTCCTACATCTCATTTCAAGCTCAACTTCAAGGGCTCAATTTGTTCCTCTTCCATAGAGGCTAGCATCATCATTCGTAATCATGAGGGGAGACTCTCGAAGCATGCACTAATACTCTCATTTTTCTCTTTCAACTCACCATCCCCACACTCCTCAATCTCGCCAATTTTCTCTGGTTGCTCCTACATCTCATTTCAAGCTCAACTTCAACGGCTCAATTTGTTCCTCTTCCATAGCAGCTGGCATCATCATTCGTAATAATGAAGGGGAGACTCTCGAAGCATACACTTACAACCTAGGAAAAGCCTAAGTCTTTGTAGCCGAAGCCACTGCCCTTCAACAAGGGCTACTACTTGCCATCCAAGCAGGCATTTAGAACATTTCAGTAGAAAGTGATAATCTTCTCGTCATCAAAGTTGTATAAGGTCAATAAGAAACCCCATGGCAAATTGCAAACATCATATACGACATCTAATCATTACTCAAAACATTCCACAACTGGGAACATCAAGCACATCTTTAGAAAAGCAAACAAGACAACTAACTGGGTAGCTAATGTTGGTCATTTAATAGATTCTCACTTTTACATAAACTCCATTCTTGTAAATGACTTATTAGGTCTACCCCTCACGGGGAGGACTTCCTAATACTTTTTCTTCTTACCTTATTAAAAAAAATAGATTGGTCGGAATGTCGGATCCCTGCATCCAACAAAGACACTTAAGTACCATCATTTTTATCTATATACATGTACATGTACATGTACATGAACATGATCGAAACAGGTGTGTTCTGTCCAATATGCTCGGAATATTATAATAAATGGATATCATTATAATGTAGATATTTCTTACCATTTGTAGTATATAAGAAAAAACATTCAAGGGGTGTTTGGTTCAAATAGAGGAATGGAAAGGGAATGGAATCAAGTAGAGGGGGGGAATGGTAACAATAATTGCTACTTTTATTGGGTGTTTGGTTCAACAATGGAAAGGAATCACTTGTAAGGGAATGAAATGATTTTGTTACTCCTCTAATTTTGAGGGTAATATTTTGGGGGTTTGGGTTACCCTCAAGTAAGAGTAATGGTTAACCCATTACCCAAACCAAACAAGGAGTAATGGATTCAGATGATTGGATCCGTTTCCAGACCCTAAAAAAGCTCAACCAAACAAGGCCTCATGGTGTAACACGAACCAAACCCTAGTAGATGAACTACTACCAGGCTCTCTAACATAGACAAAAATCCCAAAGAACGATGACACGTATGTAATGGGACTCCACACAATTGCAACAGGAAGCTCACATACAATAATTATACCAGAACAAGCGAAATTCAAAGCATGATTAGTTGTCGGCACAATCACTAACCCATCAACGAGGGGGTCTCATGCCACCGTTTCTGGAGCGAAAGCATACATATTCATACACATACCTATAAGTTGAGGTTCTTATCAAAATGGTGATATATCTAAAATGGCTTGTGAAGAAACATGAACATGTCCTGAAGGGGAGACATCTGATTCCCACCATGCAATTGGAATTGAGAGGGAATTGAGAGGTAAAGGATTTCTCCGTGGTGGTGGCTGCATCCACATAATTAAAGGCTGGAAAGTCAAGGCACTTTTCTGAGTCCACATCCTTCCACTTGGGCTCACTTTGCACCTTCTTCTCAAAGCATGTCACCACATACGCATGCTCATGCTCACATTCCTAGTTTGAGCAGCTTGTAGTTGACTTTGTGTGCAGTTGTGGTGGTTGCACTGAATCTGAACTCGTAGCGATCTGCGCATAATCACTAAAACTAGTGGTGTAGGACACTGCTAGCATCTTCATGCCTCCAATTTGCTTTTCACGACTGCCTTTCTTATTGTATATGCGACATAGGACCCAGTTATCTAGCTGCCCCAAATATTCACAATTAATTAGAGCAATTGATTATACACAAGCAAAATTCCTATTACAGCCTTACTCTCGATCATATATAGGAAACATATAATTTCTGACACAAGTATTCAATTAGGGGGCGTTTGGTTCATGACTAGGGAAAGGAACGGAATCAAGAAAGAGAAAAGAAAGGAAAGAAATGTAAAACCCTCTAAATTTCCAGCATGTTTGGTTGGACTAAAAGAAAGGGTTTCAACTTTCAACCCTTGCTTCCTCAACCACCAAACAGTAAACACAACCACCATAAGCCTTCCGCCAACCACTAAGCACAACCACCCTTATTCCGTCCCTCAAACACAACCACCAACACCTTGCCTTCCTTCACGCAAAACACTCTTTCACGGTGGTGGATTTTCGCTCTCTATCCTCATATCTACAATGTGGGGTGGTTTTTACGTGGCAGTCCGACGGTTTTAAGGGGGGGTTATGGTGGATTTTTCGCGTCGGTGGTAGGGTTTCGCAGGGAGGGGATTTTTTCCGAGGAGTTATGGTGGGTTTCTGGGTAAGGTGGTGAGGGTTTCGCAAGGTGGAGACCGGTGATTTCTTACTCGGAGGTTGGGTAACTCAGGCGGACGGTGCTGGTGGTTGGGTAACTCGGGTCATGCTCGCGATCTTGGTGGTTGGGTGGTCGGTGGTGGTCAGTTGGTGGTTGAGTGGTTGAGATAGGGGTGGTTGGGTGGCCAAGAATATGGTCAATGATAGAGTCAAAGAAAGGGTAAGTGAAACCCTTAAGGGGTGGGAGGAATGAGAATAGAGGACTTTAGGGGTAAGGAGAGGGTAAAGGGAACGATTAAATTGATCAACCAAACAACAAATAAGGTAATCAATGAAGTTGATTCCCTTGCCCTTTTCAATAGACCTCCAACCAAACGCCCCCTTAGTACGTACCTGATTAGTATTGAATTGAAAACAAGATCAAAAAAGTTATTCTATGGAAGAGGCCCGTGCTTCCTTTGTTGAAGTAAGAACAAATGGTATGATTCAAGATTTCCTAAGGATCGATTTAGTGAAATCTGCTATTTCATATATCAGGAAAAGGAATTATCCATCATTAGAAAAAGATAAAGACACACTCTCTCACTCAATGGAATTCAGTTTCCACTACTTGATCAAATAGCCCAAAATTCAGTTAAATCAACTACATCAAATGATCTTTCAAATTGGTCAAGACTCTCGAGTTTATGGCCGCTTCTCTACGGTACCGTCCGCTTGTTGCTTCATTGAATTTACTTTATATATATATATATATATATATATATATATATATATATATATATATATATATATATATATATATATATATATAGGGGAAGGCTCTTGTGAGAACACTCCTCTTATATGAGAACACCAACTTATATGAGAATAGATCTAAACTGTTGGATGCTTTAGATCCAAGGGTTGGGGTTTTTCTCCAAAAAAAATATAAAATAAAATAAGCTCATCCTTCACCATCTACCATCAGTCATCAAATTTTGCGACATTTTCAACAGAAATCCTTTCTCCCTTTTCACCTCCTCATTCTCTATCCTCTTAGCATCAATGGTGGAATTAACACCTCCAACATCCGGTGATCATCACTACCGTGGCAATTCTCTCTCCTCCTTCCTCCAATAAGTGATCCATCTGTCTCACTCCTCTTTATACCGGAAACATCACCGGTGTTCGGCGCACGGTGGCCGCTTTGATTTCGCCGGCGACTTTATTAGGCTTCGATTTTGCCGGAAACATCGTCGAAAATTGAAGCAATCTCGTCAAACATCGCCGAAAATTGAAAGCAATCTCACATAAGTATTTGATTTTAATGGAGTTTTCTTCAAAGTTTTAGTTCGATTTTGTTGTTTTATTTTAATGGAGTTTTCTTCAATGTTTTTCGATTTTGGTATTGATTGAAATATATTAGAATTGATTATTGTTTGGTATGGAATTCTTGTGGTATTGATTGAAATTTTGGTATTCCACATTCCATTTTCATCACCATACATGATCAATGTATGTAAAATGTATATCATGTTCTAAATTAATGTATATCGTGTTCTAAAATAATGTATATCATGTTCTAAAACAATTTATATCATGTTCTAAAACAATTTATATCATGTTCTAAAACGATGTACATCATGTTCTAAAACGATGTACATCATGTTCTAAAACAATGTACATCATGTTCTAAAATAATGTACATCATGTTCTGACCTACATCTATTCTCACATATAATATATGTTCTCACATAAGGATCTATTCTCACCGGATCTCAACCCTATATATATATATATATATATATATATATATATATATATGTGTGTGTGTGTGTGTGTGTGTGTGTGTGTGTGTGTGTGTGTGTGTGTGTGTGTGTGTGTGTGTGTGTGTGTGTGTGTGTCTCTTATATGTTCCACTAATATAGTAGCTGCAACTCAACGCCAACCCTTAAAAGTCTAAACGCTATATGCTAATGATTAATTTTCTGAGGTCTCATCATACTGATGTGATCCATCATCCATGTAGTGAGCTGAACTCCTGAACTAAAAGAAAGGCAAGTTGTCCCCATTCGGCTTCCCTCAGAAAAGATAAGAAAGGCAAGTGTTAGAAAAACAATTAGTTCTTAGATTTGGAAGTGTGTCTATTCTAGTATTTCAGATGAAACACCAAGGCAAACCCTCAATGCCTAGCACTTGCAACCAATTGTGGAAATGCAAGATCGGGTGATCTTTTTGCTACTCCTTTATCTTCATTAAAGCTGAATAAAATCTTCATATAGCATTTCTAATCTTGAAGACTACCCAGCTATATGATATTATCAAATATTACTAGAGACAATGGCTTTATTAAACATTAGCTACCCAGAACAATTGGCGTATGATTTCAGTCAGATTTGGTCCCGCGTTGGCTTACAATTGCTGTGATCAAGGAAGAGTACTTCCAACTTGGAAACGTATTCCTAGGTTAAAGAATCTACTCCTAGTAGATACAGTTACAATATGGGCTTTGTGTTGGGAATGAAATCTACTTGTACTTCATTGTAAGAGTATATATTGACAGTTCAAGTCTACTAGTGAATACTTGGTCCAATTTTGCTAGTATAAGGTATGATGATGTAGGGTCTTAAACCCATGTTCCAATCCTAATGATGATGTGATGAACATACCTAATTCCAATCCTATGGTTCTAAAAAAAATGACACTCACAGTTTGATTATGAACGTAATTGTGGTTTAAAGGTCATAGTTGTTTTGGGTCATAGAACACTTAATTTTAAAAAACTTGATTCCAAGAATGGTAGTTTTATACCATCCTCTTTTCTTGGCTAATTGGCTTTGAGCTATGCAAATCGGATTTGACAATAGGATGGCGTTTTAACATAAATTCAATGATTATCATAGCCTACCAAGCACATGGCAGCAGACTATCTTCCAATCCTCCATCCCAAATTAGTCACATAGGAACTGTAGAGAAGGTAAATAGAGAGAGAAAGGAGAAGTACCCTGAGACAGTTGACCCTGTTATTGTTGCGGGCGGGGCGATCGACATGAGCGAGGCGTAACTCATGCATAATCCAATTAGTCTTCTCACCCTTAGGTGGTCTCCCCGCATAAAAAAACTAAGGCCTTCTTAATGGCAACGGGTTTGGGATTCGCCAATAGGCTTGTCTGCCGGACTGCCCCCGTTGCCTTCCAATAGCCGCTGCCTGCTGCTCGGTTTGGCCTGGACCCATTCGGGTACTTCCTGTCTCGAGGAGAGAAGAAGTACCACTCCTCCCCATACAGCGCCAAATCTGCATCCATCCATTTCAGGTTTACAAATTAACTACGGAGTCAAAATCAGAAAGTGAGGAAGGGTACTAACCAGGTAAGTCCCACGGGTCATATCTGTAGAGATCAATCTCGGCAATAATGGGGACATAAATGGGCTGAGATGCGCAATTTCTGCACAAATAATGCATCACCAGCTCCTCATCCGTTGGGTGGAAATCTGAATCCTAGGGGTAAGTGCAACTCTTCTGCACATCCCATTTCCCCTCTTTCTCTCTCTGTCTCTTCCCTAAACACTGGGAATATATTTCCCGTGGAAAGATGCTGCGAACACGAATAAAATTCATTCTCTAGGAGCTCATTGTCACTGCTTTCATCACTAAATTTGGACACACCTTCCTAAACCGTTATGAATTTATGATAACAAATTATTTTACCTTTCTCAATCCCACACTTATACATGTATTATTTCCAATTTCCATAATGAAACTAAAACCCCAATAGGTAATAGTTACCATTTCTTCCCTAAACTTTCATGGGTTGAACCAACAGACACAAAACAAAATGGGGTTTAGCTGTGATACTTTTGCCACCCTCAGACTATATTTTCTCAATATACGTCTTCTGTTGCCTCCTTTGAATTGTGTGATCTGATGTCTACAATCTACATTAGCCCATATATTTAGTAAATCACTCCGATGCAGTCCTATAATAACTTATTGCAGTAAGTCAAATACTAAGGCTGATTTAGCTCTCGTAGTAGTGCATCATAAGTCCAATGTGCATGAGAACTGGTGTCAAAACCAATGTTATATCTCAATTTTTACACATAATTTACACACAGCCCTTAGAAAAGAGAAAAAACCGTGTTTTTGAGGGCAGGGGAACCTCTATTCATAATCACATCCTAAACGGAAGTTCCTGTTAGGACCTGTGAAGAGAGGAGGGAAAAGGACCCATAGAACTTATATTGTCAAACACCTGCAGAGCCAGTCATAATTAATGTGCACAATTCACTACCAGGACTCTCTATTCATATAGTGCTTGAGCTCCGCTATCCAGTACCAGTTCAGACATTTAAAAGGCTGTAGGACACTCGAGTAAACTTCAGGCATAAGTCCTCATCCTTAACTCGTTCCCTCTTCTGCTGACAGATTCTTCTTTTTCAAAGTACGAACTTGTGATGGTTTGATGGCCTTTTGAGATGGCAACTCTGAGACAAAAAGTAGGGTTTGGGCCCAGCCAGCATATTTCCCATATCTCGTAACAAATGCGTCAGCTACATGGCTGCAGAGCTTTGGTGTCAGACGGACACCTGCAAACCCAGGCATAAGGTATCTTGTAGCGACCTGTCCAAACAATCATCATCAGAGAACAGCTCATCCTATTAACAAAAACAAAAAGAATTCAAAGAAAATCCAAGATATGCAAATACCTATTCATAGCTGCAGCAGTGACTCTTTGTTTTTTTGGCAAAAGCATAACAAAACAAGAGTCACTCTTGTCTTCTATAGCTAGGAAATGAGCTTTAGTGATTTTTTGTCTACTAATTTAAATAACACATAAGGCACAATAAGCATTTAAAAGTAATTGTATGTCTTGGATTATTGGCTTTATGAATGTTGAAGCCTGTTTGCAGTCCTGTAGACCTTTGATCAGCTCTGTCGAATCTGTCCAGATTAGCAGTTTCCTCAGGCCCAAACTCTTTACACCTTTCAGCCCATTAAGCATTGCATAGGCCTCAGATTGGTGTGGATCAATAGCACAGAGCTCCCCACTCTCCTCTAACAGGTCCCTCTTGTCAAAGCGAAGTGCCAACCCATATGCTGCTGTCCTATCTATTTTCCCAGACCCCTCGCATTTCTTCCAAGCACCATCCACAAACACATGACTAGAATTTGATCCCTCTGGATTCCAGTTCTTAGAGATGGTTTTACTTTCTTTGATAAAACTAGGAGTTTGTTGCAGGTTCTTACTTGTCTGGAGTTTTTCCTTTCTATTAAAGCACTCATTCCATCTGGTTCTCCACTCAGTAGTAAAGTGAATATTTCAGATGGTTTGTGATCACCTCCAGGATCAAACACCGTTTTGTTTCTGAACAACCAAGCAGTGACTGACTTCAGTTGACAGAAATAAACAATCCTTTCTGCTTTTAAATATCTGCCATATATGTGGGTAGTATACCTTCAGTGTTGTTTGGTTTGTGCAAAGCCGGCAATCAGATTCCAACATTCTAAAGATATAGTCTAACCACCAAGCATAAACAAGATAAAAAAGCTTGGGGACAGGGGTGCTGGTGGGCAAGTGTTTAAAATCGATTTAGAAGAGACCTCATAGCAATTCATCGAAATGACACCTATACACAACATAGATTTCTACCATCACCTCTTGAACCATCAGCCAAATGCCATCTCCAATTCTCCACACCATGGCTCCCTGCGCCCCCCCTCTCTCTCTCTCTCTCTCCAACACCACCATTGGAGATGGCATGAAGTTACAAAAGATTTTATTAGTCTCAACAGAGAAAAAAAATTGACATCATCAATCCCAAATTTGGAGTGCGTTCCCAAATTAATGCCATGTTTGATTTATTTATGCATAATCCCAACTTAAAGGATATCCTTCTCATATAATCCCAATATAAAGTTGACCAATTTGAGGCAAAAAATATGTGTCATCCTCTAAGTGGTCATGGTAGCTTGGTGGGCGGAAGGAGAAAGAGAAAATAGAACAGAGAAGAATTAGAATTTGAATTGGACCCACAAAAAAAAACATAATTAAACCTAGGGCTGGCAAAAGTCGACCCAACCCGACAACCCGACCCGAACCCGACCCGAAATAAATAGGTTTGAGAAAAAAAATTCGACCCATTTATGTAATTGGGTCGACCTGAACCCGACCTGAAATTAATTGGGTTAGGTTCGGGTTGGAAATTCCAACCCGAAAGTAACCCGCATAACCCGTTTACAATTGGAGTAAATATTTAAGATTTGGGCCAAGCCCAATGTAAAAACATAAAACCCCGTCATTTATGACTACAGTATAAAAACAAAGGTTAAAAAGTAAAACCCTAATATTGAAACGGCACAAAACACAAATGAGAAACCCTAACATTTCAAGTCTCTCACATTTCTCTCTCTGAGTCTCCAAGTCTCAGCTCTCTCAGTCTCTCTCTCTCTCTCACACTCTGTCACCGGTCTCTCAACATCATCTCCGGCGCCCTAAAATCCAAATCTTGGTGAGTTCACTTTGTTTTTTTCACTTTATCTTCAATTCTTCATTTGTTTCGTTTGTTTAGTTCTTCAAATTTCAGTTTTTGTTTAATAATTTTTATTCGGTGAGTTTGCTACATAAGTTTCATTTCATTTTGCTTTTTCACTTCAAATCTTGGTGAGTCTCACTTTGTTTTCGCCTCTGTTTTGTATCTTTCTTTTCGCCTCTGTTTGTTGGAATTATAGAAAGGTTATGTTGTTAGTCTCTTTGATAGAAAATTAGAAAGGTTCTGTTGTTAGTCTCTTTGATATTTGCTGATTTTTTTCTCTTTTATTATTTTATAGTTGTTTTGTCTTCCACTCTTGTTACTATACTAGTTTAGTTAGTATTCGTTAGTATTAGAAGGGTATTTCCTATACCAGTTTAGATATTAGCTTATTTTTTACATTTTCTTATTTCTTGCTGCTTCTGTTAATGCAGATGGCTGACATCCCTCCTAATCATGTTGATTTGGAGGCTTCATCTGATGAAGAAGGGAACTCCCATCCACCCCCCAAAGTTGATGCAAAAAAGAAAGGCAAACCAGTACTCATAAAGCCAAACCCTCACTTCAAGCGACAAAGGAAGCTGACTTCAGGTGTGTGGGTAAATTTTAAGTTTTTGGATGAACCTGATGCACAAGGTAATCTGGTTTGCCAATGTAAGAAATGTGGCAAAAAATACAATGCTGATAGTAGTCAAGGCACTGGTAACTTAAAACGCCATGTTCAAAAATGCAAGAAAAGAACTTTTTTGGATGTTGGTCAAATGATATTGGATTCTAGTAATACTTCTGGTTCATTGCAAAATAGGTTACCCACTGTTGATCCTGCTGTTTTTCGTGAGCTTTTAGCTATTGCAATTGTAAAGCATGACTTGCCCTTTAACTTTGTTGAGTATGATGCATTTAAGAGGTGTTTTACTTATATTAATCCGAAGTAAAATTTGTGACCGTAAACACCCTTAAAGCCGATATACTTAAGATGTTTAGGAGAGAGAGAGAGAAGTTAAAAGAAGAGTTGAAGTTAGTTCGTGGTAGAATTTCACTTACTTCGATTGTTGGACTTCAATTACCACGAGATGGCTATATTTCCTTAACCGCCCATTATGTTGACAATCATTGGTCACTACAAAAAAGAATTCTGAATTTTCATTTTATGCCTCCACCTCATACGGGTGTTCATATGTCAGATGAAGTTTATGGTATGTTAAAGGAGTGGGGCATCCAAAAGAAAATTATGTCTATTACTCTTGATAATGCTTCATCTAATGATGTATTTCTTTGAAGTTATTAAATCCGAGCTTGATTTGGTTTGTGAGGGTGAATTCTTTCATGTGAGGTGTTGTGCGCACATACTTAACTTAGTTGTGCAAGATGGGCTTAAGGAAATAGATGGGGCCATAATTAAGGTGAGAGATAGTGTGAAGTATTGTAAAGGATCACAAGCTAGGAGGCAGCGTTTTTTGACATGTGTTGCTCATGTTGAGCTAGAATCTACTAGAGGATTAAAGCAAGATGTGCCTACAAGATGGAACTCGACCTACTTAATGTTAGAGAGTGTGTTGTATTTTAAAAAAGCTTTTATTCATTTCCAAAAAGTAGATGCTAATTACATTCACCGCCCTAGTACGTAAGAGTGGGGAAGGATTGAGAAAATTTTCGGATTCTTGAAGGTTTTTTATGAGGTAACTAATGTGTTTTCGGAACATTGTATCCTACTGCAAACATGTATTTTCCCAATGTTTTGAAGGTACGTTTGTTGTTAAAAGATGAGATGAAAATTTCTGATAGTTTCATGGTGAAAATGGCAGCAAAGATGTTTGATAAATTTTCTAAGTATTGGTACCATTTTAGCATAATCATGGCAGTGGCAGTTGTTTTGGATCCTCGATTTAAGTTTGAGTTCGTTGAGTGGGCGTTTGAAAGGGTTTATGGGGTTGTTGATTGTGTAAGTGAGTTGGCTAAGTTTAAGGAAAAGTTGAATTCTTTATATTATGCCTATATGGCCGAGTCTTCTATACCATCACCAACTTCAAGAGGCCGTAATAAGACTGATTCTAATGCTGGACAGCAAGATGATGAGCAGTTTGCCATGTCTTCCGATTCATTTATGACGGTAATCTACTCTAATATGTTGAATTATATCTTTAATCATTTATTTTTTGCATTTCTTCTTATATATTTATATATATATATTAACGTTTGATACTTTTTTTCTACTTAGGATTTTGATAGCTTTACTTCTAAGAAGTCTACCATTGATGTGAAGACTGATTTGGAAGTGTACTTGGCGGAACCACTAATCCCTCGCACGACCAACATTGACATCTTATATCATTGGAGGACTAATGAGGTGAGGTACCCGGTTCTTTCTTTGATGGCAAAGGATATTCTCGCCATTCCTATTTCTACAGTAGCTTCTGAATCAGCATTTAGTACTGGGGGCCGGATTCTTGACTGTTATAGAAGCTCTTTGAAGCCGTCTACTGCTGAATCTGTCATCTGCCTCAAGGATTGGGCTTTTGGTGAAGGTGAGTCAATAATTATCTTGTTTTGTATAGAGTTATTTAGTTCAATATGTCATCTTATAACTATCTTGTTTTGTCTTTTATTGTAGCACAAATGGACCCTCAGTTGGAGGAATTATGTGGGAAGATAATGACCATGAAAGTGAATGAAGAAAATGAGACCCCTAGCCCACCGGACAGCACGCCTCAAAGTCCAGTGGCTCCCATGTCTAGCCAAGCTTGATGCTGATTTTATAATGATGTTTGATGAATTTTTATTGTAATTGGCAGACTTGTAGATTTTAGTAGCTAATTAAACTTTTAGCATATTTTAGCTTTTAACTTTGCTGGAGTGCTGCTGTGTTGGTTGGTAGTTGGTACTTTGTGTATTTGGATTTATCTTCTAATTTTCTAACTTGAAAGTTGGATGCAATTGGATGCTGATTTCTTTGTTTGAATGTTGGATGCTGGGATAGTTGGAAATTCAGAATGGATGTGTGTTAGAAAAAAAAATATGTAAAAAATCAGGATTTTTTTCGCAAAATTGAAGCTATTCAATAATCGGGTCAAACAGGTCGGGTTCGGGTCAACCCGTTTAACTCTGGGTCGGGTTCAGGTTTAATTTTCTGACCTGTTTACCTAAACAGGTCGGGTTTGGGTTCATAGGTCCTGACCTGTTTACCTAAATAGGTCGACCTGAACCCGACCCGACCCGACCTGATTGCCAGCCCTAATTAAACCCATAAAAGTGAGAATAGGTTGCCTAGGACCTAAACACGGATTTGCTTACCATATGTCTGAGGTCATGACAAATTCAATTTTATTTAAAAAAAAATTGGTGCTGCATCCTGGAATAAGAAATGTGATATCTGAATGATCATAACAGAAAAGATACACTAATTGGATGCAATATACACAGATCAGTGCATCTGTTTGGCTCAAAGAAAAAGGACATATCTAAGCATGACAATCCTCTAAAAAAATTCTTCCAGCCCCTATGAGAGCCACGAGAGAATGTCTTTCACCTTATCCCATATCTAGCCTACTACTACCTCTGTTAGTTTGTTTTCTTTTAATCTACACAGTTTGACTTTCAGACTTATCAATACTTTGACTGTTGACATCTTTAATTATCAGTAAGTAGATATTACAAAAAGTTGAAACTATATAGTGAGACGAATTTACCAAGATTCCACGTGACTATTTTGCTCCTTGCGTAAAAATCACAAGCAATGGTCAAAATGAAATATATGAAATGAAGTATATATGAACAGTGCAAAATTGCCAAGTGTGTAAATTTCAAAATAACGGAGGTCGGGCTATTGAAGCAAATTATACTACATATCAATCCAAACCACCTTTCACCACGGCAGCACGGCTATTGAAGCCGGGTATCCAAGCTCATGTTGCTTAGATGTAAGAATGAAATTTTGGCAGAAAGGTCTTCCAAAACAAGAGAAACCTCTCATGTAAAATGCAATATCACAATTAGGCTAGTTATTTCCTTTCAGCTTCTCGATACTTCCCTTTTCCTGATCCTTCTTTTGCTCTTATTTTACTCATCTAGAGAAGTATCATAGAGAAAACGAAAAGTTATACTCCTTTACATGCCACAGTGATATACTGATGTATCATGGATCAGCAAACTGCTAGAAGTAGCTCAAAAAAGTAAGATCATTTGTCAAGGAAATAATTTGATAGACCAAAGCTAGTATCCATTACATTGTATATCATCGCCCCAATACCTCTCATTACACCCCATCTACTCTTCAATAGTTCAACTTCATTGTTTTGTAGGCCTATAAGGTACTTGTTACATACCTTTAAGTCCTCATTCCCTGGTCTTATCTTATAAAGCATTGAAATCAAAGGTCACCTTACTTGGCTGTAGAAAGGTTGTGGGGCAAAGGACGCACTCCTTCTTTGCCTAGATAATAGCTTAAGCCCTCACTAAGCTCAATTTGGTGACTTAAAGGGCATCTCTGCCTTTTTGGTACTCAAGAACGGCCGCTACCTTGTGTTACTAGATTCTACCTCGTTTCACTCAACTACCAGTGTTAGGATTCTTAACACTCCAATATGGGTATGAACACTTTTTGTATTGGTTTAATTACTCAGATTAGCAATGAAAAATCTACACCTTGCATCATTTTCATTTTGTGAGTAAGTTTCAAGCACCATTCTTGACTGGTGTCAGGTACTTCGTGAATTTCGTCAGCTTAGCTTATAAAAACACTGTTCTAGAAATAGATAGGCCTCCTTCACATGAATTCCAATCAGCGGCTGGATGATCAACATCGAAATATTCCACTGCTGAATGATTGTAGCTTCTTCTGACTTATGAACTGACGGAGAAACTACGGGATTTTTCATTTTTTTTATGATAGCTTAAATCAATTCATACCTAAGACACTACTCATACAGATAACAAAGTCAGTTGCTACTGAAAAAGTAGTTTTCTTTACGGAGGTATAAATATTTAAAAACCCAGTTAGGCCCGTCCTTGGGGCTAGGCAGGAGGGGCGCTTGCCCAGAGCCCAAGGAAAGGGAGCCCAAATTGATTAAAAGCTATATTTATAAATAAAACAAAACAAAAAAAGATAAAACTTGCGGTTGAAAGGAAAGACGCGTGCGTGTGTGACTGTGACTCATTATCTTCTTCAACCTTCCTTAATAACATCCTCCATTCAATTCCCTACTCCTCAAAGTCATTTCATCTTCTCCAATTACCAAATTAAATTTTGGAAATTTTCCAAGTTAAATTAAATTCTTGAACTCAATCCCTTTTTTCTTGAGTTTTCCATATTCTGAAAATCTCAAACTCTTTAATATTTTCGTTCCCAATTTCCATCCTCAGTGAATCACTCAATCTCTAATTGATCTTCACAATTGAAGATGATTTCCCCCATAAACGGCTATTTTGTATTGAAATTTCTAACGTGCTTAATATTGCATATAATTATATAAATAAAGCTCCTTCCATGAACTCTACATCTCACCAATTTCCATTCTTTCTTCTTGTTTTTCTCACAATTATTGGGTTCGAAATTTTGAATAATGTGGCAATTTTTGGGTGTTTCTCTATTCGAATTTCACTCTCCTGTCCCTGGCGAAGTTCTAATTTTGGCAGACAAAGAATCAAAGGGGGGAAAATGGGTACTTCATATATAGCAATTTGGGTATGTTTTTTGTGTTCTTGCTAATTTTCGTATTTTTTAAATGAATTTGATCTAAAATAAATGAAACTTGTTTATGTAATTTTCTTTTCCAGATTTTCATCTCTAAAGTTGATGCTGAAAATTAAATTCGAGCCTCTTTCATTGTTCTACATCGTAATAAACAGGTTACATTGTTCTATATTCTCTACTCTCTATTCATATAATGTTACCGAAAAAACATATATCTGGATAGGAAAAAAAGGGAAAAAAGAAAATGAACACAAGAGTTACTAGAATCACAAAAAAGGAGCTCTAGACAAATTTTTCTCTAAAACAATTGAAGGGTCTTTTAATGATTTAGGTGTGAATGAGGATGATTTTGAGCAACCTAATGAAAATCTGAATAATAATAATCTTGAGCAATCCAATGAAAATCTGAATGGTGATAATCTTGGGCAATCTAATGAACATTTGAATGGTGATAATCTTGAGTAATCTAATAAACGTATGAATGGTGATAATCTTGAACAAGATCTAATGAGCACTTAAATGATTAAAATTTGAATGACCATGATAATGTTCCAAATGCGTCGATAGATAACGTGAGAATTGATGAACACTTGGTACCTCCTTTGGATATTTATGATCCTAGTAATTGGGGTATTTTTGACAATAAAATGAGAGATATTTTAATTGAAAAGGGGCCTATAAGAGAAATGAATCTTACATTTCCTCTTGATAATCTTTGTAGACATTTTTCATATGCTTATTATTTAAGAAAGATGGGTAATGGAGAGACAAGGTATAGAAAGTGGTTGGTTTACTCTAAACATGTGGACAAAGTTTATTGTTTTTGTTGTAAGTTATTCACATTGCAAAACAACAAAAACTTTTTAGCAAATAATGGATTGAATGATTGGAAATACCTTAGTGAAAGACTCAAAACACACGAGAATAGCGTTGAACATATGACCACTGAAGTACGCAATAGATTAAGTAATAATCAAGGGATTGATAAAGATTTACAACAAGGAATTTCAAAAGAGAATGAGCGTTGGAGACAAGTTTTGATGAGGATAGTTTATGTTGTGAAATGCTTGCAAAAGATAACTTAGCTTTTCGAGGATCTAATGCAAAACTTTACGAAGATAGTAATGGAAATTTTTTGGGGTTGATTGAAATGATTGCTGAATTTGATTTAGTTATGCAAGATCATGTTCGACGTATCAAAAGCCAAGAAATTAACTATCATTATCTTGGTCCTAGAATACAAAATGAACTTATTTCTTTGTTAGCATCTTCTATAATAAGGATCATTAAATAGGCGAAATATTTCTATGTAATTTTTGACTGCAGATGTGAGTCATCAAGAACAAATGACTTTGATAGTGTGATGTGTAAATATGTCTAGTATTCCAATAAAAATAGAGTTCTTTTTGAAGTTCTTAAAAGTGGATGATACATCTAGGGCTTTTTAATGAATTGTTAAATGTATGCAAGTCACTTGATCTAGATATTAATGATGTTAGGGGTCAAGGTTATGACAACGGTTCCAATATGAAAGGAAAACACCATGGGCATAGTGTCAAAACAAGGTTGCATCGTATCGTATCGCCCGTGTTGTAAAGGTTTTTAAATCTATCGAACCGATATTACCCGCATCGTAAAGGTGTAAAAAAAAACCGCGTTTTAGGCGGGTTCTAGGGATCTCTCATGGTTTAAGTCGTTATTTGGCAGTACGACAACCGTATCATCCCCGTTCCCACATCACCGTGACCGTTACACCGCATTTTCGAACTATGACCAAGGAGTTCAGAAAAGATTGCTTGAAATAAATCCGAGGGCTTTATATATGCTTTGTGCTTGTCATAGGCTTAATCTTAATCTTGGTGATATGGCACATTCTTGTGTTAAAGCTATTTCCTTTTTTTGTGTTATTCAACGTTTATATTCATTGTTCTCGGGATCGACAAAAAGATGGAAAATTTTGCTTGATAATGTTCCCGGTCTAACTATGAAAATTATTTGTCTAATACTCATTGGGAGAGTCGAATTAAGATTGGCAAAGCTATAAGATTTCAATGTCCCCAAATAAGATTAGCATTGTCAAAATTGTAAGAATCTTGTGACAATGATGCAAAGACAAAGAGTGAAGCGGAGAGTTTGATTAATGCACTAGAAAGTTTTGAATTTTTACTTGGTATGGTTATTTGGTATGACATTTTGTTTACTATTAATATGGTTAGCAAGAAGTTGCAGTCTAAGTCTATGTGCATTGACGCTACCATAAAGCAATTGGAAGATGTGTTTTCATATTTTGAAAAGTATCGAGAGGAAGGCTTTACAAAGAGTATAAATCTTGCAAAAAACATTGCATTTGAAATGTATGGTGAGCCCGTCTTTCCAACAAAGCGTCGTGTCATTAGGAAAAAAAAACATTTTGGAAAGAACAATGAGGATCAAGAAAGTCAGTCACCGGAAGAATCATTTAGAGTCAAGTATTTTCTTATTGTTGTTGATATGGCAATTACGTCTTTGAAAAACAGATTTGAGGAATTGAAGACATTTGAAAGTATTTTTGGATTTCTATATAATTCACAAAAGTTAAAATCACTTAATGATAATGAGTTGAAAGAGTGTTGTCATAAGTTTCACTCTACCTTTTCTCATGGCAGTTTATCAGATGTTGATCTAGATGGTTTATTTTCTGAATTAAAAGTTTTACAATTCATTTTGCCAAATGAATCAATGTGTGCCATTGAAATTCTTAAATTTGTGAAATCAGTAGATTGTTATCCGAATGTAGCAATTGCATACAGAGTTTTATTAACAGTGCCTAAGACCGTAAGTTCGGCGGAAAGAAGCTTTTCAAAATTGGAGTTAATAAAAACCTATATGAGGTCATCAATGGCGCAAGAGAGGTTGAACGGTTTGGCAACATTATCGATTGAGAAGGATATGATGGAAAACATTGATCTTGATGTAATTATAAATGACTTTGCATCTCAAAATGCTCGAAGAAGCTGCTTTGTATGATTTTTAGGAAGGAGATAACTTTTTTAAAAAAAATATTATAAGTTTTTTTATGTATTAAGACGTGTTATGTTGAATAAATTATTTTTGGTCTTCTATTGAAATATATTCACATTATAAAAACGGTAAAGGGGCCCGTTTCTCACGCTTCGCCTAGGACCCATAAAATGTCACGAAGAGGGCTGCACCCAGTTTAAATTTTCAGTAGCACTTAAGTCGGCAAAGATTGAACATTTTGATCACACTCAAATGTTTAATCAAACGCACCATCCCGATTCCCTTCTAATAGGTGCCTGGATGTAATTGAACTTAATTCTCTAGTGAAAATTTCTTCCAGCACCCCTCTCACTTGCTTACTCGTGGCCACCAAAACACTCCTAAAGTCCGAGCCTAATTACTTGCACCATTAGAGACAAGAGTGTGCCACACATTGCAACCTCAAGAAGATGGATCATTACACAATAGATGATATAGAGGGTTAGATGTATGCAACCTTGTAATGTACAGCAAAGAGGCTCTTTCCATTATACTCTGACATAGAAAAGCAGTGACTATTTTTGCTAATTTGCAAGAAGTAACAAGCAAGTGGCATATAGACCATCATAGCCTAAAGCATAAATTTGTCTAATAGTCTCTTCCACATTTTGTGAAAAAGGAGACCAGAATAACTGCAGAATTTATAGCTTTATTTACCTGCCAAACATGTGTGTCAACCGGAACGGCATGATGTTGGTCCAAAGAGAAAAGAGCTACACATGATGCCACTTTTGGACCCACACCGGGCAAAGTAGAGAGAGCAGTTATGACCTCTTCAAGATCCAGTCCACGCAAAGAAGAAAGCCACTCAGCACCACCATCAGGTTTCGATTGCAATGCTTTTATTGTGCCAACTATGTATTTTGCTCTTCTCATGAAAATTAATGATAATAGGGGGGTGTCAAATTACATATGATGACATGAAAATTTATGCAGTCTGATAAAGAGAGAGAAAGGGGGGGATAAAGAGAGAGGGGACATGATTTTAAAAGGAACTAATGAAGAAGATGCGGAACATTAAATAGGCAAGGGTTTTAATATATGCACCATGAGGGTTGCAAATAACTGAATAAGCATTAGATACATTTTCTAGATAGTATTAGTTTAGAAATTTATGACATAATCACGCATCAATCCATGTAATTAATGCTTTGATTTCAGCAAAAGCATATAGATATAGGCATACTAAAGTGCAGAAATAATGTGAATGCAAGATTAGGAGAAAGAAACGAACCTATAACCAAAGCCAGCCTCCCTAAGGTCCCCTTCAGAAAGCATGGCCAACCGGTCGAGCGACGGGAATCGGTAAAATTGAAAGCCCTCAAGGGTCCCCAGATAATGACCTAACGAAGAAATGTAATCAACCATTCGAGTGATCCTCTGAATGTTATTATTAGACGAACACAAGAACTGAATGAGACACTCCAAAGGATCCTGCCTAAGCACGCGGACACCAGCAAAACGGGGTGCTAATTTAGCAAAACTGGGATCGGAGACTGTAAAATCCTCCCACAAATCAGTCAAACAGATACCCGTATTGAGAAAATCAAGCAAAGCCAACTTGGCATCCTCATCGTGATCCTCCTCCGCGTGAAAATGGTAGGCGACGTCACCATTTTCAAGGTGCTTCAAGGACACCAAATGGGACTTCACAACGCCAGTGTACTGGAGACTCCCTGTTTTCTTCCACCTGAATGTCTGACCAGTTGGGAATGTCAGGGACAACGATAGCTCTGCTTTCCCCAAATTCAGGGGTACCCATTCCAACTTTTGATATTCGAGGTTGAGGGTTCGAGACAGAGATCTCTTCCTTCGGTTCTTTGAGGAGGTAAAGAGGTCGCCGCCTTTGGGATTCAATAACTTGCGTGGAGTTGGGGGTGTCGAGGGGGCCGTGAATTGGGCGGAGACTGTAAGTGTTCTCCTTCGCTTCATCATATTATTCGCTTTCTCCGCGGCATTCCTTTTTCTAAACCCTAATCCTATTTTATTCCGTATCTTATCACGACTACTTGTTTTCAAGTTAGGGTCCGTTCTGTTCAACTTATTTTAACTTATATAAGATTTTATAAGATAAGATCAGATCAGATCAGATCAGATAAGATCATATCAGATCAGATCAGATAAGATCAGATAAAATAAATAAGATGTTAGACACACACAATAAATTATCTTATAAGATAAGATAAGATAAGATAAGATAAGATAAGATCAGATAAGATTTTATAAGATCTTATATAAAATAAGACAAAATAAGTTGAACAGAACAGACCCTAGAATTCATTCATTCATATAAAGTTATACGACATCTACAATAGAAGTCGAAAACTGAAAAATACACATCAAATTGTAAGAAACTTAATTCTAATATGGCAAAACCACGATCGTTGAGCACAAATAACCCTTCTAAATACCCTTTTTCACATCGTTGTCTAATCCAGTCTTCTACGAGGGGATCTAATGATCTGATGTAGTTTTGATGTAGAACTAGAGTTGATTCAACCGACTGTACGCGAAGTACTGACCGTCGTTGCAATCCCGCACAAAATCCTATCAACAAATCAACCGTCAACTGGAGTCAGTGTCCAACCCCCGCTAACACACAAAGAAACCAAACTAATAGACCCGCCGTGAAGGGGTGACTACAAAACCATAAAGGAGACTAAAGTCATCACACAGATATGACTTATTAAAAACTCCAAAAAAAACGAAAAAAACAAGAAAATAAACTAGATTCTGCAAAAAGGAGAGAAAGATGGGCTTATCATGGACGAAAACATCCATGACAGCCCCTCTAAAGGGTTTTTTGTGAAAAGATGAGAGGATGGGAGAGCGGCTAGGTTTTTTTTTTTACTTTATCTGGAAAAAAAAATTATCACGACTACTTCAATTTAGGGGGTAAGTTTTTTTTTAAGGGGAATTTAGGGTGTAAGTTGTTCGGAAAAAAAAAATTCATTCCAAACTAAATTAGTAATTTAGATTTAATTTTTTTGAAAATTGGATTTTCATATTGGGTCATATTGAGGGTGATGGGATCCAAAATCTAAATTAACCGAATAATAGATATGCCTTGAATTGTTTAAAGAAATTGAAAAAATGGAGTTTAAAAAAAATTGAATATTTCGGATAGGATATGATCTATCGTCTGAAAGTTCGGATTGGATTGGTTTGGACTCAAACCCTAATTGGATTGGATTCAAATTGGAAAATTGAAATCCAAATTTCATTCGGAACAGATTGAACCAGGCCTAAGTCCAATCCAGTATCACCGAACTTTCACCCCTAACTTCAATACATACTCAAGACTAAAAAACCTCTCTCAAACACATCTAAATTATTATACTAATATATTAAAAGGTGTTCCAAAACAAGAAAATGTGTCCGTATAAGATTTAATTTCATGACTTCAAGCTTGTATACTAAAGTTTTAACCAGTAAACCAAGTAATGTTTGATGTTATAATGTTAAAGTAAAATATTAATAAATGAAAATTATAATTAACCGGTTAATAGCTCGGACCCAAAAACTAGCTATCTAGTTAATTTAAGTTATAATGTACCTTTACAATTGCTTATTTGTGTCAGGTTAACATGTTGGTTGATTTATTTATTAAGGTTACGACATTATGAGATAATGTTATTACTATAAATTAGGAAAAATTGATAGGAATAATCCGACCTTTTGGTCGTCTTCTCTAAACAGTCTCACCTTCTATAAAACTCAAAATAATCCTACCTTTGTATCTTATCTTTTTAATTGGACTTTTTTTACCTGAAACTTGTTGGATAGGTTAAAAGCACTTTTTTTTAATTAAACTCATTTTTCTCTTCTCCCTATCTCTATTTTATAAGCCAAGGGGGAGCAATGGTGTCCCTAGGGCTGGCAATCGGGTCGGGTCGACCAGTTTACATAAATGGGGCAGCACCCTCAAACCCGACCGCGAACCGGTTACCTAAACAGGTCAGAAATTCCAACCCGAACCTAACCTGTTTATAAATGGGTTGACCTGAACCCGACCGGTTAAACATGATTTTTGAAAATTTCTTCCAAGGTCCAAGAATATGTGGGCAAGATCTCTGTGGTGAGAATTATGCAAAAAAAAAATATATAATTATTTTAGGGGCATCAATCTCCAATAACTTTTATCAATAATTTATTGAGTCCTTTTGTATAGCCTCCATATCTTTTCTTCTATTTCTTTAGTATTTGAAGCTGCAACAATGGCTTCCATGTTCAACTACTTCCTTCGTTTCAATTTTGTTGTGACACTTTCCTTATTTGGCATGTATCAATTTAGTTGTGACACTTTTTTTTACCTAAAATGGAAAGTTTATGGCTGTGATTTTACCATTTCACCTTTGTTTATAACATTTAATGAAATTAAATCCTACTTAATACAACCTCATTAAACCTAATAAAATTAAATGACACCCACCAAAAATCAAACCCCCACCCACATTTTCATCTCAACCTTCATCTTCATTTGTACTGTTCATCTTCTCTAACCCCATTTTCATCTCAACCTTCATCTTCATTTCTCTTTGTTCATCTTCTCTAACCCCAATTCAACTTTCTCTCTCCTCAAATCGACACTCTCTCTCCTCATATCACCACTCCATCACTTTAATTTCTCGGTCTCCGAATTCGATCTCTCTCTCTCATCGTTTTCGTCTTCATCATCCACAAATTCTGTAGATCTGGTTCTCTGAGTCCCTCTTTATACACTTATCTTCGGCTCCGGCAAGTGGTGGACTCCGATCTTCGGCTGGTCTTCCAACGCTGACTACATTGACTCCTCCTCTGAAGACGAAAATCATGCGAAATCGGAGAATATTCAGGCGAAACCTAGGTTTTCTCCCAGAAGTTTCACTGAAGAAAAAGCTAAGCAGTTGAGGTTGATGACGAAAGATACGGCGGCGTTTCATTCTTTAGATCTGCATTTCTCTCACCTAATTCCTTAGATTCTTCATTTTTAGTTTTTTTTTTTCCTGTAATTTTGGTGTTTGATCTTTGCATCATGCATGAAAAATTGTTTTTGTTAATTTTTGTGATGATGTATTATACTTGAAGCTAATTTTATTTTTATTTTGATTCTCTGATTTGCGGTTTCAGTTTGTGATGGTTAGCTTATGGTTTTGGATGATGACCATGATGTTAATCTTGATAAGTGGTAACATTTCACGTGGGAAATCAGGAGGGTCCCTGATTTGTGATTTCTCTCTCCTCTCTTCCTTTTAAGTTTTAACCCCATGTGCACAGTGCAGTGGTCCCCCGTCCTCTCTTAATCACCTCCCCTTACCCCTTCTTAATACCCCATTAAAATTTTGCATAGGGAGTTGTGAAAAAAAAAAAGTGTCACAACTAAATTGGAACGGAGGAAGTATATGAATTTGACTAATTTCTGAGTTTCTTCTTCCCCCTTTCTCTCTCACTCACTCTCTCTTCGTGAGTCTGGCTTTACAAGACCAAGATGACTGGTTTCGTATTGATTTGGATTTCTATTGATGAGAAATGAGAGATCAGATTTGCGAACGGAGTTGAATAAATATAGTGGAGAGGGAAAGATACAAAGAGGGGAGGGTTGAGCAACGACTGGGGAATAAACAAAATAATCATTTTTACGGGTTTTCATTTCTATGCATCCTTCCATTGAGCATGGCCCAGAAAAAGCATTTTGTTTCCCCCTGCTTGAATTTGACCCAATTACTTTAAACGGGTTATGCGATTTACTTTCGGGTTGGAATTTTTCAACCCAGACCTAACCCGTTTAGTTTTTCAGATCGGGTTCTGGTCGACCCATTTAGTTAAACGGGTCGAAAACTCCAACCCGAACCCGCTTATTTTTGGGTTAGGTTCGGGCCGGGTTCTCTGGTTAGGTTACTTTTTTCCAGCCCTAAGTGTCCCCCTTGGAATTTACTTAATTACCCCTCCACGACATAAATATTACATTCTAAAAACTTGACATTTAAACCCTTCTACATTGCAAAAACTTGCCAGTTTCAATAAAATTCATTTCGTCTTAATTAGCAACACAATCAATGCAAATAGCACAACTATCTTTGACCAAAATATAAAGTCAAAAACTTACCATAACAAAATAGGACACTGAAACAAAAAATACACAGAAATAATGTTGAATTGAATAATACAAAAACCAAAGGTGCTTCTTTAAAAAAAAAATTTAATTTCAAACACAAACTCAAATTACACATCAGTGTTCCCGAATTGCTTGCAACATCTCAACATTCTCAAATTCTGAATACTACACTTTGAATCAAGGTATGTATTTTATTTGCTTATCTTCTTGCTCAATAGCACAAGCTTCCCACTCTATATTTACAAGAAAAAGAATGAGTTAGATGAGAAAATAACGGTCCTCATAATTATTATAACTATGAATAGCACTTAGAAATGTTAAGTGAAAGCCATGAATAAAACGTTTATTTGCCATGAAAAAAATTTCCCAGTCGTGAAATAAAATATACCAATCGAGATGCAAACAACCGATAGAGGTCAATAATCCCAGTAATACATTATTTTAGTTGTAAAATTAAATTTTTAAAAAATATATAAACAACAAATTTTGGAAAAAACGCATCACTCGCTGATACCCATCGGATTATTATAAAAAAAATACATAAAATTAGAATTGTAAAAAATAAACAAATAAAGTCCTAAATCCCGTAAAAAAAAATCCTAGATAAATACAATCGAGTTTCAAAACTACAATAAAAAAACGAATCTACAAGGAAAAATTTCTAAGAATTTCTTTCAATTACATGAAAATTATAATTGTAAAATTTTAATTTTTAAAAATTCAAATTTTCTTATAACATTAATAGATGGAAAAGACTCATAAAAGTATAATTCACAACAAACACAATTGTAAAATTGAAGATGGATGCACTATAAAATCAAGAAACAAACAAAAAATTATTGCAAAGATTACCTAATAAAAATAAAATAAACACATGTAAATCATAGATCAAGAGTTCTACGATTACCTTCCACTTTATCAAGTATTCTTGATTACACAAGCATTTTAAATATTAGGCTTCCATGCAGTTTCAACCATTATGTTTGTCATTGCCACACCAAAATCAAACAAACAAAATATTAAATAGAGATATTCTACAAACTAATAACCCAGAAAACCCAAGGATGAAAAAATAACCAAAAAAAAATAGAAAGCTCAAGACCCCCAAAAAGACCGAAAGAGTTCATTAATTTTGAAACTCAAAATGGAAAAAAAATAAACCCCAAGAAATTTGAAAATCAAAAAATCAAAAGGAACCCATAAAAACTAACCATAAAATCAAAAATCCCATAAATGAAGAAAACCTTGGAGTGACAAATCAACAAAAACGTAAAAGAAATTGTTATCTACAGATATGCGACACAATAGAGTATTATTGTATTCTTTTTGTAAAGAAAATTGGCGAAAAATTGAAGAAACTTGCAATTTTTGGAAGATAGAAATAGTACAAAACTATGGTCAGAGTAAAATTATGAAAATTAGATAGAGAGAAAGTGATGTTATATGAGTGAAAGGCTTTTAGGATCAGGTGAGAGGTATAGGTATGAATAAGCTTAGGATGGTTGATTAAGATTTTTATTTAAAATATAAATTGGTTTATAAGAGATATACGTAGGGTGATGGGTAGAACGTATAAGTTTTTCTATCTTTCTTACTCACAAAATGGAGGAAAACTTAGATACGAACTTTCGTTTTTGTTTTGTTTTACTACTGAGTAATAGTTATGCCTAAAATGTCACCGCACGCATAGCGTGTATAAAAAGCTAGTACTCAATTAACTCAACCCCTCAACAACCTCTTTCTCTCCCCTCCACTTGACTCCACCACCAGCACCCCCCGCCCCCAACTGAGTGACTGACCCACCCCAAAGTCCTACCCAGACCCACATGAACTACCCACACCACCACCACCCGAAATCCACCCAGTCGCGCATGAAAACCACCAAAAAAGCATCCACCACCACAAACCATACCCTACCCAACAAAAAACCTGGTTGTATTTTCATTTAACAACTTGAACCATTTGACATTGCCGTTAATAATTTCTACATCACAATTCTCAAAACACCACCATAACAACAAAAAACCAAAACATCCATATGTAAGAAGCAGCCCAAATCCACGAAAAACCAATCCCACAAAACTTTTCATCACCAATATAGTCGATTCCTCAATAACAACCACGCTTAAAACAAAACCAACAAATTTGAACCATTAACTATGATTAATGGCTTAGCAGCCTTTCTCGAGGCGGCAATGCTTGCACCCCTATTTTCTTCCTATTGGTGTTTGGCCCACAATAGATGGTGGTGGCAGCAGTGATGGAAAACAAGGAGAGAGAATGGGGGAGAGAGAAAGGACGATGGAGGGCGTTGGTGGTCGGCTAGGGTGTTAGCAAGGGGAGGAGAGGGAAATGATGGTGGAGGAGCATTGATGGCACGGTGGGAGGAGAGAGATGGAGGCAGTTGAGGGGAAAGGGGGATGGTATAAGAGAAATTTTTAAAATCATGAAAATTATAATTTAAAACTCTAGACTATGGAAAAACGAAACATGTCAAGTTTAACCTATTAAATTGGTTATGAACATGTTAAGGACCATTTTAAGAATGTCATGAGGTGCAAAAGTGGGATTATTTTTGAGATTAATGGAAGGTGGGACCGTTTAGTAAAGACCACCAAAAGGTGGGATTATTCCTATCAATTTTTCCTATATATATTGTTATTATCGTTGTAATAATAATAATAACTAGTATCTAGACCCGGGCTATGCCCCGGGGTTTCTCTATGCTACAATTTAGTAGTAGTTAAATAAGTCATCTCATACTCATTTAAAAAAAAAATCATCTCATTCATTATATGGATTTCAAAAGTTTTCCATTCATATATCATCATTAATTTTGATTTAATAAGCAATAATAGTATGGTGGAGTGATGGTTGGATCCCTTTCTTTCATACTTGAGGTTGTGGGTTCGAATCTTCACGTTAACATTGCTTCTTTTTTTTAGTATATGAGAAAGACGTGGATAGAATGTTATTGAATGAGGGAGGGTGACACGTGGCACATATTCGTTCTTAGGAACGCTTTTTAATATATTAGTATAGATAATAATAATTATTATTATTATTATTATTATTATTATTATGATTATTAATATTACCATCATCATTATTGTTATCATTATCATTATTGTTATTGTTATTGTTATTATTGCAATTATTATTATTATTATTATTATTATTATTATTATTATTTTGCTAAGAGTGTTATTGTGAATTGAAATTCTTGTTTTGCGATCGCAAATTTCTGTTGATTTGGTGTAAGGTCTCAAGGGCATCCATATGATTTGATGATTGAATATTACCTTACTTCCTCCGTTCTATTTTAAATGAAACATAGGGCCTTGGTACGGGGATTTATGAGAGGAGAGAGATAGAGAGGAAAAAAAAGAGGGACTCATGTGATGAGGAGAGAAATAGAGAGAAGTGAATACCAAATAAAGTAATGTTTCATTTATTTTAAAATGGTCTAAAATAGTAAGTGTTTCATTTATTTTAGAATGGAGGAAGTATTAGTATTGTTTAAGAGCAAGATATTCAGAGGGACGTAATCCCAAGGTGAATAACATCCAAATCATATAGGACGTAATCCTACACTGCACCGGAAGTAGGGTCATTCTTAGACACAGACAGTAGAGAACAAAGCATACAGGTTGTCTGGAGGTTGTGATCCGACGTCACCATAGGAAGTGGGTTGCGATCCATTATCGTTCAACTCTTCCTCAATCTATTATATTTATGTTTACTTGAAGAACTAATTTATTTTATTATTATTATTATTATTATTATTATTATTATTATTTATTATTATTATTATTATTATTATTATTATTATTATTATTATTATTATTATTATTATCTTCCCACTGTTAATTTACTAAGGTATGATGAGCTTTCCCCTTGATTTGTTATTTGAATTATATCATGTTCATTTATTTAATTGCCTTTCTATTTCAAGAGTATATGTTCTTTTGTTGTTTGTTGTTTGTCTCAGTGGCCTGCTTGTTAAATCTATGTTTAAATTTTGTTTGGATCCTAACTGGGCTTGAAAAACTATTAGTTACTTACTATTGATTGTGTAACACCCGACCCATCCAAGATCGAGTACATCGTCACCAATGCAGATTGTGGATTATTTGTTGATTTATCTTGCAAGTGATTTATGGTTTGTTATGCTTAGTGTGGGGCTAAGTGAGGATTCATAGGGTCTTGATACCTTTGTTTTTTGTTATTTATCGTATTATTACTTTGCATTTAAGAGGTTGTATTTGCCTTGTTAGGATTTATTTGAAGTTTATATATGTATTCCGATTTGGGATTTATATTCTATTTACTTTCCTTTATATATCTTGTTTAAAATGACATATTTAATTTGTCTCGATGATATTTCTGCTATCGTCATATCTTTTATAACTTTTTTTCTTTTGTTTATATTATGTTGGTAATCATAAGGTGTGTTTCATAATAAGTAACAAACAACCCTCTATCCTCCATACTACTAGATTGTAGGCCAATTATCATGTAGTATAATGGAATCAGAAGATTCCCAAAAGTTGTAACCCCAATCAAATTCAATAAAAAAGTTTATTGTATGTTTCTTTGTGGTCTATATTATTTTGCAGATTTGAATATTTTGTGGTCCGCAAATTGACATGCTAGGTGGGACAATTTTCGCTCTTCATCTCCTTTCCTTGGAGGATCAAGATTAGTAGATGGCATGAGGGCAAGCAAAATTTCCCTTATGTCATTCTACATGTAAGTTTTGAGACCAAGTTGGAGACAACTTCGAAGTCTCCACAACCAGTCTTGAGGGGGCATTTATAGACACTGAAATTCTATCACATTTACGATGTTAGTTGTGATATAGATTAAAAGAGTTTGCAATAATTTAGATATATTTATCTTTAAAGATGATATTATCTTTATTAACAAAATAACGCGTCTCATTTTGTAGCTACATACCTACAATCCTATAAAAGGGATATCATCCTAATGGTTTAAGGAGGTTTGATCAAATAAGCCACAATCATCCTCATTTTCTCCATACTACCAAATCGTAGGCCAGTTATACTGTAAGAGAATGGAATCAAGAAATTCCTGAAAGCTATATAACCCATATAAAATTCAATAACAATTGTTTGTTGCATGTTCCTTTTTTGTCTATGTTATTCTCTAGATTTGGATATTTTATGGTTCATAGGGGTGTTGAAAAATATAGTTATGAGAAGCTTGTTTTACATAAAAGTTGGGGTTACTTATATAATCTCGAGTAGTTTGAAACTCTTAGCCCTATTACAAATTCATTCAATTATAACTTTTTCTTTCTTTCTTCTTTAGCAACTGGCAATTTTTCCTCTATTATGGTGCAATTCAAGACTTTACTAAAACTCACCTCTAAAATTTCATTGTTACGCAATTGAAAACTTGGTAACTCGCTATTTAAAAATATACGCTTGAAAGTGGGCGAAAATGAGACTTATTTTACTCTTTGTTTTCTACTCCATTTCCTTCCACAATTCTTCATCACGTTTCGATCATTAGTTTCAATAACTAAATCGATTATGATGTTTTATAATTTAGTGTGATAATGGTGGAACAATTGTTATGCATTTTTGTACACCACTTCTATTTATACTGATATATTGAAAGGTGTTCCTAAGAAAGTTTGTGTGCCACGCGACACTCTCCTCCGAGGCTCTAATGCAAATGCTTTATTTCCAAGTTAAACCCTCAATTAAAAAATAATATTGTGTAGTTATAATGTATTGAACACGTGACCTTTGAAATGAAAAGTGAAAGCTTAACCATTAACCCAACATAGCACCATTGTTTAGTAATTCAAAATAAAATATCATAAGGTCCTATAATTATATCTCATAAAAATATTTACACAAGTAGTTAGATACCTAACTTTTTTTATGATAATAACAAGAGTCTATTATAGACATAAACACTTACTCCAATTCCTTGTTGAAAGTTAAGCTATTGCCTTCATCCCCAAACTTTTAAGGGTTTATTTTTCAAAAATCATGCAATTACTTATCATGTCAAATTTTCCTCACTTGACAAAAAATTACGAAAAGTAACAACCCGAGCATCGCCTGGACACTCACTAGTTTGAAAGAAAAAGGAGCAGACAAGAAGATAATCATTAAGGTGTGTCATGTGTAGGGATGGGCAAGGGTCGGGTCTGGGTCGGGTCCAGCTGGACCCTAGACCCGGACCCTAATTTTTTTTGAAGACCCAGACCCAGACCCGGACCATAAGGGTCTGGAAAAATTGGACCCGGACCCTAAGGGTCTGGAAAAATTGGACCCGGACCCAGACCTTTAGGGTCTATAGGGTCTAGGGTCCGGGTCTAGGGTCCAAGCCTACTTCTGTTTCTTTCTTCGTCAGAAATCCTAATGTAAGGTCAGACTCCTTGTATGAACCCATACTTGCTGCTTCATTTCACTCAATCCCCAAAATTTGAAATTATTCAATCTTAATTACCAATGGAGAAAATTAAAATTTTGGATTTTGCTCAAATGTGTAAGATATAAATTAAGAATCTCAAAACTTAAGTTGAAATTACTACTGAACAAACCTTCAAATTATATGGAAGATCCAAGATTTTAATCTTGTCGGAGAAAGTTTGATTTGCGCGCAATCCATTTCTCTCAGTCTTCTTATCTGATCCTCGAATTCGGAGAACAAACCTTCTTCACTCTGACACAGCTCATTAATGGCCATTTTGCAGGGTTTAACTTTAAAACTATGAAAACCCCTTTTGGAATTTAGCACCTTAGATGCCAAAGATTTAGTCTTCGTAGAGATTCCAGCAAATTAGTTTTGTTGTATGAGAGGGCAAATAGCGGGAGGAGAGAGAAAATGAAGAAGAGGAAGAATAGCAGTAGGAGTGAAGTGAGTGAAATTAGTTTTTTTTTTAAAAATAAAAAAGGCAAAACTTATATATTATATAAGTTTAGGGTCTAAGGGTCGGGTCTGGGTCTAGAATATTTAGACCCGGTCCCTAAAAATTTTGGACCCGATCCCTTAGTCAGGGTCGGGTCCAATAGGGCCGGGTAGGGCTGACCCATGCCCATCCCTAGTCATGTGTGAATTACACGCTACAGGAGAAAGGAAATGAGTAAATGTCAATGCACGAGAGATTGACTTTCTAGTCGAAATTTGACCACAAAGTGAAAATATTAACAAAATGTATCATATAATGTTTTTCTTACTATAAAATTCACACAAGGTATTTTTTCACAAAAAATGATTATAACAAATAAGATATTTTTTGACAATAAGTTATTGTTTTTCCTTATTACATGTTAGTAAAAAATTTACAACCTTACGAATCAAATAAGAACTCACATTACTATATTTTTCTTAACTATCGAATCGTGTCACTATTCCAAACATAAGAACAAAAAGAAACATAGGGAGTGTGGATTCATTATTTTTTGAACTTATTCGACCTTATTGTGAATGTGTCAAATCATATTTTTACTTATTCTGGGTGAATTGAACTTATCTAATTTATTAGAGATTATTAGTTCTTATTAAGATTATCTAAACTCATGTAAACTTTTTTTTTTCTTATAAAGATGATAGATAAGGTAAAAAAAATACGCTATATATTTTTAGAATTTACCAATAAAAAACAGAAGGTCCACTTTTTTTTTTTGAGGGGAAAAACATACTATCGTTACTCCATAGATAATGAATCCATCAAATCATAAGGAGCCACCTCCATAGGAGAGTGATTCTCCCACACTTTGCTTAACCCCAAAAGGGACGAATCTAGCTAGATTACGAGCTAACGAGAAGGTCCACTTAAAGTCAATTAATTGGTTGACAAAAAATTTAAACGGACTGGGATTCACAATAACTTTATTTTGTATAAGAAATAATATGATATAATCAATTTTCATTTGATACAATCAGTTTTTGTTTGTTGAATGTTGAACCTCAGCCCAAAATCAGAATCAGACAAGGAGGACGGAGGTCGCAAGACCCGATTCTGATTTTTGGCCTTTTTATCCCTCTCTTTCCTTCCTAATCCTTCCCTTCGTCAATCACACTACTATACCCATCACAGACCCCACAGTTCTCCATCCCTACTTTCAGTTTGAGTATCTGCTGCTGCAATGCCAACTTCTCCATCAGGTACTCCATCTTGTTCCACTAAATTGCTCGATTGGCCGATTTTATGTTGCCCTAATTTGTTCAATTTCGCGCAGAGGCTCGGCACAAAAGGCGGAAAGCGAGGGCGCCGAAGATCACGAAACGGCACCGTGGCGGCGACGAGGAAGAAGAAGACGAGGAAGAAGAGAACGAGGTTGCGGCGGAGGCAGATGAAGACGAGGACCTCCACCCTAACCCTAAGAATGTCCAAGTCCCCAGAACTAGGGCTGTCTCTGAACTCGAGGTGATTTCCGGCAGTGGCATCAGAATTTCGGACTTCCCCGCCGCTGTGAAGTATGATGTGAACCGGCCCCATTCGTCCATTCTGGCCATTGCTGCTGCTGAAAGAGAGAGTGAAAACAAGGGACAGGGGCAGGGCGGGGTCGGGGGCGGGGGGCGTTGTTTTAGAGAATATATCATACGGGCAGCTTCAGGTGTTGTCCGCTGTGCCAGCAGAGTGTCCCGCTCTGGTGGGTTCGGGTTCATTAGATCAGGAGAGTCCAATTGTGATTTCTCCTCCTCCCATTATGGAGGGTAGGGGTGTGGTTAAAAGGTTTTGGAACAGGCTCCATGTTCTTCCGTTTCACGCAGGTTTTCCTCTCGGACTCATTGTATTTGTTTTCTCATATCCTAACCTAATGGCAAACTCATTTTCAGTGGCTACTTATTTCATACTTTAATGCCCTTTTGTTGGTATGCATAGATTAAAATTGTTATGCTAAATGTATCAATTATCAAGCTATCTATTGCTCGTTACCTATGTAATCTGTATCACTATATGGGTCTTGAGATGGTGTCTTAAACTATCAATTGCTGGTTGACTTGAGCCAAAACATGTCTAGCTTTTTAAGAAACAACTTTGGAAATTGTATCAGCTTTAAATAACTTTAGGTTTTTCTAATGGTGCCTCACTTTGAATATCGGGGGGTGTAATAATTGTAGCGCAACCCCCTTCTGCCTATATGATAGAGGAATAGAGAGAGGAAATGGATACTGGGGATTTCATTGTAGGGTACTGTATTTCTATTGAACTTCAGGTCATACTTGGCTATCTATGTTTTTGGTTCAAGTGTTAATTAAAATTTAACTTCAGTCTTTTATCAAAAAAAAAAAAAAAAAAAAATTCAACTTCAGTCCTCGCTGAATAGACTGAACATTCTGACTTTTGGCGTCTTCATGTGCAGAGTGGTTTCAATCAACAACAGTGCACAGGTTGGAGAGGCAAGTGGTGCCACATTTTTTTTCTGGCAAGTCCACTGAACATACTACTGAGAAATACCTGGATTGTCGTAATCTAATAGTTGCCAAATACATGGAGAACTTGGAGAAGAGGTTATCGATTGGTGATTGCCAAGAATTGGTTGTTGGTGTTGATGACGAAGATCTCAGTCGTATCTTCCGTTTCCTTGATCATTGGGGCATCATTAACTATTGTGCTCCACTGCCTCCTCATGAATCTTGGAGTATTGAGTCATATCTGAGAGAGGATCCAAATGGTGAAGTTCATGTGCCATCAGCTATGTTGAAGTCCATTGATAGTCTGATCAAGTTTGACCTTCCAAAATATAGATTGAAGTCTTGCAATTTCTCCTTATCATTATCATCAAACTCCCATGATCTTGCAGACTTAGACAGTAGAATACGGGAAATGTTGTCAGAAAATCACTGTAACTTTTGTTGTCGGCCCCTGTTAGTTGTGTATTATCAATCGGTGAAGGAGGTAATCTTTTTTTCATGTTCATTTGGCGATTATCCATTTATTTATTGGCATGCTCCCTTTCATTCTTATTTCAAGACATTCTTTTTGAAAATCTATGCTACTCTCTCTTATTAGTTGAAAGATGCATACGTATAGATACCTTTATTTCTGAGATGGAGGGGTTCTTTGTAAATACTTCCAATTTCCTGGAACATAACCCTAGTGTGTTGGTTGGCCAGAATGAAATGAGAGATATTGTGTTGTTTGAACTTTGTTAAAATGAGTTCTTATTAAAGATATCTGTCAGTAACTTAGAGAGTTCTGTCACTCTGTGTAAGTTTTTAGGTTATTTCTGCTGCCAGTATAGTTGATTTTAGAGGGTCTTCCTTTTGATGACAAGGAAATATTTATTCTAAATTTACTTCATGGGGCTAATTGTGAACGAGAATATGAAATATAAAAGGCAAAGGAAGAAAATTGATCTAGGCTTCTATTTTAAGGTCCCATTTGATTGAACTTAAATGGAAGGATAGGATTCAAGAAAAAGAGAGACAAAAGCTCTAATGAGAAACCTTTCTATTATTGATGTTGTTTGGTTGGCTATGGGAAATTATATTCATTCCTATGTTGGTGTTTGGTTAATTTAAAAAATAATACCTCTATTTCAACCTTTCTTCCCCACTTTCATTTCCTCTTCTCACACTAAGGGTGCATCCTATAAGCTTATTTGCCCTTAATATAACAGTTTGAACTTATTGTGTTGATGTGGGTAGCCCTTATTCCCCTGTACTTACCTCTTAGCCCTAAATTTAACTTATCCAAACTTTTGTTATTTGTGTCTCTAATTGTGCCATCCACCCTCATATTCACTAGTGTGTGAAAAGGCGTGCGTAACCCTTATATCCACTAATGTATAAAAAGGTGTGCCTAGGCACTGAAGCCCTTGGTGCTCCTACCTAAACGCTAAAAGAAGGTTTGTCGAGGTGATTTTGAATGGAAGTAAGTTGAAGGCGGCAAGGCGCACGAGGTTGAAATGGTTGAAATCAATATCAGTCTATCAGATGTCGAATTGGAGGCCTTACTATTTAAAGTTACTAATTGATGGGTTTTTTCTTGAGAAGTTGGAGGCGAGTAAGATGGTATGGTTGAAGGATCGGTATCGGAGACTTTAAGTGACTTTCGGGCTATGGCATTTATGTTCACCATGATTGATGATAGCCAAATTGATTCCTCCTTTTCTCTTTTTCCCCTTCAATTTTTATCCGTTTCTTTTTTTTCCCTTTCAAGTGTGTGTTTTAGAATTTGGATGTCAGTAATTTTCTTTCGGGCGGGATAATAGGAGTATATGAGTGGAACTTTGGTCTCTCTTGTTTCAATCTTTTGACTTCCGTACCCATTTTCTTTTTACTTTAGATATTCCTATCGTTTAGAGTTGAAGTTTAACGTTTTCTTTTGGGTGGGGCCAAGAATAATCCCTTCTTCTTTTACATTTTGCCGTACTCCTATGGGAAAGTTATGAGAACTCTCATTTTTTGTGTTATTTATGTATGTATGAATTGCATTATCCCAATGTTATTCAGTACGAAGTTCGATTCAATTCCGAGAACGGGAAGTGCTACCTATGGTGAATCGGGTATGATGGGTATGGTTCTTTTTCTTTACCTCAGTTTTTTTAATGAAATAATGAAATTGAAGTCATGAAATGAAAGCAAAAAACTCATTTGAAAGCAATATTCTTTTCAGTTTCTCTAGTCTACCATTCTCTCTTAGGAATACACGCTTTGTTTTTTTGAAAAACAAAAAAAGTACGAAGAAAAAAAGAAAAGGTGCACCCTTACTTTACTAAGGGGGAAAATGGGGCCCATATTCCAAGAATATAGCTAGTCTAATGTCAAAGAGATAAAGATGGGTGTAATAAATAAAAGAAATACAACGAAAATGCTTTCGGTTTCCGCGCACGGTCTCCCTCCATCCCCTGTCTTTCTTTTCCTCTTTTCACCATTGGAATTGATGGAATCTTGAAAGTTCAAGGTACCACCTACAAAAAAAATAAAACATAGCCGTAGTTTTGGAAGTGCGAGGCAATCAAAAACCCACTACATTTAAGATTTATTATCGTTAAGATGTGGTAAATTGCAAATCTAGGGTTCTCAATCTATCCTCTAAATCTTGTTTTACCTTTACTTTCTCGGGTCGCTTAGATTCCCAAATTGTTTCGCGACCTTCGGCAATCTGGATGTTTGGCCTGCGTTTCGGAATGTCCGATTTGGGTCGCCGGTTGGAGCTCCGATCCGTGACCTGGGTAACATCAGTCTATGCTTTATATGAGGGGAAGTCTTTGAGAGAAGACTATCCTAATCTAGTGTTTACCTTTATTCTTAAGTATTTTTTTTCCAGATTCCTTATTATCTTTGTGCTCCTTAGGCTTCTCAATTATCTTATGCTACATTTAGGCGTCATACATTTCGCGGTTGAATTTGATCACTAAGGCTTTGGTCTAGAGCCTTTTGGTGTTTGATTCAAACAAATGTCAAGGAAGACTTTGTATAGGGTATCTAAGCCAACAATTTGATCTTCTACATCCATTCCCCACTTTCTCGGCTACTCGTGGACTGAAGAGGTGGTAGCCTTGTCATGTTGCGTGGTGAAGATGAGGTTGTAGTTATCCTAGGCAAAATGGTTGGTTTAGGCTACATCACGTTTATTTATTTATTTATTTTTTTAAAATTTGATTGAAATTTGTGATTAGTTTTAATGAGATTAAGGCTTTGGCGTTATTGTTGTTGTTGATCGAATTTGTGATTGGTGGTGGACTGGTGGGTTAACAGGATTGAGGATGATGACTATGGCAGGATTATGATTTCTGATTTTGATAGGGTTACATTTACGAGGTCTTGAAATTGCTAAACGATGATGGTGTTACTGAGATTGGTGTGGTGACTCGTGCGTCCTCTTGGTGGAGGGTCAAGAGTGGTTGGTGGTTTCTTAATAAAATAGGGGGTTTAAGGGGGGGGTTCAATGTAGAGGCGTTGGGTTGATCTCTTTAAAGGCAAAAGGGTTGGTGAAAACTAAGATAATCTGAACCAAACAAGCAGATTGGAACCAAGGCTCTTTACTGCTATTTTGTCTATATTCCCTTCCCTTTTCCATACTCCGCATACGGCCCCCAAAGCTTTTCTCTATGGAGTCTTTTGATACCTCGATGTTAATTCATTACCAACGGTTCAATGATTCATTTATTCAAGGGGTATTTGAGATGGTTTAGAACATCCGCAAACATTTTACTTCAAGAAAAAGGCTTTTCTTTCAAGGAGGCAAAGAAAACAGAAGGCATTGTCTTAACTCATATAGACTTTGATGATGCTTTTTTAGCTTCTTGTTTCGTCTCCTAGCTTTATGATTTACTTTCAAACTCTCACTTAAGTTCCTCAATTTTCTACATGTATAGTGTGCTACCACAATTTGGTCCACTAACCAAGTAGACATTAGCTCTCCAATCCTTTTCTTTCCAAGACACTATCCCATGTCCAAAATGAAGTTGGCTATTTTACCCGAGTCCATCACCCTTTTGTGTCATAACGAGCAAGTCATTGGTAAATATACTCATGCATGCCATTTGGCTGCTCTCTAGGGTCATTTTCTTGGAAGTTGGCTCTGGTACAATGAACGATGATTAAACAAGCCATAAAGATGAATCAGCTAAAGGCCACAGTGACCTACAATTTTTCGTCATGTATTAAGAAAAAAATTCATAATCCAGACTATCTCTTGTAGGCTGTAGCTAAGCACCATTGAAATCGTTTACTTCACTGTGGCCCCCAGCCATGTAATCTCCGCTTAGGACGCTGAATCTATCTGGACACAACAAGGATCTTTGACAAGGGCAAGTAATGTGAATGGATAATTGATAGATTAGATGTATAGAGCTATCCCGAGTTCATAACTAGTAAGGAGTCCCTCCATCCATCAAGTCTCTTGGATACTTTCTCAACAAGTGTTACTTGCAGCATATTTGTACAGTGGCTTTGGGACATAGTATGTTTATCAGCTTGTTGAACTACTCTGTTGGTAGAGAACTAGAAAGCAGGGCAATACTTAGTGGTCTATTTGTTGTTGACTTTTTCTGTAATGCAAACTGTGTTATGAAAGAGGCCTCTATCATTTATTGTCATATTGTAGTTAGTGACGTAAGGATCAAATAGTAAGACAACAAAGGCATAGTGCAACGAAAAGGCCATGTAACATGACTACATGAGAGGAAAGTTAGTGTAACTCTATCATAGATGTCTCTGTGTGTGTGTGTGGGGGGGGGGATCATTTGTGATAGAAGAGGCATCATGCGTCGCAAGGTGCCGAAACCTTTTATATTATCTGTTAGATGTCTAATTGCCCTTCTATGTGAGTAAGAGAACATAAATGTTATTTTTCTTTACTTTTTGCTGGATTATGAATTTCAAGATGGATGCTTCGTCCATCGGATGTGCTTCATCCACTTTTGTGCCTAGTAGTTTCCTAATTCCATTTTGGTTCTCTCAGTGCTCACTTTGGTAACCTACTTCTTTACATCCATTGGGAGCAATTTGAACACGTTAAAATGAAATTAGGTAAATAACTTCATCAAAGTGAAATTACACGGCACAATGGTGGAAATTTTTCTAAAACGTAAAGTCATCATAGTGGTCAAACTAAAATCACATGGCCTCACAATAGGAATTTTACTACATTACAAGGCACTGAAGTGAAAAATTTCTTAAAACCCGGAGGCACCAAAGTGAAATTAGTGATTGAACATGACACCAGACGACGAGAGTCAATATTCGTCAGACCTTGGGCATGAAAGTGGAAATCTTTTCTTATATATATATTTCCTTCATTATTTGTTAGTTGGAACGCTTTGACCTTCACACTTGCCTAATATTGTTAACTATCTATTAGTTAAAATTATAGAAAGTTGATAGTGTCTTAATATACATTGAGATAAATTCGACATGCTACATTCTAAAATTTGTTTCATATATTGTTTAAAAATAATACAGTCAAAGTAAATATATGAATAGTGCAAAACTCGAAGCGTTGCGACTAATAAAAACGAAGGTAGTGCGTTTTATATATTATCTTCTTTAATACCCACTGGATGTAAGATAGTTCTCATGTTATTGTCTTGTAAAGGTGGCTTGATCTCGCTGTTTGTTTTAGTTGCCTGCAAATTTCTTGACCTAATGTCTTTTGTCAACAGGCTGATACATTGCTGTGTTCAGATTGTTATAATGAAGGGAGACTTGTTATTGGTCATTCAAGTATGGATTTCACTAAGGTAGATCCCACAAAAGAGTATGGTGATCAAGATGGAGGCAGTTGGACGGATCAGGAAACACTTCTACTCCTTGAGGCGCTTGAAAGTTTTAACGATAGCTGGAATGACATTGCTGAGCATGTTGGAACTAAGTCAAAAGCACAATGCATACTTCACTTTCTTCGTTTGCCAGTGGAAGATGGTTTACTAGAAAAAGTAGAAGTTCCAAGCTCATATGGTAAAACTAATGGGCCGTCCAAGGACACTAACAACAGTTTATATCTGAATGAAAATTGTGTCCCATCAGGTCCTCCCCCCATTCCTCATTTACTCATATGTTGTGAATTGGTGCATCTATGGAGTTTTGTCTCCTTACAGCATTTTTCTCTGTTCTGCTTTGTTTTTTCTTATGCTAACAGATACACACCCATCTCTGATTTTTCCAGGACCCCATGATCATAATTCTGATTCAGAAATCAAGTTTCCATTTATGAATTCTGAAAATCCTGTCATGACTCTGGTATGTGCATACTGTTTGTTTTGCTTGTTTTTGTGGTGAATTTTATTGTATAACAGTTGAAAGTCCAGTGTTACCTAATTCCCTAATTCCCCCGCGAATTGCGAATTGAGAAAAGCGAATTATGGTCGGTTTTGGTTCATTTTTGTCCCATTTTGGGCGAATTGGCGAATTCAAAAGGCGAATTAGGTAACACTGGTTGAAACATGTTCTTTCTTTTCTGTCTATCCTTCATCCTTCTGTATTTTGTTGCATGTATATGCTTAGGGAGAAAAAAGGAAAAGAAATGTCAATATACTTTCTAGTAGTAGCAATTGCGAATAATCAAATACAGGGGTCGGCGTTTTAGTGCATATATAAAATATCCCTACACTTTATGAGCATGAGCTGGGAGTATCAGTCGCATCATTATACAATAGGTGCTGCATGATTAAACAAAATCCATGGATGTCTAGTTCCAAAAATTTGCTGAGTACACTGTTTTGAGGATAGCATTTCTTCGAGAACATTGTCAGTTACAAAAATACATAGATTTTGATACTTTGCTAAAAAAGTTGGTCAAAATTCAACATTTCCTCGTTCTTGCTGAGTTGGTGACGACGAAGCAATGAATGAACTCCATTGTGCATAATTTCTAAATTCACTTTGCTTGCAATCTCCAGCATCGTCTTCTGGAGATAAGTAAAGTGGTAGCATTCATTAGTCTCAAATTTTACCCTTAATGAAGAAATAGAACCTGCTTGGTGTTCCTTGATCATCAGCCCTGTTGAAAAGGTGTTAGTTTCTGGGACATTCAAAATGCTGTGTCTTGCATGAATCTCATTGAGAAAGGAAGACAAAACTTGTTTAGAATATCAAACCAGGCAAACATGCAAGGGATTGGGAACATTACTAATGCTCTTATATGCTTGGCTGTCAAAGTTCTTCTAGCTTTAAAGATGGAGGTGGTGGGTCATTGATGGGGTCAGTGATCCTTTAGATAAGGTTGACGTCGCAATGGTTTGTTAATTTTTTATACTGATTTAGCTATCTATATAAGACGGTCCCGTGTTTCCAATCGCTGATAGGCTTTACGAAGCATTGACATTGACATTGACATTGACAGACATCCTAACCCTCTATTCTTCATATTTATTATCTCATTCTGTGCTCCAATATTTTTCTGTTTTACATGTATGTTTCTTGTTTGCCTCACTTTATTTTGTTTTTCTGTACAATTTAGTAATATATGCTTCCATGGCTTTAGTGGTTCTGACAGGTAGTGCTTGTTTTCCAGGTTGCATTTTTGGCTTCTGCTGTAGGTCCAAGAGTTGCGGCTGCTTGTGCTCATGCTTCTTTGGCAGCCCTTTCTGAGGATGATGGATCACCGCATGATAATAGGTGGGTTTTTCATCTTTCTCCTTTTTCACCCACTTATTTGTCATGTGTAGGGGTGTTAATGAGCCAGTGTGGCTCGCAAACTATTCGAGCTCGACTCGGTCAAAGCTCGGCTCGAGAGGGCTCGATCTCGAGTTCGAGATCGGCTCGAGACTCTAACGAGTCGAGCCTGAGCTACCTTAAGTTCGGCTCGAAAGCTCGCGATCAGGCTCGATAATATTTAAATTACTAAAAATATTTCATTAATGCTAAATATAGGATATAATAATTAATAACTATGGGAAAAAGGTAATAGTCTTAGACTTTAAAGCCATAGTTTATATGTTTGATAAATTAGAGAATCACTCGAAAAAAATAAGTAAAACAAACACTAGTTAATAGTTTAATATGAAGCACTTAAATTTGACCGAAGCTAGCAGGTGATATGAAGCATGATGCATTAAAAGCAATGTTAACACTTGAATTTGACCTTATTATAATAAGAAGAAATGTTGCCAAAAAATAAAATAAAAAAGAAAAACATGATGCAGGCAGCGAGGCATGAACCATACATTTTAATATGAAGCACGTGATATTGTTGGGAGTGATTTCATTAGCAAACAATGTTGTGAGTCCTTAGTAAAAGCACAACAAGAAGCTGAAATTTCAGCTATCCCGCGTCCCACATCGGTCAAACAACATAAGTGTGTCTCAAATGCTTCTATAAAAGAAACCTTGGAGCTAGTTATACGATTTCAACAGCATGCCTATTATTTTTTTGGGCTATGCAAGTAACAATAGTTTGAATACCAAACAACTAATGTTTAGGCCTTATGAAATCTGACTTTTGAGTACTTATTTTACTTGAACTTGACTTCGAGCTTTTCGAGCCTCACGAACTCGAGCCGAGCTGCAAGTTATGGACTCGAGCTCGAGCCGAGCTTAATATTTAAAGCTCGACGAGCTTCGAGCTCGAGCCGAGCCCCATTGAATGTGTTTCGAACCGAGCCGAGCCTAGTCGGGTTCGGTCTCGGTTCGACTCGTTAACACCCTTAGTCATGTGCATGGATAGAGGGTTTATCTTAAGTATCTCTTCTATCGAATATAATGGACAAAGACAAACATGGAGTAAGTTTGTTTTGAAAGTACCAACATAATCCAAAAAGAAGACAATAACAGATAAAAAAGGATCCACCAAATATTAGACTTCTTTTTGATATACATCAGGAACAGTCTCAGGTAAACACTTTCTATGGGGCGTAGGCCTCCCAAAAGGTAACGGAGGCGTGCAAAGGTTTCCTGGGGGGACGGAGATTGGCCCTCGAGTGCAAAGGCGAGGGGGAGCTTGACCGCAAGACCCACCCGTCGAGCAGGGGACGAAAGTCGGCCTTAGTGATCCGACGGTGCCGAGTGGAAGGGTCGTCGCTCAACGGATAAAAGTTACTCTAAGGATAACAGGCTGATCTTCCCCTAGAGTTCACATCGACGGGAAGGTTTGGCACCTCGATCTCGGCTCTTCGCCACCTGGGGCTGTAGTATGTTCCGAGGGTTCGGCTGTTCGCCCATTAAAGCGGTACGTGAGTTGGGTTCATAACGTCGTGAGACAGTTCGGTCCATATCCGGTGTGGACATTAGAGCATTGAGAGGACCGAAAGGACGCACCTCTGTCGTGCCCACGGTACTTATTGAGTTACTGTAACTGGTTTGTCGGGAAATATACGTTCCCATATATTTCCACCGCGACGTGCATTTCGTGTCATTGCCGTCGCCCCCGCTTTCTATTTGTCCTGGATGTGATCCAAGCTGGTTCAAGTGCTCCGAAGAGCATATCTTCCGAAACAAATAGACTCCCTTGATAAGACATTCCCTTCATTCTTCCTCTATGCTGTTTACGAAATCTAGTTCTTTTGGGGTTATAGTTGATGGTTATTTTGTAATTCCATCTCTACTACAGAAGCGGACGTGAGAGTTTCTTCTCATACGGCTCCTCGCGAATGAAAAAATTCAAAAATTTAATTTTATATAATTAATGCAAACTTACTGATGTTCTTTCAAGGGGGTGGGGAAGAATAATATGGATTACTTGAACCTTTTGATGCATAAGATGGAGAGCTGTGAGCAGGTCCGCATTGAGACCTTTTACAAGGTCGAATGGAGGGGGCCAAGATAAGATCTGTAGTTCCCGAGAGGAACTTCACTCAAGCTTTCTTTTGATCTTAAAAACAATTGATCACTTGTCTCCATTGTTTTGTAAACCCTCGATGTCCGAACATGGATTATCACTGTGCTAAGTAGACTAGAATGAAGTCTTTGTCTAAGATTGTCGCTTGATCTTGACGGATGATACCTTTTTGTTTGCATCTTGATCTTTATTGATGTGAATTATGAGAAGTAGAGAAGTATGACCTTCTTTAATTGGCATCATAAGCCTTTTCCCATGATCTGAGAGTGTCTTGTACTTTAGTCCTGTTTTTCTAATGTTCAACTTAGTTTTAAAAAAGGTCGCGCCCGGTCGCTAGGCGAGTAGAGGCATTGAGAAAAATGCCTCCTCAATCTCAGGGGAGCCAAACTACGTCAGGCGAGGAAAGGAGAGGTGCATCGCCTCCCATTGAGAGGCACAAGAGAGAGTAGATCCGAGTTGATAATTTGCAAACAAAAGAAAAAGTCTTTGAGATGTAAACTACTTGGCTTTAAATTCATCAATTTCAAGCAAAAGCCCTTTGTTAATCTCATTAAATTTCAACCCTAATTTTGGAGAAAACCCTAATTTATGATTTGGTGACAATTGATGGCCGCCAACTTGCCGGAGGTGTCGAAGGAAGCCGGCGGGCCATCTACCACCAATTCCGGCACCAAATCTTCCGTTTGACTCGCCGACGAGCAAGTTTTCTCTTGTGTTCTTTTTTCTTTCTTCGATCACCGTTTCTTCTCTTTCTACTTTGTTAGCTCTGATCCCGTACTCCTTTCTTTTTTTCAAATAATAACTACTCCTACTTCATGCCTTATTATTAGTCATGTGCTTTTTTCTTTTTTTACCCTTTGTTTTTTTTTTCTTCTCTCGTTTTTTTTGTTTTTCGTTCTCCTCTCCTTTTCTTCTTTTGTTCTCGCTTCTATTCTTCTTGATAAGGCCCACCTCTTGTTGATTTTTTTCCTTTTTTAAAAGTAAAAATATACAATTTTTTTCATTCTTTATTTATTTCATTGGTAGACTAAAAAATACGGCACCATAAATTTACAGTAGCTGGAACTGTTTTTACAAAAAGTATATACTTCATCTGTTCTTTTTCTATTTCAACAATTACCACTTTGGGTAGTTTCACATCTATTGCAACAATTCCAATTTTGGTAAAAAAACAACTTTAGTTGACAACATTGTCCTTACTTTGTCTTACTAAAACCATCATTGATTACTCACTTTACCTCATAAAGTTGCTTTTACTTTATTAAGAATTGATTTATCTCCTACTTTAGTTAATTAAAAGGGTACATTTATGCTAAACTACCCACTTTTTCCAATTTCTTAAAAACCGTGCCCAAACCCATTGTCGCAATAGAAAAGGAACGGAGGTAGTAGCTTATAATTTTTAATTAGAGGAACTTATATTTTTTTCAGCTAACTTATGTGTTTGGTTTTAAAGGATTTTGGCACCTGATGTATTCAACCTTCTAAAGATTAAATAAGATGCGGAATTAATGGATTGATTATATTAAGTGAATGAATGAACGTGGATGAATAACAATGGATGCGTGGCTAATGATTTGCAACCAGATAGGACTTAGAGTAATTTGATAAAGCAAAGCACCACAAATTAAATTAAGAGTTTGAAGCATAAAGGCTAAGCCACCAACTTCAAGGATTTATGTTTAAACACTTGAATAATTCAAAAGCTATTTATACTACTAACTACTAATCTTACTATACTTAGGACAAGTCTCTAAGTTATACTCCTAATATAACTGTTAAATAAATAAGATAACTACTAATAACAACAAGATAAGGACAAAGGAGTCCTAATGCGCTTAAAACAAGGAAAACCTACTTCAATTGGAATAGTAAAAAACTTGTAAGCCAAACCTAATTAGAACTATACTAAGATATGAAGACTCCTAATAGAACTCAACTAGACATGATCACACGCCACCTAGCATGCTTGCTCTCCAAGGTTAGTTCACCATGCACACTACCACCTTTGTTGCAAATAAACCTAGGAACGAGCCATGCACACCTTCTAACTCAAAGTGAGGAATCTTCGAACCAAGGGCCACCAATTGAGCAAGTCGATCATCATGTACTCCTATATCGGCACCAAAAGTGTGCTTTGCCTATGAGAGACGTGCGCCTTCTCCTTGAACCTCGTTCGCATGCGCCTCATGCCTTCTAAAACTAAGGATTTACATAAATTCACCCATTATTATCATGCGCTATATTACTCCATTGTGCTTCTTTTCTTCCCTTTTGTTTTCCCCGTAAATGAAGTCTAGTTAATTAATTAGTGCGATGCACACATGGTACAACGTTTAGAAGTTTTCTAGTGCTATATTGTTACACAAACTTTTATGTTTGTTGTGCCACTAATAGTTTTGTAGATCACTTTTTTCCTTTTAGTATTTCACATGCTTACTTTTAAGAATCCCACCCAACAAGATGCGGATCTAGGATTTATGACTTGAGGGGGGGGGTTAATTGGCACAACAGACTAACAACAAATCCTATACACTCACAATTGACAATAAGGTTGATAAGTAGATCGACCAATAATTTTTTATGCAAACCGACAAAGACAAGGTCGAGATATGATAATGACAAATCCAAAATATATATGGCTGCGTGGTCATTCATAATATTAACACAATTTCATAATTATTACTTGTTACCTTCAAGAAATAGTTTTTTCTCAAAAATAATACTTCCTCCGTCTGTTTTAAATGAAACGTAGGGCCTTGGCACGGGATTTAGAATAGGAGAGAGATAGAGAGAAAAAAAAAGAAGGGACCCATGTGATGAGGAGAGAGAGAGAGAGAAGTGAATACCAAATAAGGTAACGCTTTCACTTATTTTGAAAGGCCTAAAACAAGTAAGTGTTTCATTTATTTTAGAACTGAGGAAGTATAAGAGTTGGATAAAAATAAAAGGGGGATGCAAAGAAACCAAGAAAAGGAAATAAAATAAGTACTAGAAAGGAAGATAAAGCTAGACAAAGTTGGGAAACAAAAAAGATCAAACATTTAAAACGAAAAGGAAAAATGAGAAAAGATTTAAAAAGAAAGCAAAGAGAAAAGAATAAAAAATGCAAAATGAACACAAGGGGATTTCCTACCATGGGCGCCCACTAAATGTTAGGACCATAGACCAAAAATGTTTTTTTGATGAATGGTTGATCTTCACATTGAAAGTCGACATCTTTGTCACAAATATAGCGAAATTTCAATCCCTAATTATTCGACCGTGATACCAATTTTATTATGACAAATTTCAGCCGACACACAAAGAAAAATGAGAATAGTCAACATATAGATTTAACGTGGTTCACTAACAATGTGCTAGCTACGTCTAGGGGATAAATTGATTTTTTTATATCTTTGAGGAGAGAGTACAAAATACTGGTATCTTTCTAATTAACCTAAATTGAGTAGGTAAAAAATACGACCCAAAACAAAAAACGAAATAGTAAACGATATATTACAAATTCAAGGTATTCCAAAAGTGACTGTTTGTTTCCCTTTAGGTCCGCTTTTGCCGGTTCATTAAAGTGTTGTATATAATTCGAAAATGCGGTTTCGATCACGATCACGGTAACGATCATGGTGATGGGGAAACGGGGATGATGTGGTTGTCATATCGCCAAATATAGGCTTAGACCATGGGATATCTCTAGTTACCGCCTAGAACGCGGTTTTTTTACACCTTTACGATGCGGGTATCGGCCTCGTAGATTTGAAAACCTTTACGACACCGGCAATACGATACGATGCGACCTTGTTTTGACAAAGATGGTGTCAGATACTTCCTTTGAAATAAGTGAAACACTTTTCTTTATGTGAGCTTTTGAGAGAATTGTTTCACTAATTTTGAACGGAGGAAGTATTTTTTTTCGACCAAATGAATTTTGCCATGTATATGGTTTTTCTTTCTTCTTTGCTTTTGTAGTTGATCTCTTATAGATCAATGTACTCTCTCTATTTCGGAAAAATTGATGCTAGATATCCCAACTATGGCCTAACATTTTTAAAAGATTTGAACTATCAATTAACCTCGTATAGGTCCCAACTTTGGGGGGAGTATGACTTTAGGTGGGTCTTGCAAGTTACCTAACTTGCTATAGTAGGTATCTAGTCATGTGACCTCATTAAAGAAGCACGTGTTCTTCTTCAAAATCTTCCCTCTATTCACAATTTCCTGCTGATTTTGCTATTTACTACTCATCCATAAATGTCCAACTCAGCTTTTCTCCTCTCGCTTCATCCATAAGTGCCGTCCTCCACTACTATTAGTGTAACTTAAATCTCAATTGACAATTAAAAAAGAATATTACACACAAATTCGAAACTCGATTACAATAACTAAAGCAAGGAAACAAGAAAAACTAAAAAAATGTACGAGGATAAAGTGGTTGAGGAGGTGTGCGCCAAGAGATGGTGGCGGCGGAGGAGAGAGAAAAAGGTGTGGAAGAGGTTGCCAGATGTTTATGATTCAAAACTAAAGTAGACAATGCCGTACTTGCAATTTCTCGAATTTTATAGGATTTGGCCTCTAAAAAACTTACCAAATGTAGCCAAGAATCCTCCATCTCCAATTGCTTTTCTTTCATACTATAATGCTCTACATAATCTATAGGCCGATTATAAGGCCATTTCTTGAATCAAAATTCAAAACATCTCCTTTTAGAAGACAGTAGAGCAATTGACCCGTAAACCCATAATTTATCAACAATTTAACATACTTTGTTCATCCCAAAAAGCCGTAGATTGCAAGAACTCTGTTGCACCAATGACCAATCTACCCATCTCATCTCTTCCCTTTATGAATTTAATGCAAATCAACTTAACATAAGTTTCACTCAAACCCATCATTATCATCCTCCACCCCTCTCACCCCCCCTTCCTTCCCTCTCTCTCTTCCATTTCCAAACCCATCAAGTTCTCTCTCCCCTATTATGCCTTTTCATCTTCAAATTCTCTCTCCTCCTCCAAACTTGAATCTTTAAAGGTCTGAAATCTTATTCCTTCTTTCTGGGCCAATGAATAAGAAGAAGAAGATAGCTTGAATGATACTTCTTCTGGGTGTCTCGATGATTTAGCCTCTGATAGTTCATATTTACCAGAAAACTCGAAGATTGGTGAAGTGTTCCATGTTTGCTGCTGTTTCTGGATTGACTTATTTGCTCAGCAATTCTCGATGATTTATTCCTTCTTGTTTTGTTTTTCTTGCACTATTTGTTGTTTATGAAGTTGGTGATTGGTTTTTGTGTGCGTTTGTGTTTATGGGTTTCTTCAGTTTATGTTAATTTAGGTAGAGAGAGATTGATGGGAATATGAATAACCATGTTGAACCCCATGACTGGGAGCAGCTCCATTGGAAGTTTTACTGATGGTAGGGAGAGTGAAGAGAGTGCAAGGAGGAAGAGATTGTGGCGGCAGGACTGTAGGGGAGAGTGAAGGGAGTGCAAGGAATCCAATAGTGGAAAGGGAGAGATGGTATATATTTTAGAAATAATGAAAAATTGAAATAGAATAAAATCAGTTTACCTATTGAGCTGGTCATAAGTCATTTAAGTCCAACCAAAGTCACACCCCCAAAATTAGGACCTATACAGGTTAATTGATAGTTCTAATCGGACCATAGTTGGGAGTTGGGACCCCTAGCGTCAAATTTTCGTTCTCTTTTTTAATGTTTGGAGGGTGGTCAGGTTTAGTTTTGTTATGTCATATGAGCTCTTCAATAGCAATTCTGATTGTTATTTTTCATATTGAAGAATGGATTCAGATGATGGCCCTGTGGAAATGAGAAACTCAAATCAGCAGTAAAGGTAAGGTTGAATTTTGTCGTCTTTTATACTACCTCTGTTTTTTTAGTAGCTGTACCATATTCCTTTGGGGGGTATTTTAAATCAATTGTACCAATTCCTTTTTGGGAAAGTTTTTCTCTGGACACGTGGATTTGATTTACTACCTCCGTTTCATATTACATGCAACACTTGTACTTTTTACGCATGCCAATGCAAAACTCTGAGGACATATATCTCTAATTTTGTATTTGTAAAAATTATAAAAAGTACATATTAAAAAAATACATATTAAGACGAATCTAACAAGATCCCACATGACTATATTTTTATTCACGTATAAATCACAAACGATGGTCAAAGTGAAATTTGTGAATAGTGTAAAATGTCAAAGTGTTGCATGTAATATGAAACGGAGGAAGTATTTAATATCATCATATCTTTATACAACTTCCCTGAATATGCGTGCCATTTGTTTGGTTACCTCTATTAAAAAACAGAGGCAGTAGCATTTATCTAATTATCTTGCATATTTAGAATAAAAATTTGGCTAAACAAGGTTCTTGTAATCCAGACAATGTAAATGCAGAAGCTTCTATATTACCTACTGAAAAAGTCAAATTTGCTGCAAAAGCTGGTCTCACTGCTGCAGCAATGAAGGCAAAACTGTTTGCAGACCATGAAGAGCGAGAGATTCAGAGGCTATCTGCTAGTATTATAAATCATCAGGTATTAGTGTCAATTTTTTTTTTGTTTTTTTCCAAGTCGAATGTGTATCGTATTATTTCATGAATTAAATTATGCAATGATGTAGTCTGATGCCTGGATGTTGGTGATTATGGATTAAATGCTGTATATTATAATTGGATGACTTAAAGATGTGAAGCCTATTTACTTATCCAGATCTAGCTTGTCTGCTCTCTTGTCATGATGTATTCTCTTGGTTAGATTTTTATGTTCTATGACTTCTACACTTTGACATTCCTAGAACTGAGTTCAAGAGATTTGAGTCTTTCTTCAATACTAAGGTGTTTTAATAGGTGGAGGTGATGACAAAATAGAACAAAGGGTGAGACTCTTATATAAGCTAAGACTGGATCGAGTGAAAAAAGTTAGTGTCATTATTACCATTCGATCATGGGGAATATGCTGATACCATTTTATTAAGGAAACTCAAGGCTAGATAGTAGGTACCACTTACCAGCACGTAGATGCTGAGATTGCCATCGACTTATTGTCTGAAAACTATATACAGAATAACCTTGTGACTTTACGTATAAGTATTGGTTCTAGATTTCAGACAATCTGTTGGGGGTGTTTGATTCATGAAACTTAAAGGTGTATGGGTTTGGAATGGTTACAATCATAGATTCATAGCTAGTGTCTGTTTCAGAAACTTGCAACGTCTGAACCAATACCTCAAGCCTTTAAAAAATGGGGTCTAGAAGGCTGTGAAGGGGCCCGGGAAGGGGGGGTTTCTTGGCTTCCACCAAACCCTCAGGAGTATATCATTTATGCTATGGTTGTTTATTTTACTTATGTACCCTGTCCTGAAGCATCAAAAACTTGTTAAATGGAAAGCTATGCTTTAACAAAGAGACCCATAATAGAAACCATGAGACCAGACATTGTGAAGAAGAAGATTAAAGTGCTTCAAGTAAAAGAAATCGGCTACATTTAATATGATTGCCTGATGAATCATTTTTGGTGTTTATATCATATAACATCACTCCTTTCATGTAATTTGGGGAATCTATTATGATAGATAGCTGTTATGACACCAGTAATATGATGTTGGTACTTGGTAGGGTCTCTTTCCTTATTATGATTCAACCTCAACTGCACATTGTACCTAAATACAATAAAATTCAAAATGAGGGTTTATCAATACTACTTCCCTATATATTAGGATAGCTTCCTGTTTTTAAAAAAAAAAGTAGGGTAGCTTCATACTATACTTCATTACTGCCACTACTGATCTTCTTGAGAGCAACAACCTAGCTGAAAACTTTGAGCTCAAACTTTGGTTGCGTTTTACCTGTGAATTTTGGCTCTAGGGAACGATTGGACTTGATACCAAGAGTTCACTCACCAAACATAAAAATAAAGAATTCTTTAACTACCTTATAGTTTATATCCGAGTTGTGTGATATTTCGTTTCCCTCTATTTTCGAGAGATAAGGAAGACGAAAGAGTTGAGCTTGAAATGCTATTGAGCTTTGCCTGTGAATTGGCTCAAAAGCAAAGGAAGTATACTGCTCAAAAGTATTTCTACCTCTAAAATCTCTTTCTGAATCATATGTAAGGCGTTGGGATCACAAATTTTGATAAGCATGTCATTTAATCTCCTCTGTTAAACCTATAAGCACGGAATATATGCTGGTGCATCGACCATCCCAAAAATAATAATTTAGTGAGACTTCTTAATATTTAGGCTGGAATCTGGATTATCTAAATCTTACAGATTGAAGTAGCATTGGATGTATTTTATGAGTGCATGTGTTCAACTATTGGCTCCTTAGATTTATATTGGAGACATCTACCGGTGGTGGAGTTGATGACTTTATTGATAATGATGATTGTGTATTGATGATAAGCTTTTCCAACAAGCATTATATGTATTTAACCTATGATCAAGAAGTATTAATCTAAAAATTTATATAAGATAAACTACTTTTAACTATGATTTCGTTATTACTAATCCAGATCAACGTATTTAAAAGTCCTGTTAAATAATTATTCTTTGGGATTGTTTCATACACCCCCATAAGGAACCTTCGGTGGACTACACAGAATTGCTTAAAGTAGGTCTCTCTTTTCCCCTCTCATCTTATGGGCTTAGTGAAAAAACAATGGCTCTTTTTTTCCAACATATTAATAGGGTTTTCACCACATTGAAATGTCAATTCTTTGCGGGTCCTGGAGTCTTGGTGTTGAGATCTCTGAATTGCAGTCTTTGATGTCATAGTCTGGGTTTTATAAATTTAAAGAAGTTTTCAGTAAACAAATTTAAGTCTTTTTGGGGAAATTGGGTAATCGAGAAGGTAACACATTTGCAATATTAAGCATGCAGCAACAAGAAGCAGGTATGTCATAGGATTTCTACTGAAACATTATTTTCATCCTGTTTAAGTTCCTGCAAACAGGCTTTTGATTAGCTTATTAGGGATTTGGTTGAGGAATACACATTTTTCAAATTGCTTTTATTTTTATGCCAAGATGTAAACCAAAATTTTGTGCTGAAGCAGTTGAAGAGATTGGAACTGAAGCTGAAGCAATTTGCTGAAGTGGAGACCTTATTAATGAAGGAATGTGAACAAGTGGAGAAAGCAAGGCAGAGGTTGGCTGGGGAGAGGGCTCGTGCTTTAGCAACTAGGTTTGGACCCAGTGGAGTCGCTTCATCAGTGAATTTGCCTGGTGTTACTCCTCAAGTTAATAACAATATCAGCAACAGCAGACCACCAATTATATCAGCATCACCTTCACAGCCTAGTGTTTCTGGTTATAGCAATAGTCAAATGACTCATCCACAGATGTCATTCTTGCCCACGTCAGCAATTCTCTTTTGGGCCTCGCCTCCCGCTTTCAGCCATACAGCCTTCTTCATCAGGGCTACCTTCAAGTGTCATGTTTGGTGCTCAAGGAGGTAGCCAATCTTCTCTGAGTCATGCAATGTTGAGAGCCGTACCAGGGACAAGCTCAAGCATGGGTTAAATGTATGAGATACTATAATTGATTTGGTGATTTGCCAGAGAACTTGGAAATGGGAAAACATAGGATTATAGTGCTGTGATGCCTGTGAAGATGTATTTTGTTGGGGTAACATCTTTCAAGTCTTCTGCAGTTGCTGGGAATATTTGTGGTTGGAACTTTCAGCTACAATCCAGGTGTGCATTCTTTTCTTGTTTCTCTTCCTCAGCAATCTTCATCTTTCTGCCATCTTTTTCGTTGTTTAACTTTTCCTCTTTATAGTTGAGGTTTGTAGAGTTGCTGATTAGAAAGTGGATGTTTTACCGAACTGCTGTATAGTTTTTTCATATTTTCAGTTATCTGTTATCTGAGGGATCAAGGCGAATAGCTGAATGCCATTGTTGGTAGCTAGCTCCCACTCCGAGGCTGTAATTTTGCAAGTACATATGGTTTTATTGCTAAAATTGTTGTTGTATTTTGCCTAACAATAGATGGATGACGAGAAGTGAGTACTACTTTAATATCTCGGTTCTTTTTTTTGTTCTTTTTCTTTGGCAGCTAATATCTCAGTTCATGCCTGCGAAGTTGTTTAGTAAGAAGTTCTTTTTTTAAAGGGCAATGAAACTTTTTTAATTTCGGGTCTTGTCAGGGCTTTTCAGATAGTTGCGCTATAAACCTGAGACCGATCTCCGGATTTTCTAGAGAATATTGCAATCGTATGTGTGCATTATAGTTGTTGGTATATGTTGTAGGAGGTTTAGGTAGTTAGTAAGAAGTTTGTGAGAATAGTTAAAGTTATTAGTGAGTTTGTTGTAATAGGCCTTGCTAAGTTCTTCTATAAATAGTTGTAGTAGTTCAAAGATGATTTTTACCTAATTTGTTTTCCAAAGTGCTTATTTCTTCGCACCTTTGAGGATGTGTATTCGGAAAATTGAAAATTCATTTTACTCTTGAGAATGAAGTCCCTCAATTGAAATCACACAATAATAACTCCACACCTTGACGATCAGACATGCTTTTTTTGGCCTAATTTTTTTCTTTTCAAATTGCTTATTTACCTTGCTTCATAAGGCCGTGTATTCAGAAAATCGGTAAATATATCTTTGTTTTTCCCCAACAATGAATGTCCTAAATCGAAATCTCATAATAGTGTATAACTTTTTACCCTTTATATGGTCATGTATTCAGAAAATAGAAAAATAGAGTTTTATTTTACCTAGAAATTAAGTGTTCTAAATTAATTTCCATAATAATGATCAACTTGATGCTTGGACATAATTTTTTGACCTAATTTTTATCTTTAAAGTGTTTTTTTATATATTCATAAGGCCGTGTATCCAGATTATCAAAGGATTGGATTTCATTTACCTTGAAAATAAGCGCCCTAAATCAAATTCCCATGATAATGACCCTATGACTTAATGCTCTGATATGATTTTTTGGCCTATTTTTTTTCTTCTAAAGTGCATATTTTACATCTTCTATTAGGACGTCATTTAAAATTGCAATATTGAGTTTCATTTTACCTCGAAGTGAGCGCTCTGAAATCGAATTCTCATGATAATGACCCTATAACTTGATGATTGAACATGATTTTAGACCTAATGTTTGTTTTCAAAATGCTTTTTTTTTCAATATCTATAAGGTCGTGTATTTAGAAAATGAAAATTGAGTTTCATTTTACTCAAAAAACTCGCTCTAAATTGAATTCTCATGATGATGACCCTATAAATTGATGCTTGGGCATGATTTTTGGGCTAATTTGTTTTAAAATATTTTTTCATCCTTTAACATGACGTGTACTGTAATGTCGAAAAGTTAAGTTTCATTTTACCCCTAAAATGAACGCTCTAAATCGAAATCTCGTGATAATGTCCCCATAACTTGATTTCTGGCATGAGTTTTGACCTATTTTTTTAAAAGTGTATATTTTTTTCATCCTTAATTAGGATATGTATTTAGAAAACTAGAAAAAATAGAGTTTTATATTACCCAAAAATGAGTGCCCAAATCGAAATTCGATAATAATGACCCTATAGCTTGATTCTCCGCGTGGTTTTTGACCTAATTTTTAAAAGTGCCTATTTTTTTACTCCTTTATTAGGACGTGTATCTGAAAAATTGAAAATTAGAGGTTCTTCTTTCCCGAAAATGAGAGCACTAAATCAAAATCTCATAATAATAACCCTAATAACTTGATGCTCAAACAAGATTTTTTGACCTATTGTTTCATCAAAGTGCTTATTTTTTCACCTCTATAAGGTCATATATTTAAAAATAAAAAACTAGTGTTTCATTTTCCCCTAAAATGAGCCCCCGAATAGAAATACCATAATAATTACCCCATAAATTGATGCGCAAAACATGATTTTTGATATAATTTTCTTTCAAATTAATTATTTTTTCACCCTCTATAATGTCATGTCATCATAAATTAATAAAATACAAAATATTATTTCATTTTACCCCGAAAGTAAGCGACCCAAATCGAAATCCCGATATGATGACCCTATAACTTGATATTTGGACATAATTTTTGAAATAATTTTATTTCAAAGGGCCTATTTTTTTCCTCATTAAGACGATGTTGCGTAAAAATTGAAGAATGTAGTTTTATTTTACCCCAAAATGAGCACCTTGAATGGAAGTTCCTTAATAATGACCTGTAACTTGATGCTTGAACATGATTTTTGACCTATTTTTTAAAGTGCTTATTTTTTCCACTATCCATAAGGATGTATATTCAGAAAAATCATTAAAATAGAGTTTCTTTTTATCCCGAAAATGAGCGCCTCAATTGACCCCCAAATAGTCACCAAATAGCTTGATGATCGGACAGGATTTTTCACCTATTTTTTTCAAAGTGCTTATTTTTTCAACTAATATAAGTCCTGTTATTCCCTTAAATTCTCTCGTCCTCTCTCTTGTAAAAGAAAAAACCATTATAGAGGATAAAGCCATGCTGATGAAAAAAGAAAAGATGGACTTTAAGGACCAAATTTGAGATATTAGTTGTATCTTAAGAATCTTTTGAGTAAGATGGAAAATTGACATTGAAGAGGATAAGGCTAAGAATTACATAGAGAACATTGTTGTTGAAGTTGGGGGATAATTTGGAACATAACTTTTGAAATTTCGGAGAGAAGAGTGTAGATCACTCATCAATCTTATTGTGTCGATCAAAAACATCATATTATATACATGTGTACACATAGCGGATAAGGGTATTTAAACTTAGTGAGACACCTACCATCGACATCAAGCAAACCCAATGATACATAAAATTTAGATTAAAAGTCCAGCAATCAACAATTTAAGATACATTTTAACTGTACATAATAGCATCACCGATTCGTAATTTAATTTACAAAATAATATAATAAAACAATTATACAAAAAGCAAATAATAATTAACATAATTAGAAATTCCAGAGTAGTAAGTTCAATAGGAATAAGTAGACAAATTAAATAGATAAAAAAACAATAGAAATAATTGACATATTCTTGTATTTTGCCAAATTTTTGGCCCTTTCTGGGAACCCGTGGTGAAGATGAAATTACCTCCTCGCGCTTCTCATGCGCCTACCTCACCTGAGGCCCAATATGCCCCAAACCCCCCTCCCCAACAATATTGAAATTATGCTTCCACCAAGATTTGAACCTGGCCAATTTAGATGCGAGATAAAGTGGCACATACCATCTGGACCCAAAGATCCTTTGTATTTTGCCAATGGCATAGGCAAATAAGTTTGATATCTTTTTATTTATTGTATTACTTCTCGTAGGTTGTACTAGGGTCATGCTATTCTCCCTTTAATGTTCCTGACTTTAGATTGCTTTTGCTTGGTTTAGGAAATGAAATCTGAAAAGTAAATAATTTTAGCGAAAAAGTGATGGACTTATCAAATGTCATATTTGTCAAATCACAAATTATACTCACAACAAAGTGGGACTCTTGAAGTCTAAAAAAAAGTAATAAATGTAGGACTCTACACTGAGAACGCACACTAATTTTTTTTTTCCTTCCAAAATTCCAAACCCAGGATCCAAAGTGGATCCACGTGTCATTTTAATTGCATCCATCGATATTTACTCGCTCCTTGCACACTAGTTATGTATAAATATACATTCATCAAGTTATGTGTGCACATCGAATAATACTCACTATACATCACATTATTTACGCATGCACATGCATCATTTTAAGGATGCACATGAAATGTAACCTAATGCACATCACATTATATGATCAAAACTTATTCGATGCATATCATATTATTCAAATTGGATAATAGATTAAATAAATACTATAGAAGCTCGAATTTAAACCATAATCTACATGTTAGAACAAAAAAAATGGATTGGAAAATATTATCATTGGCAATAAGCATGAAATATGGGTGAAAGGCTATCCACCAACAAAGATGGATAAATGCGCATTTAAATCCATATGAAAAAGACAACAATGGAGCTAGTTCTGAACAGAAGAAATAAGGAGATGAAGACATCAATTAATAACTAGCTGAAAAAAATAACTAGCTGCTTAACAACAATTAATAAGTAAGATCAAATTTGTCATCACACTCTTTTGTTCTATAAAAACTGTTCGGTGAATAGAATCTTTCAAAAGAATAACTGAAAGAAAACTAACCGAACTAGGCATTTCCAATTTAGGCATTGAGGATTAGTCCAATGGTCAACAAACGGCACAAAAACTGAAAAGAACCTTTGGTTTAGCGTTTACGCTTATCTTTGTGCTAGAGTTTGCCCGTGAAGTCCCCCATATTGTAACGCCAGCTACTTAGAGCACGGTTCAGCTACGTTGTACAATGTAATGTGATGTATATGTTGCCCAGTAAGGGCTAACTCTGCCGAAAGAGGGCATATAAAGACAAAGGGATGATGCACACCCAAATACCCTCTCAGTTTTCATGTTACGTTTAGGGAAAAATTGTCAAATTTTAGCAAAAAAGCAACAATAAAAATGTCGATTAAACTTATAATTTAGCCACTAAATAGAATTGTCTGAATACAATAGTACCCTAATATTTGTCCAAAAATTTAACCAAGTAGGATCAAAATATCCTACAAACATTGAGATTCTATTGAAGACCATGATCGACAGCAAGTCTTAAAGTTGTGGGATCTTATGATCCAGATTGAACAACAGTTGTCTGTGATGCAGAACTATGAGGCAATAAGACTTATCTTATAAGCTGAACCACCTGGGACTCCAATTCTAAGTTGTACTGGCATATGTTTACCAAAAGTCCAAAACAGTATCTCAAGTTTGTTCCTACACATAATTTGGATTTTAAGAGTTGAAAGGCACTTTTTGACCTTGAATCAGAAATGTGTCAAAATTCAAAAACAAATTCAAATTGCAGAATACGTGTATTGTCTACTCGTCTGCAACCTCAATAAGTGTTGGCTCGTAATCACTAGGAGCCCTCAAATCCATGTAGGTTAATCACAGTAGCAGCGACATTAGCAAGACTACCGGTGGGTACGTCCTTCCGAAATCGAACACCAGGTGAAAGGCCAGGACCTCCAATTGCAATAGGCACCTGAGATAGACAGCAGGTAAAGTGAGAACTAAAAATATTCCCCTATTCGTCATCTTGAGAATTCATGCCACCATAAACAAGACAGTCACAAAAGGGTGAGGCCACTATATCCACAAAACATTGATGATAGAACAGTCAATAGGCAACGAATTACACAAGTTGAATAGTACACACAAAACCCAATATCAGACCGTACTCTAGGCGCTTTTAAGTTTTATCCCATTGTCAACTGTAGCTGAAAGCATTGCCAAATACAACCCTCCCCCGACCAAAAAAAAAGTTTAGAGCCAAAACTGTTATAGTCCACCAGACCATCATACCATTGTTAAAGGGTGCCTATATCTACATACCGGTTGTAATGTGTGAGATGTAAGAATCTGAACATTCCCACTCTTGTCAAGAGAAGGCTGCCCTTTCTTGTCTCTCTTTACCATTTCTTCAGCGTTTCCATGATCAGCAGTAACAACATATATTCCACCAACTTGCTCGATTGCATCAAGGATCATCTGCAATAAATTGGTTCAATCAGCAAGACTATGCCTCTTATAGTAACACTGACAGATTAGATTTGACAACATTAAAAAAAATTATGAGACAAGCAAAAGAGGTCAATAAGAGCAAGAACAATACTCTATTAAATTTTCTTTTGACAGATGGTTTATACAGTGGAAATGGCAATGAATTTATATGTGACTTGTAAGCGAAGTCCGTCCACCCATATTTATTTTCCTTTATTAAATTTCCTTTATTATCCACTAACACTTAGGACTAGGAGGTAGAATCAAGTTATAATGGAAATCTATGACATGTGGTCTCTATTCATCCCCAGACCCCAAGCCACATGTATATACTTGTATGCTTATGTCACAACATACATATTACCCCTCAACCTCCTATCCACCTTGTATTATGTTAAACTTAAACCCTCAAAATTCATGACCCATGATCTCCATTCATCCTGAGCCAATGTATACACTTATTTTCCGTAGTCACATCACACAGAGTACCCCAAAACTTCCTCCTATCTCCCTGCTCGCTATCAAACACCTCAAGCTAACTTCAGAAATGAGCAACTGTAAGAAGCCACAGGCCAAATTCAGCCGGTAACATTAGCATAGCCACAGTAGTCAAGAGACATTTCACACTTCCAAGTTGCTCTAAGGATCTACTGTAAACATCCAAGTCCAACCATTTGACACCGAAGAGAGGGGGAAAGATCCAAATGAAAAAAGGCCTCGAGGATGTGAGATCCAAGTTTTTAAAAAAGATGAGATAAAAAGAAAGAAAGAGGATGACAGAGGAAGCAACTGGCTTGGGAAAGGGAGAAATAAAGTACTATCAGTGTCTACACAAACTATAGCACTGGGGATACAGAGTGGATGGGATTCACAGCAAAGTTTCTTATGTGTTGCAGCACGGAAGGAGATAGGAGTTAGTAGATTCAAAAGATTTTTAAATCCTGGTCTGGAAACGAGTTCCCAAATGTTAAAACTTTAACAATCCTTCAAACTTGGCACTAATATATCTTTATTGAAAAATGAAATGAGAAAGAAGACTTGAGTATGGCACTTTTGAATAAGATATAAGAAATTTCATCTCTATTTTAATTCAAAAACCTTAATCATGCATAGCGAACCCTTCAAAGCATCAAAAACACCTTCCAAAGAAAAACGATAAAATTACTATTTTTTTTTAAAGCAGAGGTTAAGGGAAGGGGCGGAGGAAGGATAGAAATACCTTGAAGCATCATATCCATCACCAAAAAATGCAATAAGAAAAAAATACTGGTCATCCCTCAGCAAAGTTGGTGCAAAATGGGAGAAGAAAAGAGGACTACAGTCTACAAGTCCAAAAGATTACATTCACCTAAAATCCAATTAGGGACAGCAGTTGACTATTTAGACCACGCATGGCCCATTTTCAAATTAAAAAATGACAGTACATAACCCAATCTCCACAAGGCTATGTCCCCAAGAGGCCAAGATCAAATAAAGAACAAATTCATGTTCTGACTACGAATGTGCAGAAGTTGAAACTGGAAGTGATGGAAACTGGTTTTCTTGGACTGAGACAGCGGAAAAAAGATACTAGTAAAACATACCTTGACAGCTTCATCAGCAGCCTTGCAAGCAACAACTGTAGCTTCTACGTCACCCGTATGACCGACCATATCCCCATTAGGTATGTTTACACGAATCTGAAAATATGACAGTCAACTTTTAAGAATCTCTACAAGTGAAAACCTCCTCTAAGAATCCTACAGATAGAAGGATTTTAATACCTGGTGGAATTTGCCGCTCAGAATGGCGTCCCTTGCCTTTTCACCAATCTCCAAAGCCTTCATTAAAGGTCGGACATTAAAGCTAATGCCACTATCACTAGGAATTTCCACATACTCCTCCATTTCAGGTTTAAAATATCCTGACCGATTCCCATTCCAGAAAAAGGTGACATGTCCAAACTTGACAGTTTCACTGTGACATGGAAAGTAGTATTATTATTTAAAGCAACAAACACCACTAGTGTGCATACTTGCATTGTAGTATGCAGAACTCAACCCGAAATCCCACGGCCTAAGACAAAATCAGAAAACAAAAGGGCATTCCAAGCAACTAACGTGACTAATCTTAAATTGCAGTAGTTTTCAGACACTATAAAAGAGAGCAGTTGATACTCTTTAGAGAATCTCTGACAAAAATATTGCACCTCCATCAGAAATATCATCTGAGATTTCCTGAAAAGATAGCAGCAAGTTGTAGTTTCCATGAAAGGTAGTTTGTAGTATTGAGTTTGATGATGTTGGTGAGGGAGGCAACCACAAGAGGATGGCTGGGATGAGCATCATTAGGTATAGTAGAGTTGGCCATGGCCGGAAAAAAATTTGCCTTGTAGTATGCAGAACTTAACCCGAACTCCCAAGGCCTCCAACAAAATCAGAACACGAAAAGCCATTCAAAGCAACTAACGTGACTAAACTTAAATTGTAGTAGGAAGGATTATCGAAGTTTCAGACACTAAAAAAGAGAGCAGTTGATACTCTTTAGAGCGTCTCTCTGACAAAAATATTGCACCTCCATCAAAAATATCATCTGAAATTTCCTGAAAGAAGGTCTACTACAGTCATACTAAAGTAAAGAAAACCAGTAGGACAGTGTATAAGCAAAGATAATTTCCCTGCATTGGAACAACTTACCAGCCCTCGACCCCCTAAAAATCATGAGCATTGCGACAAGCTAATCTGATACTAAACCTCATGCAAACACCTACGTTCTTGTCTAGGTTGGACAAAGAATAGGTAAGGTAATTTTGACAGGCCATACTGCCGAAGTAAAATGACATAAAAAAAGCAGAAAGGCTAAGAATATAAAAATTATCTTCCATCCTAATCAAAGAAACCTTATCTCTTGAAGACTTGAAGTCTTACAACCATGCCAAATTCATTTCTAGACCAACATGAGTACATGACATAGTAAAAGCCTCACACATGTTAGCAACATTGGATACAGCTAGGAACTCCAGTAATTGAAAAAAAATCAGAAGGTATGCAACATCAAAAGTCATTAATATCACCTGCAAGCAAATGTCCGTACACCATTGTAAACCAGATATTCCCCTGATGTTCTCTCAATTTCTGGAGGAGAAACAAGGTAATGATTGGGAAGCTTCAATTCACCATCATACTGAAGCATACCAGCATAACGGATTTTAGGATATCGAACTCTGTCAAACTTATCAAAATTTTCATATTCGAGTGCTTTTTGCAAGCATGACCATACGATCGGCTCGAAAGTTAATTGTTACAACAGCATCTCCATCAACTATTGGACCAACAGCCTTTCCATTCTCATCCACAATAACAAAAGGTGGTATGTACTGGTCGTTAGCCTTAGTATCCTCCCCTCAGTTTCTTGACAGCCTCAACTGCACCCCTGAACTTGTATGGAGCTTCACCAAGCACTTGTGCATCCCATCCTCGTTTCACAACCTCCCAATCATTCTGCGGAACAAAGGGTCAAGAGATATGAACAATTGTTTGGAATATGGACCAACTTGAACAAAACCCCATAACCGGATAAGAACATAAAAAATCAAGTCAAAGTAAAACAGGAAGTGCAAAATTAATATCACCAACACCAATATCAAGCAAGCACACCCATGCAAACTGGCAAATCCAAAAAGAGGTGCAGTGGGTACAACTACACCCCAATATATATAAGAATAAATTTTCTCTTATTACTTTCTGCTCTTTGTCATGTTGGACTCTGAATCTTGTTTCTACAACATATCATTGTCAGCTTTGGGTGCTAATATCGATTAACCAATACCAGGGAGCAGAGGTGAAGATGGGAGGATAAGAAGCGGGTGAGATTGCTATATCTATTGCTCTCATCGAGAGTTGCAAGAAATAAATGGTGGCAATAGAGGAAATTAGAGACCTATTACTTGGATTCTTTGTTTTACCTCAAATACTCATTTGTCATGTCAGATCTTAAAACACTCTGAAATAACACTTAATCTTAGACCAAAATCACGGAAATTTTCATTTGGGATACAAGAAACACGGGTTGAGACTTGAGCATAGCAATTTCATCATGTGTTTCACCCTTTCTCCCAATTGGGCTTCACATAATTTTGGACAAATGGAAATTTCATGCAACACAACTCCCGAACTTGGACAAATGGTGAACAAATATGGTAGCATGTCTTTTGAATCAGAGCAAGACAGATAAAATACTCCCTCCTTTTATTTATTTGCACTAGTATAGAGAAATCAAATTTAATAATATACATTTATACTATATAGAGAAAAATCAATAAACAAAGGACTGTTATTATTTTTCCTTCAGGTATGTTCGAGAGAAGTAGAGCAAAACAAAAAAAAAAATTAGCATAGTCTTATACATAGATTACATGCATGAACAGGGAAACAATTCTATTTTTGTTTATTTCTTATACCATAAAATACTATTTCCATTGTTATTTTCTGTTATTTTTGGTTGCTTTTTCATAGTTTCCAATGCGAACTTCAACAAATTAATATCTTTAAATACAAAATTCATTACAAATTAAGAAATGTTAATAATTTGAAATTACACAGTGAAACAATCTAGTAAGACCCTCCTTACAAAAAAATCTGATAAAGTGGTGAGAAACTATGGTAAAAAAAAATTGCTCTATAATTAATACATTCTATTCAAGACAAACATTTGCTAAAAAAGGGGGACTGTTTTGAGGTTACAGTCCCTTGAATGTTAGTAAATAATAGAATTGTGTTCTAGGGTCAAGATAGTGTGAATGGAAATGCATATTGATACTGACAATAAAACAATGAGGTTGATTGCATAGCTTATACGTTTTAGGAAATTTTTCCATTGAGTACCATAAGATCTCGTCTCTTAGGAGTTCTAATAATAATACTCCGTTTCATTTTAGTTGTCAAATTTTCCTTTTCTGGATGTCCCAAAATAGGTGTCGAGTACTCGAGTTTCCAATAACAAACAACAAAAGCATTATATATTCCACTAAACTCAAATTCTAGTGGTCAAAGTATTATAAAAGGTGGAAAACAGCACGGTAAATGATGTAATCTTTGATATTTTTTATTCCCTAAACATGACAAATATTATGGGATAGAGGAAGTAGAGTTAAAATAATTATTCATGAATCAACAGCAAATTTTCAGATCTAGCAACTAGGGTTTAGTGTCGTGTTCGACTGTAATTTGAAGGATCCGATTCGCATTTCCTACTTGAGTCAGTGTCGTGTCGTACCGACAAGGGTATTTGGCAAAAATTGCCAAGTCTAGGTAGCAGAGTGTATGATATAAATGGAGAAAATTACTCAAAGCTTTAAAGAATCGTATCACATAGATCCAAAATTTAAAACTACAGTCAAATATTACAAAAGGATCAAGCATATTGCGAGACATCTATCTAAAACAATATTTTGCATTTCAAATAGAGTACTGACCTCATAACGATCCATAGTAACATACATGCGGCCACCACCAGAAGCGACCTGGGCATCAATACCTCTCTCCCTTAACTGCACAAGATCGTTTTCAAGAGTTTCCAGAAAGCCTATGCTTGAACCATCCAAAACATCACGGCCATCAGTGAGAATATGAACACGGATTTTCTTGGCACCATGATCAGCAGAGCCTTTCAACAACAGCTGCAGAAAGAAGCATTTGTTAGGTCATACAAATAATTACTTTCACAAGTTATAGAAACAATTAAATGTGCAAAAAGAATCTAAGCTACATAGTACATAGTCCAACACAAGAACCTTCATAAAGATGATACCTGTAACTGATCAAGGCGAGAATGTACACCTCCATCACTGAGCAACCCAATGAGGTGCATGGTACCTGTTTGAAAACTCTCCTTGATATAGTTAAAGCCTTCACCCTCAAATATTTTTCCTGAGGCAAGAGCAAGATCAACAAGCTTAGCCCTACAAAAAAAATTAAGCAATTAGATTTTGCAGTATATGAATATGCTTGAGTATGCAGTGATTAGATACTGAGTTGATACATAAACAAATAAAGCAGCATAAATCAGGAAAACTAATCAACTTAGGCTACAGAAACATAAGTTTTTGCACTCAGATCTCATACGGGACTCCCCCGGCCTGCGTACACACATACACAAGCTCTCCAAGACTCCAACTCCTTCACTTTGACAGGTTTTATAGAACTCAAAAAACAAATAAACTTAAGAAAAAAATCCATAACTACAGATTGTTCAAGCAGATGTATATAGAGCATATAATTTCCTTCCTATGAGTGGAAGGAAAAACAATAACAACACAGATACAAAAAACAAAACAAAACAAAGAAACAAAATCACAATAACACTTTCCTCACTATCTTTGCTTTATTGCACGATTCAGGCTACTCACATCTTATCCCCACCAGAACACATATTGAGAATCATAGATCGTTGACTTTCTTAGTCTTTTACCTCACTTAACAGGTTATACTCTTATAAAACAAATACTTATCTTAGAGCACCTAGATTCAATTTCCTCGAGCTCTATTAGGCTGTATGGAATATATTTTCAATGAAAATTGGTTTTCCTCCCTATCAAACATTCTCTCAGTCAAATAAGTGAATAGAATGTCAACTCAATGATCACTTTCACTTCAAAGTTCAAAGTTAACTTCACAGTCAGTAAGAGGGGCACATAGTGCTTCAAACTGGCCAATATAATTATGAAATTATTGGTTCTTTGACAATGACAAGAGTTACAAAGAAGCTACTTAAACAGGGGGAGCATCAGGCAAAAATTAATAACCATGTAAAACAGACCATACACGACAAGCAGCATCAGAAGCATGAAGACATCAGCAGAACAGCAATGAGAGAGTTAGAGAGAGAGCAAAACGTCACCCTTGAGCAAATATTCGTCCAGCACCCAAAGCATTGTGGCCAACTTCACTGTTGCCCATGTCATCTTCTGACGGAAGCCCAACAGCTGTACCATGAGCCTTAATCAACCTCCACTTCTCTGGGGCACCCTGGAGACGTGCAAAGAAGATATGGTATTAGAGAAAACGCCGATTTATAACACTAGCCATAGATAATACTCTACTCCGTATAAAGCAATATGATCGACAAATAAATAAACCTGCTTAAGGGAATCCATGGTGGGAGTTTCGGCAACATGGATACAATTATATTTATCAGGATCGGCTTCGCCCCACCCATCGAGAACCACCACGGCCACTATCTTATCCTTGGGCAGCTTGGGGTGATCTGGCAATTTCCATGAGAACTCTGAACTTCCCATTTCTCCGAGACCTAACTTCTAGTTCTCACTCACTGACAGAGATAGTGAGATCCAACACAAGCCTATCAGAAATCCACCAAAATGAATCGAACAAAACAAAAGCCTATCAGAAATCCCAGTGAATGGCCGAGCAAACAAATTCGATTCTTTACTTTTTTTTATCTTATCTTACGAGACTACCTTTGCTGCAATTTTTCTTTCTTCACAATTAATGCCTGAACCTTAATATAGTGTGGTTCGGATTGTAGAGCCCGTGAGAAAATTCTCTAGGCTTACAAGGTGCACGCGGTTTAACCTTTACTTGCATCATATAAACATATGCACTTCTCAACACATAAATTAAACAATTAATGACTTTTATTGTATTATACATACGTAAAATTATAGAAAAATAATATTTATATTTTAAAGTAGTACGGATCTTACACTTGATTGCTAATAATGTTCTGGAGTATTAAAGGATTATTTTGTTTGGTGTTTACAAATCTTACACTTAATTGCTTAATTTGCTTATGTAAATTACTTAATTCATTTGGATTTGACTCTCGTTAGAATGCATTTTTGCTGGGTTTTCTTTTCTTTATCCTTTTTCCATTTTTCTCTTAGCTTTCTCCTTTCTACTCGTTGATGTACCAATTGGCCATGACTCATAGATCTAATTCATTTCTCATTATCTTCGATCTCTAATGCTCAAGCAATCAACAATTTAAACACCAAGTAAAATAATTCAGCTAAAAGTTTAACAAGTTTATTCACTATATGTTGATATTAGTTCTTTTAACCTTTACTTGCATCATATAAACATATGCACTTCTCAACACATAAATTAAACAATTAATGACTTTTTATTGTATTATACATACGTAAAATTATAGAAAAATAATATTTATATTTTAAAGTAGTACAAATCTTACACGTGATTGCTAATAATGTTATGCAAGATTAAAGGACTATTTTGTTTTGGTGTTCACAAATCTTACACTTAATTGCTTAATTTGCTTATGTCAATTACTTAATCATTTCCACAATGTATGAATACTCGTTGTATACTTTTTTTGTAATTATCTTTAGTCAAATTTGACTCTATTTTTTAGTATTTTGACACTTTAACATATGTATTGGATCATCATTTTATTTGTATTTATTAGAATTTGGACTTATGTATTGGTATAAATCGAATATCCAATCTTTTATCCATATCCGATCTTTGAATAAGTCTCAAACCTACGTGGGCGAATCTTGGATCCGCCATTGCAAGCACTGGCTATAAATACACAAAATGAGAAGAATGCTTAACATAATTTCAAAGACTAAAGTCATTTTCTCAAATAAGTAAACAATATGACAAGTTCAAACATGCATACAAAAATAAACCAAGAATTACTAATTAGAACTAAATAATACACAGGCATATGGTAACCGAAAATCATTGATTTCAATTATATCCACATTTCACCTGATCCAAATAAAAGAAGAAACACCTAAACGTGGAGAAAATAAAGGAGCGCATGTAACAAAAAACACAAAATTTACCAAATTCCAGCAGAAATACTGGGATAACAGCAAAATTGGCCACACATAAGCAAAAAGCAAAAGAAATGTATTTTCACTCAATAATGAAAGCTACGTCGGATGAGAGAGAGAAAGGGACTAACCGGTGTGGTGATTGGTCAGGTAAAGATGAAACGAGTCGATCCAAAAGCAAAATACTTTAAACAATTCGCCCCGAGAATTGTGAAAAAGAAATTAACGAATCGTACGTATGGATTGGGGACGCATTCTTCACCGATCCTACAAAAAATGATTACTGTAAAGTCAATGAAAGTCAAGCTTTTAACCACATATTTCGCGCTAACTCACCCACCTATTTTCCTTTTCATTTCTTTTACATATATTTTTTGTAAATGCCTAAAATAATTTTGTAGATTTCCAAAAAAATTAAAATTACTTTATCTATTTTTTTTCTCTCTCACCCCACGCTTAGTTAAATGTGTGAAGAAAAAAATTCACAAAATTTGGTAAAAAAAAAAAAACTCACCTCCACAAAAAATCACCCTCTCTCTCCAATAATTCACATCAACCACCACTTCCTCCACCAAATCACCATCTTTCACATATGGGCAGAAACTGACCTGTTTTCTTAGTATCTCACATATTGCTACCAGTTCTGATTGATCTTGGAGGAAGATCATGCATGTAAGTGTAGCGGCCCAAGCAAGGATCTTGTTGTTGACATTGCTGACCAGATTTTCGCGACCTACAGCTGCATAAATTCATATTGCTTTTTCATAGGATAAGATATAGTCGAAGTCAGGCATAAAATAACGCAGCAACAGGAAGCCTAGAACTGCAGCAACAATGACGCAGAAATTCTGACATCTGAAAGCCATTGGCTTCGGAATGATGTGTTTAGAGGATATTAAGCTGAATGGAATGCTAAATTCACTGAATATGAAAAGAAATACAAGGACGAAGATGCAGAATTGATGGATATCATCACGAGGAGTTTCCTACTGGCTGGGAGAAGACACTTCCGATCAGTTTTGGCTTACATTTTTATAGCATTTTGTTGTCTAAATGGAATTTCGAACCGCAAATGTAATTGAGAAACAAGTTAGATATGGATCTTCCTATACTTATATATGTATGTTGAATGTTGTTATAAAAATCAATGGTGCATAATCTTAGATCATGTTTCCATATAATCACAGCAGGAACGACTCCTAGATGATCCTACATCTATAAAAACAAATTCAAATATGAAAACACTTTACGAGTATAAACCATGATTATTCACACAGGAGAAAAAAACTTTTATCCAAATATAAACTCTTAGCTAAGTTATTCTTATACTCATTTCGAAAAGAAAAAGAAAAAAAGAGTTATTCTTATCTGTAACTCCCACTTCCAACCTTACTGTTTAATTAATCAAGCACAAGCATACATTCTTGGAAGACTTAAAATTCTTGGTTGGCACGCATATCGCCGTACTCTCTTAATCACTACTTGAAACATGTGCGATCTTTAACATTAACTTGTTATGCATATTACTGACTTGTCACTCTTTAGAGGAACACCTTAATAATGGGACATCATTATTTTCGTAAATTTCTTAGCTTCCTTTATAAATGGACGACCAAAACTAAAAACGCTCGGTAATCCTTGTTACAAATAAAATATCTCCAAATCCATAACTCAACGCCAGAAAAAGCTAGCAAATAAAAGAGGTAATCGTGGGAGCACTATTGCTCATCCGTAATTAGAAATAAAAACTTAAACGATTAATTACTATCTAATACAAAGTGGAACGTCTTCTATCAAAAGACCAACAAGGGCTTTACGCTAAGTGGGCAACACCACCACCACTCACTACCACGCTAAACACGAAGGGAAGGTCGAGCAGAGTCTCATGGGAGGTGACAAACGGCCGGCGAGGATCGAGGCAGCTGCAGGCAGGGCGGCGCCAGACTGGGTAGGCAGTGCGAAGCCCCATGAGCGCCATGGGCATCACCTGCCAGGGCAGCCAACTTCAGTGAGCGCGGTGGGGGAGAAAGAGAGACAGGCTAGGGTTTCACTTGGGAGGGAAAGTAGAAATGGGGTCTGGGGCTTCTTAGGTGTGAGAAAAATAACAAGAGAGAGAAATAATTCAGTTTTCCCAACTTAACCTATCGGGTTAAGAAATGGAAACCGACTTTTAAACACAGATCCTGTCAAATACCGCTCCATTCATTTCGCTATGTAAAATCCAAAATATAATTCTTGACAATAATAATAATAACCAATCAATAGAATTTATATAAATAAATATATTATAACCAATTAATAAAATAAATATTCATAATTCGAACCCAAATAAAATAATAATATTCAAAATATAATTGGTTCATAAAAACTACAATTAGCGCCTAAATAAAATGCTCTTAAGAATCTGGTATTAAGCACTTATCCCCAAACGTACTACTCCAATTCCGATAGGATGACAAGAAATGCTGCTTTGTCAATCACAAACCCTCGAGCATTTGTAAGATCATAGATCGGACTTCTAAGTCAGCCAAAATAAGTGAACCGTTTCTGACCAAATTCTTCCACAGCTGGAAAACTAAATTACTGGGTCACGAGCTAAGAGGACTTTTTGAGCTTTTCTCGGTCCGTAAATTAAAATTTTATCCCGATTTTCATATTTCGTTGCATGTGGCCTGGTTTTTTTGCCCAAAAATTGGATCGAGACTCCGTAACCATGTACCTGGCATCTTCACCAAAACCTCCTAATTTTCCGATCGGGCCCATATTGGTCATCTCTACCCTCGAGCATATCGTGCAAGTCCATTGAAGCAACATGTCTCTACACGCTACCTTTAAAACCTGCTTAACCGTGGTGGAAGCTAACTTAAATACAAACATTGGTAAAAAATTATATGTAAAAAATGCATAGTGGAAGAGGATGTTTTAAATCCTCCATGTGATTTTATGTTCTATTTTTAATTCATGCCCCTTATAAGTTATATAGAGGGGGCTATGCATATTCTGTGGTCAGATGTTGCATCTAAGTTTTTGCTTTGCTTTGCTTCATCCTTTGCCATTTTTAATTTATTTTGCTTTGGCTTCATCCTGTTTTAGTTCTTTTTTTTGAATATACTTTCTTTTCATCCTACTTAACCTTCTCAAGATGATAATTGGGTTTCTTAAGTCATGGAGGTGTATGTGTTATGCCCTTTGTCATAAATGCTATATTAGATGAAATCTCTCTAATATCCCGATAGAAGTTTGTCCGATAATTTGTCTGCGCCCAGTCATACGTTTCGTTGGGTTTACTATCAACGCCAATGTGGCGCAATCGACGTCGTGTAGGTCGCCCAAGTGGAACTCACCATTTCCTTTCTCTCGTTAGTCCAATACTATGTCTACCTACAATAAAGCTTTAGTTTTAGTGGTTTGTTTTATTATACTAGTGCATGCTAAGGCTGTGTCATCTTACTTGCTAAGTTTGCCATCATTAAAAATATTAAGAAGATTCCAAAAATCATTGATTTATGTTTAAGGTTTGTAATATCTAATAATCCTATAAATTATAATTTGCAAATTGAACTAGTTGCCTTGTTGCTATTCCATTTTAATTTTATTTTTATTTTTGCTCCTGAATAGATCACTGAATAACACTCAAGAGAGTGGAGTGTTATTGTTTTTTTTGCTCTCTCCTGAACTTGTCGATGCACGAAGGATGCTTATCTAAATTTATTTTTCTGACTTTGTAGTGGAAAATTGAAATTTTGTAGAAGCTAATTTGGGTTTCTATGGAGTATGGGGAGGTAAAATTGGTATAGAGAGAGAAAAGATAAAATGGAACAAAACAAGATAAGGGTACTTAAGATATTTTAGAGGCATGTAAGCCTGGAAGTAACGGGCGGTTGGTATTTAGCAACTATGTTTATATCTGTTGAAATAAATAGTCATGTAAGATTTTATTTAATTGGTTATATTAGGTACATTCGAAAAACTAATCTTTGTAATCTTTACATATATACAACTTAAGTGTATTAAAGATCAAAATATTACAATAAAAAACTTGGAAAGTCCAAACGCTGTTATTATTAATGAATAGTGAAACTATAAGTTGATTCTTAAACTTAATGAATCAAACACCTTTAAACTTTAACTCAAAATATTTTGTATTTTTTCAAGAAAAATGAATCCTCTAAGCAATAGTGGAGCTAATAACAAGTCAATCAAAACTAACGCTTAGATAAAACATAAAGATATAATGTTTTCTTCTCAAAATCATCTAAACAAGTATAAAAACTTTTGGCCTTAAAATACGCTTAAGCTTGAAGTTTAACACAACAAATTTTACTCTACAAGTTTATAAATTATCAATTGAAAATCTAAAACTTTAAATTCGATAAATATTAAATATTTATGTCTATATTGCATATATATTATACTACATTATATTGTACATATATTTCACATGTATTGTAATTTATTACATATAACAAGTGGGTTCAACTTAACCCACTAGTTTGATAGTGCCTCCGCCCTCGTCGGAAGTGACCTTCTGCCTCCTGGATTGTCAGAGGCTGTGAGGTGCACGGAGTAGTATAGATCATCTAAGTTACCAAAAAAAGGGTAGATTTGGTCTTATGTGGGATGCAAAACACAAATTGAGATGGGAAAAGCACAACATCAAATAATAAGGAGCATCCCAATTCTTCCGCTGTAATCCCTCCGTTCATTAATTTTTAGTCACTCAGCTTAAAACTTTAAATTACTTAAACATTAAATAGTTTGGGACAATCCGTCCTACTAGCGCCCAAACATTAATTACTGGGACAAACGCCTCGATCAAATTCCTGCCGCTGTTCCTCTAATTCGGGCCTGAGCCACGGACTTTGAGGTTTTTCGGTCCTAATGCAATTTAGCCCGATTTTCATATTTAAGGTCAGGGTCACGTCTCGTTTTGCTCCAAAAATCGGATCGAGACAGCACCACGAACCAACAAAATTCTCGACCACCGATCGGGCTCCATACTCATCACTTACCCTCGAGTATACCTGATAAGTTCATTGGGGCACCCTTGTTTGCTCTGTACGCGCCTCATCTTAAAAAATCATGAATCGTGGTGGAAGCAAACTTAAATATAAATAAGAGTAAAACATTATATGTAAAAATACATAGTGAAGAGGATGTTTTAATCCTCCAGCGGATTTTTATGTTCTATTTTTAATCTATGCCCTTATAAGTTATAAGGTAAAAGGGGACATGTATATTGTAAATGAAGCAGTCAGGATTCTGCTTTTTGATTTGCTTTGCTTCATCCTACGTATTTTCACCTTGTTCTAACCCCAAGTCTACTCTAGACCAAGCGTATCCTTAGTTTGATTTTTATGAAATCTCCTAAATAACACTCACTGTACCCCGGTTCACTACTGGGAGGATTTTGAAATTTGTTTCATTCAACAAAAAATAGCACTCAGAAAAGCACATCGACTCATGCGCCCTCAATAGTGGAAGCGAAAGCCTCGCAAAGGTTTTGTTTTTCCTTTTAGAATAGTTTTAAATAATCACTAAAAATGCCTCACAGCGCTTGCATCGTCACCTGGGAATATATGTATTTTTAAGAATTGTAGAAATCTTTAGAAAAATGGCGTAAGAACGAACCCCATCGCCTGTAAATCAACTACGTAAACCCTAAGTCTACAAGGGACCATGGCCCAAAGCTTGATTTTAAGAAATCTCCAAAATAATACTTGTGCAGTATTCTGTCTCTTCACTAATCCTCGAGGATATTTAAAAAATATGTTTGATTTCCTTAAAATGGCACTTAAGCACACTCACCCAAAGTAATCCAATAAGGGAGTGCCAAAAGTCTTCAAAGGTTACATGCTGCCTTTTAGGATGGTTCTCAAATAATCACGAAAAATGTGTTTCTACATGCGTGAAAATGGGTCACCAAACATAGAGATTTTAAAGAACCTGAAATCTCAGAAATACCGTTAGGAACGAAGCCTACCGTCTTAAATCAAACGCATGTGAACCCTAAGCTCCTACTGGGAACCAAGAAGCGCCGTTAGTTTGATTTTAAGAAATCCCCTAAATAGAATACTTGTATGTACCTCGTTAACTAATCCCGGAGGATTTTTAAAAAATATGTGTTTGATTTCTAATACGGCACCGTAAAGCATCAATCTTTTAAAGCGCCGCAAATATTGAAACCTTAATGTCTTCAAAGGTTTCGTGGTTGCCTTTT
>CANSZD010000792.1:0-135000 GCA_947648045.1 Beta corolliflora
GTTTCTTTTGCACAAAGTTTTAGGAGAAACAATGTTGTGGGACATAGAAAGAAAGAGAAACTATTATTTTATATTAAAGTTGAATGTATGTGAGATGGAAAGTTAGTGGTCTCATTCTAAAAATAGAAACAAAAGAAATGGGTAAACTAATAAGGGACATCCCAAAAAGGAATACGGGTAAACTAATAAAGACCGGAGGGAGTATATATATATATATATATATATATATATATATATATATATATATATATATATATATATATATATATTATAGATTTTAAATTGGTCACTAATTTACTTTTGTCATTGGGGATTGTGTTGAATTGTTAGTCCTTTACATCTCTAAGTGTCATTATCTAGTTAGTTATAAGCTTTGCATACCTTTGGAGCTCCCTACACCGTGTCTCAGGAGGTCCTTTGTGGAAACTTTTGTGTGTGTGTGTGTGTGTGTGTGTAAGGGGGTTAGGGGTTGAATTTTGCTTTTAATTCTGTTCTTGAGCTTATGCAAATCTTGACTATTAAAATTGCTATTTACAGTTTCTTTTTGAGTCGTCTATCCCATTCTCTTAAATGCAGAGAGCTACGAGCATATAACGTAGTGCATGTCCAGTACACAACAAATAAAGCATGTCATTTTGATTTCTTTTTTAATGCAACTATTATGACTGTTATTAAGTGTGCAACTTATTAATCTGTCGTAAGACTCTTAGAATAGCTAGGTTAACTATACGTCTATGCCATAAGGAGACATAAATAATTTCTCTTTTTCGAATAAAACTTTTAATCAAATTAGAACACTTAAAGATTCTTAATTGGAGTTATTTGCTTATTATGCATGTTTGCTACAATCAGTGTTACCTTATTTTTACGATGTGATGGGTAAAGATGCAATTAGTGCTACAATCATTACATGTAGTGGCATGAAATTAGGACCTGTTTTACTTGCTTGAAGTCTCTGTAAAAGCAAACATATTTTTATCTGAAAGGTATCTGACTTTAGTGGAAAAGCAATTCATATTTGTTCCACATCATTGAGCTAGTTCCACTAACCATCATAATTCCAATAACATTCCAAGTAGTTGGTTATTAGTTCAAAAATTACAGAGTCTGTACCTGGGAATTGATGGAAGGTTGTGCGAACTCCGTATTTGTTTAAAGGCTTTGGGTGAAGCCTAAAGTCAGGAGAGAAGGCCTCTTTAGATGTTCGTGAGGAACAACATCTAGAGGAATGAGCTCAGAGTGGACCTCAAGTGGTAGTTATAGGATTTTAAACAACCCTATAGTGATAGTGAGAATTTCAGGTTTTGAATTGCATGTGGTTGAGGTTCTTCTGCATAATAGGGCGCAGAAAGTTTTTTTTCAAAGAAAAATCTCTTGCATTTCTTTGTTGCTTAAATTCTTCTGTTTTGGCAAAAAATAGCTGCATAAGTCCTATTCATGCCCCCCTGTAGTCATTCATCGAAGTAACAATAACTGACTAGAACTTTTGCAGGCTGAAATAGGCCGTAGAAGTGGTGGTGATAATGTGCTTGAGAGGGAGGGCTATGCTGTTTCTGCTGGATTTGCACTTGGACTTGTTGCGTTGGGTATGAATGATTCGATGGTTTTTTTTAAACACCTATTCTTGCTGACTTTGCTCTCCAATTGTAGGTCGTGGTGAGGATAAATTCGCTTGCATGGACACATTAGTTGATCGACTGTTCCACTATGCTGGAGAAAAGACTGACGTATTTTCGCAGGTGCTTCTCTACCAATGCTTAAATTTTCTGTCTCTCATTGTGAAATCAAATACTACTTAAACCTAAAAATTATGAAGAGTTTTTGAACCCTTTGGCCCTGCTATCAATTATTTTTATTGCAGGAAAAGTCCCTCTTTGCACCAGTGACAGATGAGCACAGTCGGGGTGTTGGACAGGTAATGCAAAAAAAGGCCTTGGATGTGGTAGCATTGTCGTGGGCCTTTCCCTTGTGTTATTGTATGTTTATTCCTTGAGATTTGGCGTTGTCTCTAATTTTTCCTCTATTTGGATGATCTTAGTAGATGTTGGATGGCATTCCTGTTAATGTAGATGTCACTGCACCTGGAGCCATACTTGCTTTAGCCTTGTTATTTTTGAAGGTATGTGTTTCTACAAATTCAATCTGGTGAATTAAATGAGGTTATTGCCTCGATACATTGTCTTTTTATGATCATGCAGTGAAACATATATCATTTGCTACTAGTTGAGTAAGGAGAACCTACATAGGTGTTTTTCAATCTTGTTCGTATGACGTATGTGGAAAAATATGGGAACATGGCTCTGACGGGAGCAGTATTTACTGATAATTGTGGAACGTAAATGCAGTTTCTGGCAAGGACAATGTATATTCATTCTCACTTAGAAACTTGTATTTGATGTCTTTTTGTGCGATAGAGTTTGCACTTTCCTTGTTTAAGCACATTGTTTGTGGTGTTTGAATGTGTGCATTTGCCAGATCAGTTTCTGATAACAATAATTCCAAAGTGCTTCCCGATATTACCATACTTGGCCTGAAAAAAAAATTCTCCAGTTTTTTCCTGATGTTACCAAAAACTAGCATCAATAAGTGGGTTTGAATCCAACAGTTCTTTTGAACTTGTACTGCTCCGCCTCCCTCCCTCTTACCCAAGCAAGTCACAGAGAAAGTTGTTAAGTGACTCGAAATCAAGTTGGGGGATGAAGGTTTCTTCAAAATTAGAAGGATCGTTGATGATTGATATAAGAATAGTGTGTGACTGTTTTTTCATGAGGAAATCTTTCTGTTTTACATTGTAAATTTAATAATCTTTTGAAAAGGCTTTCTTTCATAAACTAAGAAAGAAAGGCCTATCAGACTATCAGTGGGTTATGATCTTACACTGCCATTCAATTAGTTTTCTTGGATTGATTCTATTATATGAGCTAAATTCTAACTCCTAACCTTTTAGTCTTACCTATCATTTAAATATAGGCATGTGTAAGCTGTTTCTTATTTTATGTATTGGCCCAAAAATCTAATATTATCTTTATGGTGCTGCCTCTCTATAAAATAGATAATTTTTTCACAGAGAAAAAGTATATATGCTTATCTTAGTCATCATGTTTTTTCTTCTGTTGATATGAAGTGTTTCAAATCTATTTTCATCATTGCAGCTCGAAGATAATTCCATTAAGGATGAAGCATTTGTAGCAAGCCTGTATCTTTTAGTATTACTTGCACATGTTGTTTTCCTTTTTTCTTTCTGTGGTGGGGATATGTTTGAAAAAGTACTTTGCAGTTTGCATTATTACACAATCATCAATATGATATTCTGGTTGATGTTTCATTACTCGTATGAACTTTTCTAACTTTGTATATGATCTGACATGGCTTGTTTCATACTTTTTTCAGACTGAATCGGACGTGGTAGCTTCCAGACTTTCCATACCTCGTACACATTTTGATCTGCAATACCTAAGGCCTGACTTCATTATGCTTCGTGTCATTGCACGTAACTTGATAATGTGGAACAGGTTTGATACTGTAGAATAAGCTTTTGACTGGGAGGCTCAAATGTGCGATTTATAATTATTAAACCTAATAAGCTCAGCTCTGAACTCATGCAGGGTAAAGCCAACCAAAGAATGGGTTGATTCTCAGATTCCTCAAATTGTGAAAGAAGGTATTGAGGCTCTTGGTGATGAAAGGACTGATATGGATGAGGTTGATGAAGAAGCAGTTGTCCAAGCATACGTGAATATTGTGGCTGGAGCATGCATATCTCTTGGTAAGTGAGCTTGGCGATTCCTTCCTTTCTAAGAAAGATTTTTTTTTATTAGATTCAATTATTGTGCCATTTTTTTTTATCACTTTGCCTTTTGGTGGTGTAAACCATGTGCCTGGCGCTTCTGGTGTTGGCTTTTCGGTTGGATGTGTGATACTTCTTTCATGTTTTAAGTGAGATGGACTGGTACAGTGGTACTAGGAGAACTGGAGGAGTAAACAGTAGAAGATGCACTGGATGTTTGTAATCGCATTCATGGCGATGTTTTGGGCTATTTGGTTCTAAGTTGGGGCATAATGGCCGTATCTTCTGCAGCAAGGCAACTGGGCCAGCGAGGGCAGAGTTTTGGGATCATAGAATGTTCTTATAGCTCTAATCCTTGTCTTGACCCAAGAAACTACTTCTAATTTCTGCCACTCATGGTCAACTATTGTCGTGTGTTTTCAAGTGGCTTCGTTCCTAGTTATTTGGTAGGTGGGAAATTTTATGCTTTCTTTTTATTTCTGAAAATCATTTCTACATTTCTTTGGCAGGTTTGAAGTATGCTGGATCAAGAAATGCCAATGCTCAGGAATTGCTGCACAGCTATGCTCTTTACTTCCTCAACGAGGTCTTTATCTTGTTTACCCTTTTTTCATGCCTTTCATTTCATTCTCAGTTAGATGTTTGGGTTTTTTTGCAGATAAAGTCTGTTTCTGGTTCAGCTGGTAGTATATTTCCTAGAGGGTTGTTAAAGTTTGTGGACAGAAGCACATTGGAAATATGCCTTCACCTTGCTGTCCTTTCCCTGTCTTTGGTGAGATAAATAGAGAACTTGTAGTTTATTGTTCACATTGAGTTGAATTGCCTACTTCTGCATGTTTTGTGATGCTAGCTTTTTGAAGCAGGTCATGGCTGGTTCCGGGAATCTGCAGACATTCAGATTGCTCAGATTCCTGCGCAGTCGAAATTCTTCTGATGGCCAAGCTAATTTTGGCATTCAAATGGCTGTAAGTTTTTATTGTCTATTTGACAGTTGAAGTTCTGAAAATTTGTAGTTTGTACCTGTCATGTATGTTGTTCTTGTTGTACTTGCTGGTTTTGCACTCTTGTTGGCATTTCCAATGGAAGCCCAGTGTCAATTCTATTGTCTCTACATTTTTGCCTTCACTCTATTAGTCTAGCTCATCCTCTGCATCCTTCGACTTTTTGGCCTTATGGGAATTTATGTAAGGTGGCCAATGAAGTATTCAGAATGTAGAAAGCAACTGCAAAATTGCGTACTGATTTCTGGTGCATCTCTAAAAGATTTTCTGCCAAGGACTAGGTTGCCCTCAGCTTCCCAGAGTTGCATTAATGTAAAAGATAGCGCATCAATGTGAAAGATAGCCCAACATGCCTGAGCTGCTCACAGCTTCTCTTTCTGGTTCCCCCCCGGGGAATAGGGATGGGGGATGGTGTTTGAGTGTAAGAGGTGTCTGGTTTGCGTATGGACAAGTGTTTCACTCTTGGCTACACTATCATGACAACTTGCATTCAAAGACAACTAGAAATTTAAAGTGATTTTTGGCTTCATCTAGTCTGTCCAATGACCATATCTCAAAAGAAATTGTGGCAACTATCTGTCTTTGTGCGGAATTTGATCCTCACATTGGAGGATGTCGAATCCTTATTATTTGTCCAAACACGTGCATTTCTCTTTGAAAATTTTCAAAATCATCCAACATGTAGTTTGAGAAATTGGGGTTTGTGTATCTTTCGCTTGCTTGACCCAGATGCATATTTTCCTTGGTAATTTATGGTTCAGCAATACATGAGGTGTAATAGTGCCACTTAGATCCCTGCCTTATACTGTTCCACTAACTTGATCTACACTGCAAAGGATGTTCCCTTTTAGTCTCTACAAGATTTCTTCCATTCTATTCTGTTCTTTAATATACACGTATTATATCCCTTATGTATTTAAAATGACTATCTTTCTGTTGCATATTCCAGCTAATCATCTGAAGAATGCGAATCAAGCATTAGTAATTCTTATTTGTGATTGCTGTCTTCTCCTGAGTCATTCAAAGTAATTTTATTCTACTGCCTTGCTTTATAGGTAAGCCTGGCTATAGGCTTTTTGTTTCTTGGGGGAGGAATGCAGTCATTTTCTTCATGTAAAAGTGCTATCGCTGCTTTATTGGTCACCCTCTATCCTCGTTTCCCACCGGTACAAATGATAATCGATGCCATCTTCAGGTACTTCTGTTGGTCTAGCTAATACTAATTGTTTTTCTCTATCTTCTCTGCTTGTGCTGCTCTGATTCAAATGTCTATAATTTTGGAGCAACCAAACAGACTTTTCAATCATCTAGATATGCTGCTTATTGGGAAAGCCCAGGGTACCCTTTAACTTTTCCCTTTTTTCCACCAACAATAACAGCAGCTAATAAAAGGTAAGAAAGATAGATAGTCAAAATCCCGTCTTATCTAGATTAGAGGAATAAATCTGTGAATCGGAAATATCCAAATGCTGGTGGATATTGATTTTTATGTGAAGATGGCCTTTTCTTACGACAGGACTAGTCCTGATCTAAGAAGTGAGTCTGCAGTCCATACAATTTAGTTTTACACATAGCTGTGGAAAGGACGTGACAAGAATTTTAGCCAACTTCTCAAGTAGATGCGAGAGTTTCTGAACACAAAACCCAGGCATTCTCAGCAGTTCCTCAACTGCAATAGAGTCTAGAGAGTGAAGAGAGCCACTAGGCAAAAACAGTTCTGCTTTAGTGCACCAGCTTTCCAAAATCCGAAGCATGCGTGTGAGGACGACGACTTTTAGTATTTTGAAGCATGTGTGGGTTTTGTCTGCACATATGCTTCCTTCAGCTCAATCCTTCATAAACACATGCTGCTAATGCCACTCTTTTTTGTGCCCTCACTACCCTTATTTTTGTCTTCATAAAATATAGGATTTTTTTTTATTTTTACCACCTTTTACTCACCCTGTTTTATGCATTACCACCTTTTGTTTTTTTATTTTATTTTACCACCTTGCTAAAAATCACCACCTCAACTCGTTCTCAGGCCAAGATTCCGACCAAGTGGAGCCTACATAACGGATATAATAATCCCCCCCCTTTCACTCTCTCTCCCCTATTTCTCTTTTTTCCCTCCCTAAACCAAAATCGTATCATTTTATCAAATCTTTCTTCCTTCTCAAATCTCAAAAATTCCTTCTAAATCCAAATAACTTGGGGTTTATAATTGTGAAGTAATGAAGTTAATCACAACAAAACCTCATAATTATGTATACACAACCCAATCCGCAAAATGGTCCCAAGTTTGCATACATAAGAGGTAGATAAGCGAGAACCCAAATCAGATAAGAGAAAAGAAATGCAAAAGAAAAAAGCAATTATTAAGATAAGAAACAAAATGGATGCCCCATTTTAGCCCCGATTGAACAAATCCATCGGAACTTAAAATTTCCCAAAATTCAACCAAGAACCCTTACTTGTGAAATATGATTCAAAATTCATACCTTTTTTTTCGAGAATATGAAATTGTCCTTTGATTGTGGTCGAATATGACATGCAAGAATAATATTAATTGGGTTTAGAAGAAAGGAATTTGAGATTTGAGATTTGAGATGGATGAAAGACTTGATAAAATGATATGATTTTGGTTTAGAGAGGGAAGAAAGAGAAATCCGGGCGAGAGAGAGAGTGAAAAAGGGGGGATTAATTTATTCGTTATGTGGGCCCCACTTGGCCTCGTAACGGGTGGGGTGGTGATTTTTAGTGAGTCGGCAACTTTAGGGTGGCAATTTTTTATTTTTTTTAAAAAGAGTTGTTAATGCACAAAACAGGGTGAGTAAAAGGTGGTAAAAATAAAAAAAAAAATCCTAAAATATAGTAATAGATGTTTGATTAATTTTCACTAACAAGGAACCTATAAGGTTAAAAAATGTGAGCTTCAAGATCCTACTCAATCTTGTGCAAAAACATATCTATTATTATAATTTCTGGAGAGTGTCCTAACACCTAAGCTGGACATAGGATGTACATTATTTGCTTAAATAAGATGACAGGTCTTTGAGTTACACTTCACTGCCAGCATTCATAGTAATCGTCTCTTGCCTTAAGATATTCTAGCACTAAAATTCAACAACACCCACTCTAAGAAATGACATTTGTACCTTTGAACAGTACAGAGATACCCCATGACCTGAGACACAGCATGCTCAGTGGAAATGTTCTATATAGTTTACGTAGAATTTTTTCCCCTGTCCTAGAATATGAAGTACTCGAAAAGCTAGCCTGCCTGCACCACATTTAAAGCCATATCCTGATTCATTGGTACAATATCCTGCCATACAGATATACACACCAATGCATACTCTTTTTTCTTTTCTGTAGGGTTTTTTTTTTCTCCTTGTCTTCCTGATTCATTGGTACAATGTCCTTGATTACCTTTGATCTTTGTTCAAGATATTCTTCTTCTGATATCTTGCACCTGCGTTCTCCAGGCATATAGGCACTTCTATGTTCTTGCTACAGAAGCTCGTTGGATTCAAACAGTTGATGTTGACACTGGCTTACCAGTTTACGCCCCTCTTGAAATTACTGTCAAAGAAACTGAACATCACGCAGAGACAAGTTTTTGTGAGATTACGCCTTGCCTTCTTCCAGAACGTGCCATCGTAAGTTCACATACATATTCGAAGTGCGGATACCTTTTAACTTTGCTATCAAGTGCTTACACTTTAAAGAATGAAGACAATTCTCGAAGTTGCATGTTCATCTGTGGTGTCAAGATTTAGTTCTTTTCTAAATAGATTTAGTTCCTTACTAAAATATTTTGGAGTACACTAGGTTTGAATATCTGTTCTTGGACTAAAATGTTGTGTTGCCTACAGCTCAACAACGTTCGTGTTTGTGGTCCACGGTACTGGCCCCAAGTCATAGAACTTACTCCTGAAGGTAGTAACTATGCTACAAGTATCTGTTTTCTCAACGATAATACTATAAAAGAGAAATGAATAGATTTTATAGCTGTTTTCTTTCTGTAACTCAGATAAACCTTGGTGGCTTTCTGGCGACAAGAATCACCCATTTAATTCTGGTGTTCTTTATATCAAAAGAAAGGTTGGAGCATGTTCCTATGTGGATGATCCTGTTGGATGTCAGTCACTAATATCACGAGCCATGAACAAGGTTTGTTTCTTATTAAGAAATACTTCATCTTGTTTTGGTACTAGTGTAATATTAATTAAATTTGTTCTATGATGTAGATCTGTCAATGCGTCTATAGGTAACAAGGATTGTTTTCACCTTGTGCAGGCCTTCAGTTTGACAAGCATGAAATGTTATGCTCCCAAAATCAATAGGAATCCTGTGCCTGGTTCGAGTAATGTTGATCATTTGGTCAGCACATTTTCGTCTGATCCAAGCTTAATTGCTTTGCCCAGCTTTGCTGTGACTCTTCCTGGAACAGCAGGTAAATTGTGGAACTGCAATGACGTATTCTTCATTCCTTAAATATCTAGGAGATCTCTATTTTTCAAATTTCAAGTACATGAACCTGTAAGGTGATGATTTAATATCATCTCGTCTTTTTTTTAGAATTTTTTTCATTCTATTTCTTAAAAGGCTTCATAAAGGATTTCCGCTCCGACATATGATACTCTTTATGTAATATGTCAAAAGAATCTAATTTCTCTTGTTTTATGCTTTTGGTATCTGATGAATTAATTGTGGCTGGTTTAAGTTGCTAGGTATCAGACTTTAGAGTAGCATGACCTTTCTTTTCTCAATTTCTATAGAGTGAAGTATGTGATGTATGCCAAATTGTCACAATTCTATTCTATGCTATTGCTCATGCTATCTTAGTGCGTGTAGAGGCTGAAAGGGGGAATGACCACATTTGACATGTGAAATTATGATTAGCAATCATCACACAGGTCGTTATCACATAGACCGACCGATTTAAGTTGTTAATCTGTTGTGCATCTTTTCAGACAATGGATTTTGGGGGGTTAGAAATGCAGCCTTACTAATTAAAAGATTGCTTCCTTTAGGTCTTTATTGCACTGTCATATAGTAACTGCTTGTATATCTGGGTGACAGGTCAGATGCTGATTTCCAGGAGTTCTGCTTGCAAGTTTTGTTCGAGTGTGTTAGCAAGGATAGACCAGCTCTTTTGCAGGTATATAGTCTGCTTATTCTTGCTATATAATGAAGCACATGGTGCAAAGGCTTTTGTTTGGACTTTGCAGCTTATATTTCTATTACCTTCACCGTGTCATCTGGCAGAACAGTTGAAAAATATTATATCTAATTGGCCTTTTCTTCTTCTCGTGTTGCGGCACTATTATTCTTATTATGATATCAATTACACTGATAATTGTGCAGGTCTACATGTCCTTATATACAATGATTAGATCAATGACTGATCAGGTTACAGGCGACATCATCACCTTCTTCGATTCCCTTCCGATATCTAGTTTGAAGGTAATCTCTTCATCAGACACTGCAGTTTGTCATAGTTTTCGTTTATACATTTTGGGATAATTCACAGAAAATCCTCTCCCCCGCCAACAAAGAGTTGGAGAAAACTATATCTTTGCCGTGGGAGCGTTGTCACAACTTAATATGCCGGCAAAATTAGGCAGTCACAATTGATTTTTTAACATTTGCTTTGATTATGATTTGTTCTTATTACCTGCATTTTTATCACTCGCAAAATCTTCTGACTTTTTGTGGAAAGTATTGAAATTTTCAATTGATCAATGATCTCACTTGATTTAGCTGACAGAGTACCTGTAATAATTTCTCCAATTCTCTAATTTAAGTGATATATTTGATGGCTCATATTCTCATGGAATTGATATCTTGGTTTACTATATGCATCTTTCTATTTCTTCATTTAATATCTATATGCATTACTTATCTATGCAGCTCGTAGTAGCCTACAATGAGGCCTTGGTGAGAGGAAGATTATCCTCCTCAAGAGATGGCATTGTTCAATCAAATTATCTCGGATCTCTGAGGAAGCGCATAGAAGAGCTCTTCTGCTATTCCCCTGAAATGCAGACTGATTTACACAACTATTTGACGCCTGGGAAATGGCCAGATGATAAGCTCCGAGGTAAAAACCGCTCTATAATATTATCGTGGTATCTTCAGTGGTTTTGCATACCGTCTCCATTTGTAATCCGGACAACCATGGAGAGATTAAAGCCCAGGCTCAAGACATCCTCTGCAGTCCCTTTGTTGCGGTTAGTGTTTCCTCGGATTCATGTAAGGGTGATTTCTGAGATTGATAAGTTACTGGTTGCTGGTTAGTTCGACAGAAAGGCTGCTGGTCATGGCTTCTAAAGTAAACTCTCACTCTTACTCTTCCAAAACATTATCGGGTTGAGTTCCCCGGGTTCCGTAATACAGATTCTTGTATAAATTATCGGGGTTTAGAGCTTGACAATGTACGTAGTACCTGTTATATCTCCAAGCGTAATCTACTGTTGTGAGAATGAGGGAGTGGAAGGGTGGTAAGCTCTTTCATCTTCCACCCGGTTGTGGGTTCGATTCTCATCTCGGGGGTTTGGGGGCTTTGGGGGGTAGGTTGTATTTAGGTGTCTTGTGAGAGGGATTTAATGTAATTTATCTTACCAAATTTTTTAAAAAATAAAAGCGTAATCTACTGTTGTATCTCCAATCAACAATTTTAGTTTAGCCGCCAATGTATATTAGGAATTGACGATTTACAGAATTTAGGAAATCTATGTCCAAAAAACTCTCCATTGAAGTTACTCCTATGTAGTTAGAAAAGCAGTTTGTTGCTTCCCTTTTTTTGGTTTACATATTGTTTTACTCGATTATCTGTGTAATTATATAGTTTTGCTTTTTCTTGGGACTAAATTTAATTGACAACTAATACACTAATTTTTTGAACTAATAGATACTTTTATAATTTTATTATCTTATAAAAACCCATTTATCGATATGTTCTGAGTAATCAAAATTGAAAGTTTTAACTTTGAAAATTACGGTGTCCAATAATATTTTAGAAATAAAACAAGGAGATTAGGAGAGAGATGCAGAAAGGTTCTTAACCTCTTCAACGTGCAATTCTGCTAAGGTTCTTGTGTCCAAGACTTAAGGGTTTAATGGAGTAAACTTTTAAATGATAACAATATCATTTATATTCATACTATTATTCAGCCAATACTTATTACATCTATAAGTGAGACTATTTCATTTCTAAAGGCCAACTTTTTTATTCTAATTATAAAACAATCTCACTAATTTAATTTGTATGAAGTGAAAAAAAAGGTCTTATTAATCAAGTTTTCAACTGATCCTAGCAAGCACCCCAACAAGGCCAGCAGAGTTAGCAGTAGCAGGTTCAGCCAACTGATAATCGCTCCTTTGATCAACATAATTATCATTTTTATCAGGACCACCTACAATTGCTCCGACCAAAACATTTGGGTTAGGTTGGTTTTTATTAAACCAATTGGTGAACCCATCTTTGCACCCGACTGGTGTGGGATCCTTCTTGATTGATACAATTGAAGATCCTCTATGATGCACTTGTTGTGGGTAGTTTGACCCATATCCAACCATGTAGCTTGTGTTCTTTGGGTTGGCTCCTAGTATGTAGTCAACCTAGTAGCCATGAAATAGGGTTACAAATTACAGAAAAGCTAAGATTCAAGCCATAATTATTATACTAATATGTGGCCGATAAAGTTATACTTCCTCCGTTCGTTTTAAATGAAACGTTTGTTTTTTCACGCAACCCAACGCGCTTCTTTAATCATTAATATCTTTAGTTGTGCGCGCACAAAAAAATATAAAAAAGTTATAATTTGATAAGTATTCAAATGCAGACGAATCTAACAAAGATCTCTTGGACCATGTTTTTCTTTATATAATGGCGATAAATTAGAGTCAAAATTGATTAATAATGAATAGTGTCATTTCACTCAATGTTTCATTTAAAACAGCACGGAGGAAGTATAGAGAGTCACAAATAATATTCTATCGTATAAACGAGATTCGATCTTTAGTTTAGTTGTGAATATATGATTATGAGTTAAAAAAAAACACATACCTGTGATTTAGCAAAAGCAATGAGGTCAGGCGGATTGACCAAGGAAGACGGACAATTAAGCGATTTTCCGGAGGCAGAGAGGTAATCAGCATATATTGTCATGACAAAGGAAGCAGTTGTTGTGTATTGGAGATTATCCCAATCATTAAACCATAATAATCCACCACTTGTCTTATAAATGTTGTTGTTACCCTTTTCAACGCAATTACAAAGAAATTGCTCTGCTTCACTTTTGTATTCCCTCCATATTCCTGAGTTTTGGACATTTCCCTCTAAAATTTGCTGCAGATTAATATATTTTCCGTAACATATGATTAACATATTGATCATCATTATTACTTGCCAAAATAAAACATATTAATCATTGACAAAATAATAATGGCAATAAGTACGTCAAACTAGAAAAAGAAAATCAAGTTAAAGTGCTAAATACTCTACTATGCAAGTTAAAGTCAAATCACGTTGCAAAGATAATCATGTTAGCTAGCTATTCTATTACATATATAGAAGTTTCCTCTTTAATCTATGATGATTTTATCATTTAAAACAAATTGATGCTTTAAACATTACTTATAATTCAATTTAAGCATTATGGACTATGGTACTTCCTCTTTTTTTGTTCTTCTCTATTTGTTTTATACAATTTTTCGTGTGCATTAAAAATTGTAAAAAAGTTAGTATTTTGACAAATAATTTGGCGAGACAATAATTTGACTAGACCCGCATAATTAATTTCTACCGTATATTAGCACCATATCAAACTCATCTAACTTCAACCGTAAAATTAAAATCAATTAGAGAAGAGTGCAGAAAAAGAAATAAACAAAAAAGAAAAAGGGATTAATATTTTGTTTATTTCTTTTTCTGCACTCTTCTCTAATTGATTAAATGTTTGGGCACTCTTCTCTAAAATTAATGAAGCAACTAATTAATGAAAGTGCAACTGATCCTGGTCTCTAAAAACAATATTTGGGCACTCTTCTCTAAAATTAATAACATTAACTCATCTAAGCTCAACTAATTAATGAAGCAACTAATAGACCAGGATTAAGGCTCTGTTCTTTTGGACTGAATTGAACTAAACTGAAATGAATGAAAACTGTGAGAGGAAACGAACTGAACTAAACTTTTATTAATTCAGTCCAAAAGTACAGAGCCTAAATATTTTTAAAACCCTTAATAAGGAAAGTGTAACTAACCTTAGAAGTAAAGGTATATACCACCGACATTTCGCAGCCTTAATTAGTTATTTAACGGTTACATAATCAATCTGAATTCCTAAAAGAATGATACAAGAAACCCTATTTAGCTAAGAGTAAAATTTTGTAGTACCTTGGCAATAAGAATTTGGGCACCAACAAACTTGTCATCCCAAGAAAACATGGATCTAGTTCCACCACTACCCTGAAAGTTCCCCAAGAAGTCGTAGTAGCCTCTCTCTCCAGTAGCTCTATGTAGCCATGCAGCTGCCCATAATAACTCGTCCTGTATGATACAAAATATTTGATTAATTGATCTTTGCTTTAAGTTTTAACAATACAATTATTTACATAAATCTTTATGTATTACCTGGAAACCGGTGCTCGAGTAGAATTGTGCAGTTGATGGTATACTGTCCGAATATTTTCCTTGATGATTTGTTGCAAAATTAAATAACTGCTCACATGCAAATCATCGTTATGATATTTTAAATAATGACATTAATCAACCACACAAAATAAATGTAATAGCATGTGTTTGAGTAGCTTTTTTTTACAAGCTAGTTAATTAACACAAATTGACTTAACATAATAAGTTCATATAAGTTCCGATAATTAAGTTAAGTTCAGTGTTAATAAGTTCATATAAATGAAATTTAGTTTTGTGGATTTTACTTTGTGATCATATACATTTAGGTAAATTTAGGTGTACGTTCAAGCCTGAGATCTCCAATATACATATATATTCAAATAATTGCAAGGTTTTAGTTGCTAGTAAAGGATCTCAATTGATTGGTACGAACATAAGAAATGAAGTCTTTAAGAGAGGGTTTACCAAAGTACTCCATCCGTTTCTTTTTAATCTACACACTTTCCTTTTTGATTTGTTGCTTTTTAATTTACAAACTGTTGCTTTTTCTATTCTTGGTAACATATCACATCTACTTTCTCCTCTTTTTTCACCCATGTCATCTACTTTTTAATATTTTAACCCACTTTTTAATTTATCTCTCTCACTTTTCAATTTCTCTCTCCACCTTTTCAGTTTATCTCTCATACTTTCACAATTTCTCCTTGGTTCTCCCCCAAAGTGAAGTGAAGTGAGTAAATTAAAATGAAACGGAGGGAGTACTAATTACCTGTCTTGCATGAGCAAGAAGCAAGGATGAATATTTACGATCAACATGCTTGAAAGCTATAGAAGCAGCCGCAAGAGCAGCCGAGGTTTCAGCAGCCAAGTCGGAGCCAGGGTTTTGCTCGTCGATCTTATAAACCGTCCTCGGCGTGGTCATGTCCTCAGGCCTCTGCCAGCACTGGTGATCGGAGTTACCTTCGCCGACACCGGCATAGAGGAGGTTGGGTTGAGGGTGAGCCTTGATGAAATAATTAGTCCCCCATTTGATAGCAGCTAATGCATTTTGGAGCTCATTTTGAGCCTCAAAGTGGGAATTATACTCAACTACCCCCCATGCAAGTAGGGTTACTGTAAATGCCATTGGAAATCCGAATTTAACGTTGTCTCCTGCATCATAGTATCCTCCTACTAGATCCACCTGTTTATTTAATTTCATATTCATGCATAATTAATCAAATTAATTTATCAGGGATAATATTTTCTTTAGTGGTTACAACTTACAATATAATTGAACCATTAGTGGTATACTGGTATCAATAGAAGATAGAGTAAGATCCACACACTTTTAATGTACAATTAATACTATTCTCTCCGTCATTTTTTTTTTTTTTTGACGGGATCTCCGTCATTTTTTACTTCTTCTATTTTGACTTTTAACACAATTTTTATAACTCAAAGAAACTAAATTTTGAGACTAGTATATTAAACAAATTTTATTATTAAATTTGTTTAAATTTATATTTTTAACTTTTTATAATATAATCTTTATCAACGATTGTTAAAATATATATATGGTCAAAGTTACAAAGGGTATACATTTATGGAGGATATTTTACACCCTTATTATATTTAGTTTTTAGTAAAAAAAAGAATTGATAGACAAAAATTGATATTAAATCAGTAGACTAAATCAATTATTAAAAAGAGCAATTGTTAAATCATTTTCAATTGATAATATCAATTCTATGCAATAAAATTGAGTTGAAGTAACCTAACCACATTGAGGATTCTCAAATTGTTATTAATTTTTTTTCCCTTGATCACTTGAAATTTAACTTTCATGTAAAAACTCCTCGAATTACCAACAAAAACAGAAGAGTAATTGAACTTGGAGAAAAGATAAAATTAATTAGTTCTCTATCTCATTGACCTTTTTGTCATGAAACTTTCTACACAGTTTTACTTAAAATAAAACACTCCCCTTTATAAAAAAAAAAAAAAAAAAAAAGCTTTCAAAATTTGTGTGGTTAGTTTTGGACAATAATCTTTAAGAAACAATTAATTTAAATATATTAATGGTAAAAATATAAGTGCAATAAAATACATTGGAGTATACGTACACCAGCATCCTGGCCATCTTTAAGACCCGAGTTGCCGCGCCATGTAACTCGCTGATGAGCGGGTAATTGGCCTGATCTTTGAGCTTCAAAGTATAACAAAGATTTGCTTAAGGCTTGTTTATAATTTATAGAAATAACGCCATGAATGAGAAGAGAAATTAGCACAAATAACAAGCTGAAGTTATTTCTAGTTGATGCCATCTTTTGTTCATATGATCAAGGAAAATAAGTCACATGTGAGGTTTTTATATAATATATATACATGATTGTTTTGGGGTGATGGAGTATATGTTTAGAATGAAAAATAAATCAAGGAGTACAAAATTATATGATCAATTTGTGATCTCTAGAATATTTCATGTATGATTATTTACCATTTTGACTTGTTTCTGTTACCATTTTACTTGATTCATCTTGAAGATCCTATTTAATATTTTCTTTATTGAGGTAATTTATTATTCCCATCGTTTCATTTAGTTGCACTTACACTATCTAAAATCTAAATGAATATATGATCACCCTCGGCCCTAATTTTTTCCACGATATCTTTTAGATCCTATGAATCATAAAGGGTGTTCCAAGATACTACTATTAACAAGTACTACCTCCGGTTCCGAAAGATCCTCCCTCTTTGACATTTTTCACTATTCACAAGTTTTACTTTGACCGTTGTTTTTAACCTATACATAAGAAAAAATATAGTCATGTGAGATCTTGTTAGATTCGTGTATTTTATAAATATCTACTTTTTATAATTTTTACAAACACCTAATTAGAGATATTAGTGTCCAAAGTTTTGCATTGGCATGCGTGGAAAGTAAAATAGAGATGATCTTTAGGAACCGGAGGGAGTATATAAGTACATTAATCATTCAAGATAATGCTCCCTCTTATTTCTTTTCTAAGGCACCCTCAATATTCGAGGACGAACTTTGACCATAATTACTCTTAAATCATATTGATAAAAGTATTACATATTAAAGTATTTTTTAAGACAAATCTAATGGTATAATTTAATTTCGCATATTATATAAAATATTTGTAGTCAACAAAATTTCCGAGTGTTAATTTAGGATTGGAGGGAGTAAGAGAAAATATTGTATTATCATTGAGCAATGGGGGACAAGATTTGTGGTATATATAGAGCAAAAAGAAGACAATAATATAAGGCCAACCGTGCAACGGATTTTATGGCGTATAAGAGTCATTCCTTCCCGAGTGTGCTTTTTGATCTCCCCCTTACTGTATTGATTTTTCCCTTCGGTAGCTTAAGGTTTTTCTATCCGTATCAAAAAATAAAAAATAAAAAATAATGCATGGCCCCAGTACAATACTCCTTTTATTCTTTTTGTTCTTTATTCTTGCTTTTACTTAGTCTTAAATGTACATCTATAACCCTTACATACTACGAGCAATGATAAATGTTTAACCGTTAGACATTTATAAACATCTAACAGCCATGTGGCAGCACGCAAGTGGGTGTAAGAGAATTTGGAGAAAGCCACATGTCATGATGTTGTTTTGTCCAAAAAAATATTACTTTTACAATTTTGAAACTTGTATATCTCAAAAAAATATTTTTAAAAAAATAAAAAATATACCAATATTCATATATTTTTATTCTCTACAAATACACATTCATTTTGATATAATTTCATCACATTTTTATTTTACCCTGCTCTAACCATTATTTAGATTTGTGGAAAAATCAACACAAACACTATTTGTTTATACACAAACACGGTATGCTGTGTACACAAACAATATATGTTGTGTACACAAATACTATTTATTATACGCACAAAAACTATATGTTTATCATGAAATTCACATATATCTCAAAAAATATGTTTTAAAAAAAATATATACCAATATTCATATATTTTTATTCTCTACGAATAGACAACCATTTTGATATGATTTCATCACATTTTTATTTTACCAATATTCATATATTTTTGTTCTCTACACCACATCTAATTTTAAACTCTCATCAACAAAATATTAGCAGCATGACAAGTCCGGAGACAATGCGATTCTTTTTTTCGTATCCTTGGGACTTTGAACATCATGCCTAAGTGGAAGCTCTTCTTATGGAAACTATGGCATAATGGTATAGCCACTACGGCTAATCTCTGTAGAAGAGGCGTTGCAATCTTGGACTCTTGTTCTATTTGTCTGGATGAGAATGAAGATTGTCATCAACATTATTTATTTCGCCACTGCCCTCTTGCGTTGGAAGCCTGACAATTACAAAGTCATAACATTGCTCGATTCTCGGCTGCCAATCTCTCATTCTCGGATTGGCTAACAAGCCACATTTTGTTTTATTTCTCGCAGGAAGGTCCCAATGATATCTTAATTCTGGAGCTCCGGAAGTCATTGTTCGAGTGGATGGCTCGTGGTTAAAGAACTCAAAGTTGGCAGCAACAGCTTGGGTAGCAACGGATTGTACTTCTAATGAATCTTTTAGCCATGGTCAAATGATTCGTGTTGCGTCAGCTCTACAAGTGGAGGCCAAAGCCTGTCTTTCCTCGCTTATGTGGCTTAAGGACTCCAACTATACTCAAGCTTGCATCTATTCCGATTTGGAGGTGTTAGTTCGACTTCTGGCTACGACAACTGCTAAAGACATGTCTATCAGCCACACCCTCATGAATATTAAACACCTTGGTGGGTCTCTTCAGTGGTGTCGCATCATGAAAGTTAGCAGACAAGAAGTTTCTTCAGCGCATGATCTCGCTAAGGCGTGCAGGAACTCAAGTTTCCCTTTTACTTATCATTAGTGTGTTCTAGGTATTGTTGCCCGTGTGGTTGTTTTATTTATTTATGTTTTCCACGTTGTAAAAAAAAACATATAGTGTTTGTGTATAAACAAATAGTGTTTGTGTTGATTTTTTCACAAATCTAAATAATTATTAGAGCAGGGTAAAATAAAAATGTAATGAAATTATATCAAAATGGATGTCTATTTGTAGAGAATAAAAATATATGAATATTGATATATTTTTTATTTTTTTAAAATATACTTTTTGAGATATACAAGTTTCAAAATTGCAAAAGTAATATTTTTTAGACAAACAACATCATGACATGTGGCTTTCTCCAAACCCTTAGTAACTAAGTGAAAGGACCCAAATACCCTGTGTTAGATTTTTTTTTTTTTTTTTTTTTTTGTTCAGGAAAGATAATTGGTCCGAAGATCAACCCTTTTTTTTTTTTTTTTTTTTTTTTGTTTTTTTTTCGGGAAAGATAATTGGCCCGTCACCAACCCGTAGCGCTACTAGCTACAGAAAGACACCACCATTGGGTTGGGTAGGTGGATTTATACCCACAAGCAAACATTTTTATACAAACTCTCCAAATTAGGGAGTGATGAGAGTCGAACACCCGACCTTGCGGTTGGGAGGTGGCCAAGTGGGAGCACCAACCATTGGGCTCCCACGAGGACCTCAATACCCTGTGTTAGATGTTTTCCCATATCTAACAGTTAGACATTTGTCATTGCTCTACATACTACTACCCTTATATTTGTAGGAGGGCCTCGCAATTAATAATTAAATGCATAAAATTGAACCTCAAGATCCATTTAACAAAGAATACATCTATCAATCAATGCCTCAACCAGGAACATTACTAAGAAAACATTTTGAATTTCTTGGAGCAAAAACTCCTCTATACATTTCTTTTATCACTTTTTATTGCTTCTTTTGAATCATATATTACATCCTCAATTCCTTTCTTTTCACAGGAGCAATTCTCGCCCTGATCTTTGAAAATTCTTTTACCCCAAAAAAAAAACACCTTTTTTCCCCTTTCCTACACAATATGATTACAATGTTGCAATCCTAGACATCAATGTTCAATCATCAAAAGACTCACAAAAATTGGACACTTTAAAAATGAATCTAGCACGAGGTATCACGTCATGTGAGCAAGAAGACTGTCACGTATTGCGGGAAATAATCCTAGTATAGAGGAACTCATTCCAAGTATCTGGTAGACCAGGTAAGCACCAGTGAATGCAATCAGCAAAAGTTTCAGGGTCTGCTTGTTGCTCTGGAGTTAGCAATTTCCCTTGCTTTATGGTGTGCACGGACGTGTGGGCATCTTTCCGGTACTCCGACAACGCCGTTATGTTGAGGAAGCTCACTGGAACCCTTTTCATCGACTGTGTTACGTTGTGAGCGAGCCTGAACAGGCGCTTATCGGTGCCTACTTCCAATGGCATGCTTGTGTTCAAGATTGGTGTTGTCTCTAGGGCGCATTTTATACCATCTGGGTTGTCCCAGTCTAAACTCCTGTAAGGAAATAATAGTATTATAAATCTACTAGCTAATTTTTACTGAACTATAATATATTCACGAATTAAATCGACTATCACTAATCAATTAATTATTAAACCATCTATTTACTGACTGAACCTGATTTTTTTTACTGATTTATGGTGTTTTACTCTAAGTGTGCTTAAAAATTGGTTTTTACTACAAGATTATTTATTGAGTTGCAGTTGAACAAGGCCCAACCACTATCATAAATTGTTCATGATGAGCTAATCTTGTTAGATTACTAGTAGTAAAAAGAACACACACATGGGTAGGAAGCACAAAATTTCTAGTGACAAACACCAGAAATCTTGTGGTACAAAGAAGCACCTATGTTAATTTTTTTATTGACAAGAGGTAATTCATGTAAAGAAAGTTACATACTTCCTCCGTTCTGTTTTAACTGAAACGTTTACTTTTTCACGCAACCCAACGCGCTTCTTTAATCATTAATATATTTAGTTGTGCACACGTAAAAAAATATAAAAAAGTTATAATTTGATAGTATGCATCGAGACGAATCTAACAATATCCCACTTGACTATGTTTTTCTTTATATAATGGCGATAAATTAGAGTAAAAATTGATCAATGAATAGTGTCATTTCACCCAATGTTTCATTTAAAACAGAACGAAGGAAGTATAAAGATTACACAGCATATGACAATGTAACAAACCTTGGTTTCTTTCCTGATATTGACTTGTCCAACTGTCTTAAAATTAGTACTATTTTCCTCCTATGATCTTCTAGATAGTGGAGGTTGTTCATGTAGGAGGGATAATATAATAAATGTTTTCCTTACAATTCATATGATTTGAATAATCTAATATGTCTTTTAGCTTCTTAATTCCATGCAGATGCTTTGCCTAAAAGAATTTTGACCTATTAGATCCACCTAATTTGAATTATTAAACACCTATTAATTATAATTAATCTGTATCCTACCGAACTCATAAGTCATAACCATGCAACCTGATCCGCTATAGCTTTATAAAATTCCTTGCTGAATATTCACATATGACATAACCTATTTGACAAATTCTATAATCCAACAACAAATCTTAGTTAACAAACTAAAAGTTCAGATAATCCTTATCAATTAAATGACAAAAATTTTAGGTGGCTTTCTCTAGGATGCATTTATGTCATATAGTTTTCATAATATGAAATGGACATATTCAATTAGAAAAGCTAAGACAGAATTTTACTTGATATGAAGCGGAGACATGCTCATGAAGAAGACGGTTGTACGATTAGGATCAATGTTTTTATCCACCCACTTAGACCATGTATTCAACACCCTTGCATATGCTACTGGCCTCTCTACCTCATCGTACTCTGTCGCGCCTTCATCGAACGATCCTCGTCTGCTCGATTGATCAATACCAAAAAACTCAACCATTAAACAATTTCATTAAAGAACTACCAATGCTTAATCAATAATAATTAATCAATACTTACAAAACTTTCATAGAGAAAGTGTTCATCCACCAAATGTAGGTGTTAAAGATGAGGTAATCCGCATTCTTCCAATTAACACCATGTTTTTTGATTGATTCAGGCATGATGATCCTGTTCAATATGCTGTGCATCTTTGGATCATCAGAATTTGACTCTACCAAGAACGGTGCCCAGTAAAATTCCACCGTAGCATTGTAGTCCTGCAACCAGGTAATAACAGAATATATAAAGTTAAGCTCCAAGAATATATTTTTGTTACCCACTTAGGGCCTGTTTTCCCCAGCTCAGCTCAGTTTAGTTCAGTTCAGTTCAGTTCAGTTCAGTTCCTAAATGATAATCATTACTATTAATTAGTTACTCCCTCCGTCTGAGAAAGATCTGAACACTTGTTGGGACACGTAGTTTAAGGTGATAAGTTGTGGTGTGGTTATCAAATGTTATTTTATTTAAAAAGTAGATGTGATAGGAGTTGGTGGGGTATTTTTTATTAGAGAGAGAAAGTTGGGTAACTTTTTATTGATAAAAGGTGGAGTGTGGGCCAAAGATGTGTAAAAGAAATAATATATTAATGGTGGGACCATGCCAAAAATGGAAGTGTTCAAACTAATTTGGGACAAATATAAAAGGAAAGTGTTCAGACTATTCTGGGACAGAGGTAGTATAATTTAATTCAGTTCAGTTCAGTTCAATTCAGTTCAGTTCAGTTCAATTCAATTCAATTCAGTTCAGGGCCTGTTCTCTTCGGCATAGAACAACTGAACTGAACTGAACTGAATTGAACTGAACTGACGAACTGAATTAAATTATAACTAATTAATACTAATGATAATAATTTAGAATCGAACCGAATCAAGCGGAACGGGCGAATCGAACCGAACTAAACGGAAAATAAGTTTGGAGAGTAATGCGCCAAACTTTATGCAAAGTAGTATTAGAAACACTACAATATCCTGTCAAAAAGGAAGGGAAAAAAACAAAAAGGAAACACTATAATATAGGAGTACGTTAAATTTATGTAATATAATTTCATCATATGTTAAAATTGCATGGTAACTTTACACTTTAAGAGGAGTGGGTGACCAAATGCTTTCAAAACGCAAAAAAAGGAATTGGTTTAGGTTTGTAAAGTAAGGCTGATTAAGTTTGATAAGAATATTTCTTAAAAGAAGCCATGCAATTCTTTTTAATATGTTTAAAAGTTGTTTAAATTATAATCTTTGGCTCCCCAATACTACTGGCTAGCTTTGTAAAGTAATGCTGATTAAGATTGATTGGAATATAGTAGTAATTTTTCAAAAGCAATCAATCTCTTTTTTACTACTAGCTCAAAAGTTGTATCAGTTATAATGTTTGGATCCTCAATTTTGATACAAAACAGTAAAAAATCATTGCATCTAAGACAATATTAAAGACTTAAAGTTGAATTTCTAGTAGCAAGTGCAACGCAGGTTAATAATAGTCACATATAGTAGTACTATTCTAAGATGTTTAAAGTACTTGTTAGATTTCTTAATGTGATAACATATTTCTAATTGCAAAGATTATTAATTAGATAAATAAATATTAATAACACAATTGTTATAACACTGTAGTTCTTCGTAAACCATATCATATTGTCAATGAGGTGGTGGAGTAGTAGCCAGTCATTTCCCCACCTCATATCCCCGGCGCCAGGGATCAAGCTCACGTGGACTCATTCGGCGATTTCCCTCCAGTGGTAAAGCCCCTTCATCTTAAAAAAAAAAAAAAAAAAAAAGGTTGTGACAATGTCACTACGAATTTTGAACCAATGACCTACAAACATAAATCTTATTCTATTACCTAACATGAGCAGTTTGCCTGGGTTCGAATCTTCATCCAGTCTTTTGGCTGATTGTAGGGGGGTGTTTCATTCGAGCCTGGGCCTCCCTGAGATAGAGATCTCGGCCACAAACTCATGTACCCAAAAAATAATTCTATTACCTAATAATGTTACATGCAATAGTGAGCCAACCAACCAACCATAACAACAAAAATTCATGACTGACGACCCTATGGCCTATTCATTGCACCACACAAATTAAACTTCTAAATATGGTCCTTTTTGTGAACAAGACTTATTTCTAAAGTAAACACAGTCCATCATCATAAATTTGATTACTTAAGGGTCTGTTCTATTCAACTTATTTTGTCTTATCTTATCTTATCTTATCTTATCTTATTTTATTCTGAAATGAGTAAAGATAAGTTGAACAGAACATCTTATTTATCTTATCTGATCTTATCTTATCTTATCTTATCTTATAAAATCTTATATAAGTTAAAATAAGTTGAACAGAACGGACCCTTAATCTCATCAGTTAGTTGTATGACTAGAATAAGATGAATTAAAGTCACCTAGAGAAAAACAAAAACTGAAAAAACTACTCATCAAAATAAGTAAATAAATTCTGACAAAGTAACTGAATTTAAAGTAAAGGTAGGAGAGAGAAAATTTACCTCAATTCTGAAGATGTTAAGTGAACCAGACTTAATCAAACTCTTCCTACTTGAAGGAACAGCAGATTGAACAAAACACACCATTGACTCCCATTGATTTCTGTTTAATGAGTCTCCCACAAACATCAATCTTTTTCCTCTTAACTTCTCAAGCAACATTTTTGGCTTGAATCTTTTTTTTCACCCACCAAAAATATGAATAAAAAATCAGAAATTTTATTATTCAAAGAAAAAAAAACCCAGATCATAGTATAATTTCATATGATATAGTTGAAAATTTCATTCTTACTTGGGTAAATTGCAATCTTTTGGCTGCCATTTCCAATTTTGGTACATGGAATTTTTCCTACCATTTCTCATGCAAGTCACTTGTTCAGTGAGAAACTCACATTCATCTTCTTTGTATAAAGGGTGTGTAACATTATCAAAAACCCATTCTCCAGTAAAAAGATCACATTTTTCTGGTGGTAATTCAATCTCTTCATCATCATCTTCATCAACATCATTTTCTCTCTCCTCAATTTCTGTCTTTAAATCATCATTTCCAGATTTTTCTTGCTCTATTTTTGCTCCATCAATGGAAATTTCAGCTGTTTTTTCACCATTTTTCACTGGGATTTCGTTTTCTTGAACTGGGTTTTCCTTAATTTGATCTGGGTTTTCATCAATTGGTCGATTTTCTTGCATTTCTTGAACTTTTTGCTTGGAAAATGGGAATTCCGCAATTGATTTGACATCTTCATTGTATATGAAAAAAGCAAACAAAATAATTGAGAAAACTACAACAAAAACAGAAAGATTGTTGCCTTTTTTCTGCTTCATTGTATCAGATGGAAGAAGAAATGATGATTTTCGAGACATGGGATTGAGAGGAAAAGTGAAAATGAGTGAGTGAGAAAGTGAAAAACAGAGGAAATTTAAAGAAACAGGGGAAACAGAGCATTATTATAATATGCAAAAGAAGAACAAAAGAATGAATTTTGTTACAAAAAAATTGTTTGATGAAATAAGGGTTTGTTTGGTGAGAAGGATTTGTCTTTAAGGAACCAACTATTGGGAGAGTTGTCTTTCTCAAGTTGGGTTATTCTTATTTCTACTCCATTTGCTTCTTAACTACTTTGTAGTAGAGATCTATCAAACAAAAAAAATGGCAAAAAAAAAAATAAGTAAAAAAATATTTCTTTAAAAAAAATGAAAACAAGAGATATGTGTTTGATTGAAGCTTCCTCTTTAAATGTATACTTCTTTAGAATTATGGTCATATTTTATGTAGCTCTTTCCAAGAAATTTAGAGAATTAATAAGATCTTGGTTTATTATAGATATTGTTGTAAAGGGGAAAAATTTCATTTCTTTTATATAAAAGAAATTAATTATATGGATTTGGTTTCAAGATTATGAGGTATGGAATGTAAGAAGAGTTATGAGTAAAGATTGTGGGCCTTTAAAAATTATAAGTCATGCTTGGTATGACGAGTCAACCCTAGCACCAATAAAGAGGAGAAGACCGTGGGCCTTGAATTGTTTTTTTATTTTTGCTTTCTTGGATGAATCTATACAAATATATTAAAAGGTGTACTCTATCAGCGAACGGTGTCGCGTAAGACTCTTCTCTGCCTCCTAATCTGGCGTGTTTATGATCTCATTAAAAAATATTAACAATGTGTAGTTACTAGGAATTGAAATCATGACCTTTGAAAGGAAATGTGAGAGTTTAACTACCAATCCACCACAATATCAATGTTTAATATTTCAAAGTAAAACATAATAAAGTCTTATAATTATATGCAACTATAAAGACATAGACAAGTTTTTTTTTTCAAAAAAAAAAAATCAACTTATCATGTCATAACGTCCATTTTCCAATTTTGCACTAGATAGAAAATTACAGAAAGCTAATGAAATCAATTATGAAACTTATGAATGATAATATATTTGATAATTATAACTACCTGGGACATCGCCCGGGCCAAAAATACTAGTTTATTTATATAAATCAAGCAATAGAGGCGCCATTTAATTTCTTTACAGTAACTAAATTTTGGGAAGTATAAGCATTTTTATGAGTGTAGATAGAAAAAAAAAGTTGAACATTTCCACAATCAACCCCTTCTCCGTGTGGCTGAGCGCGCGTCGGCTCCACCAGCTGATTTTCTAAATGGCATATCTCACTCGTTTTTCATCGGAATTGAGCTTTTGGCCAGGCGTTGGAAAGCTATCGAGCGGAATTTTCATCTCCAACTAGAATCTTCCCAAAATGTTGAGTGTGCTGTGAGAAATGTCCATTTGAAATTGACCCTTGTGTACAAATTCTTCTCTTGTGCACAAACCCTTTCAAAACATCTTATTTTGCCCTATTGATCCCTTCTATGCTTAGTGTGTGGGATGATGATCTCAAAGGCAACACCTGAAACATAAAAATGCAAAAGGGTGCATTACTAAGTTCTAAAAAGATAGCTAAAATAATACTAATTAATCTAAGCAGTTACTCTTATGAACGAATGGTGGAATTACTCAGTATGAATAAATGTGGTTATTGTGACGAATGACGTTACTCTTAACAATAAAAATGCGTTACTCTTATGAACAAATCAGGTTACTTTTATAACATAATAGTGATACTAATCAGTTTACTCTTATGAACGAATGATCGAGGTTACTCGTATGAATAAATGAGGTTACATTTGTGAACTATTGGGGTTGCTCGTATGATTAAAAGAGGTCGTTGTATAATTAAATAAGTTACTCATATGATAAAATTTGGTTATGCTTGACGGATGAAGTTACTCTTAACAATAAAAGGGTTACTCTTATAAACATATGGGGTTACTTTTTATAGCAAAAGAAAATAATAATCAGTTTACTCGTATGAACAATTGGGTCAACTTCAAATGGACATTTCTCACAACACACTCAATTTTGGAAAGATTCAAGTTGGAGATGAAAATTTGGCTTAATAGCTTTTCAAATCCTAGTCATGAGCTAAAATTTTGATAAAAACGAGTGAGATATGCCTTTTGAAAATGAGCTAACAGATCTGACACGCGCGCCATCATACCGTGTGGTAGGCCACATATAATAATTTGTTTTCCACAATATATATGTGAGTAGAGGTGGCATACTGGCCGGGTCGTAATCGGGTCAACTTTGTGTTCGGTTCCGTTGGGGTACGAGTCCAAGAAATTCCGGGTCCCATCGGGTCGGGTTAAATCAGCTTCCTAATCTAGCAAATAAATAAAATACATATAAGAGTAAGTGAAATAATTAATGCGCATTGACTAACTCATATCTAGTATTTCATGACAATTTTTTCTTTAAATTTGTTTAAAAAGTTACTAATATGATAATTTCGGGTCGGATTCGGGTCATCATTATCGGGTCAATTTCGGGTCGGGTCGCTCAGGCCGGACAACAAATACAAGTCTTTTTTGCCGGCTCTATATGTGAGCCACCAAGTTGGACAGGTAGTTGATATTCGACCCTCTCAAAAATAAGTGATCAAGGATTTGATTTTAGTCACTTTTCTTTTCGTTTATTGTTTTCGGTAATGTAAAGTTTATTACCTTTTCAAAAAAAAAGAAATTGAAGAAAACAGATTTTAACAAGAGAGGTTTTTTCAAGCATCCAAAAATAATATTTTTTTGCTTTTTTTCTTTTATTTTATCCTCCTCTAGTAATGTATCTTGATTGTTAAAAGGAAATAACATATTCTAGTTGGTAAAATGTTTAAATCTTTATCTTTCTTATTCTTTCGCCTTGTTGTTTAGAGGTCCTTCAAACTGTTGCTATGAAAACTCTTTATCTAGTTGATTTTGTCTCGAAAGCAACTCATGCTAATCACAATGGGGATAAGGGAGCATTATTCTATATGTTCTCATGCAATCTAGACTTGCTTGTGATCATCCATTGCAATTAACACATCAAGAAATTCCAGTGCAATTAAAAGATGTATACTAGTATAATAAAGTCCAACTTAACCCCAAGTTAGGAGATATACTATATCAACTCCTTTGACGTTGATCCAGAGTTTCAACTGCAAGTATCAATTTATAAGTTCCACCAATATAACTTGATCGAGTTAAAAAAAATCGGTTTGGAATAATTTTGTGTCTTGTATAATAGGCCGTAGTACTAGTGTTGGGCTTCCTTAAGCATGCAACTAGAAGTCTTTGGTCCTTTTTTTTTATAGAGAGGTAAGATAAAAATATATTGTAAACGAGGGAATTGAGGATTCCACTTTGTAAGAGGCATAAGTTAAATCCTTCTTAGAGGGATGGAAAGAATGTCTCTAACCACCAGGCCAACCCGATTCTAGTCCCTTGGTTTTATATATATACACACACGCGCACACATACAGACACACTTCATTTTCTACACAAATTGTTAGTAGACAAATTAAAATATAAGGAAGGAATAATGCTATTTCAAAATCACAAATTGACATTGCCTGTTGTGGATGGTTAATATCAAAAGAGGATATAAAAGAGATCAGTTTGTAAAATTACTAGGTTTCATCAATTTTTCTGTAGACAGTTTTGCCATAGTAGAAATATATTTGATCGAACTTGACATGTATTTCTTAATTTGATTTCCATTGTAAATCTTATATGACTTCTAATTTATGGATTAATTATATTCTTAAAAAAATATAAATTTTTGGATAATTGTACAGTAGCACCTGTCTTCAATCACTATTCACTATGCTTAGTATGTACACAAGTAACAACTTGTACCCAGCATGTAGTAAAGAGCAAAATTAGATCAAACAACATTATTAAGTGCTAGTTGAAGCATCATTAGCAAAGGCATTAGAAGCTTTGACATATGATTAGGTTCAGAAACAAATCAACCAAACTTATAAGAGTTATTTGATAATTAGTAGCTTTCTATTCTAGAAAAGTAGAGTCTAAGGAAAGGCCCACACCTTTCTAACCATGCGTAGCTAAGTACATTAAAATTGGTCTTGTCTTTGTACTTCGACTATCTGCCAACTTTACTTCCTTTAGTCATATACTCATAGACCATATCTCAATCTTATCTTCGTGATTGGTATATCATCTCTTTTTTTTCAAGGCAAGCAAACAATTCTTACACTGAGATATAATAACATAAAGTTTAGTCCAATTTTCAGATCATAATATATAATCCCAACCAACTCACCTCCAAGTCTAAGTATCTAGGTTGCACAGAGACATATACGGGTACTGGGATAGAAAACGGTGAGATTTCAAAATTTTAGGAATGAGTACGCGTACCCATACAGGATATGCAGGGGCGGATCTACATAGTAACAAGGGGTAGCACGTGCTACCCCCGTTTTTTTCAAAAAAAAAAAAAAAAATTCGCAGAAAAAAAATAACCTAAACCTGACGCGCGCCGTTCTCTTCCCTCTCACTCTCTCAAACTCAAAGCCTCTCGCTCTATTCTACTCTCCGTCTCTCTTTTCGCCCGATTCTGGCGAGTCTTGCTTCTTCGACTTCGGTCTTCGTCGATCTTTGCTTCTTCGCCGGTACAATTTCAAGCAAATTAAGGAACCACTTTCGAGCTTTAGCAAATAAATTGGGTGATAGATTAATGTAGTGCATAATTAAGGAGAAAACGTCTTCTTGTACAATTTCAGCAAATAATTTGGGTGATAATGAACCGGAAATTCAGGTATCAGCATTTGAGAAAGTGCTTATACTGCTGGATAAGAATGGTTATGTTGTTATTGATGTTTCTTGTTTCCAATCCTTTGGAGGAACCACTTTCTACAATTTACATTCGTGGGTAAGATTCTTCATCCTTTTCAATATAAATATGCTCTTTCTCTTGCTACATTGTCGATTGATTGCACCAAACCAACAAAGCACACACATGTAACATTGTCAATTGTGGTCTAGTACTTCAATTTGACGAGTTCTCATTTTTCTTGATAGTTAGTTTTCTTTCAATTATGAGCAACTTTTGGTTTAACAGACTAAATTTGCTGTTGTTTTCTATTTACTCACTGCCTAAACAGGTTGAATTTATTTTTAGTTCTAGTTGATTATGGCCTAAATCAACAAGTATATTATAATGTGTGAATTGTAAGTGACTTAGTGAATTGAAGTATGATTTTGTGAAGGGAGTTGTTGAGGTTTTTTTCTTTTTAGTTTGGGCAAGATGATACTAGTTGAATTGATTAATAATTTTTTGTAATAAGTGTATAAATGTATTTTAGAATCATTACGAAAAAACAACAATTGAACATCTCAAACTTTTTTTCGAAAGGAACGGGTAAAGAAAATCAAGTTATCCAAAATCCAAATCTTCCTCCAACTTAACCAAGTTGAAAATGAAGTGATGACTTATCTTGAGAAATATTTGTTTTTGGAGACAAAAGATGATACAATTGTAATTTGGTTCCAAAATTTGAGAGCGCATGGTGAGCAATTGTAATTTTCTTTTGTTAAAGTACTTCTAAGTGTTTGGATTTTCTAACATTTTGAACTTGATAGTCATAGTTTCTTGTTGATATACGATAGTATCGTAAAATTACGCTACCCCTGGCGGGAAATCCTGGATCCGCCCCTGAGGATATGTATCGTATCCGGTACGGTTACGGGTACGAGTACGTGACCTAGAAGAAGTACCCATGCTACATAGCTAAGTATTGGGAAAGTCGGGTTGTATGATTGGAAATTCAATTATTTTGATTATAGTTACTAGTTAATAATAATTAATCACCATATTAGTGGTTGCTAAATATAGGTAAATAATGAAGAGATAATCTCATCAACTATTCTTAGTTTCCTATGATATCATCCCAAAAAATTAAGGTCATCATATATATAGATACCAGTCATTATTTTAGTGTTTTAATTTGGGTGGGAGGAGTTATTTCAGATTTAGACTGAAGATTAGCTTTAAGAAAACCAAAATTTAAGGAGGCTTCGGCTTTATCTGAATTTCGGGTTGGTTAATTACATTTTGCCAAGTCTAGATGCCACCATTGTACATGAAAACTTCTACATCTATTTGATGTGTCTAGCTAATTCACTTCTACTCTATAAGAGGTACAGTTTGCCAGTATAAGCTTTTGCATGATTTTAAGAATATAGTTGGAAAAGGCTTGGTTTCCATTGATCAATCACTTCTTTTGACTTGAGGTAAATAGGAGTATCTGAGCAGAGCTTGTGTTGTATAATACTCTCAGTCTTTTATTAAATTAATTGTAACGATTTGACTTTGATATGCCGTGGAGTGTAGACAAAATCCATGTTTGAATTGAAATTGAGATACTGATGCAAGTTCTTCCTTTCTGAATCATACAGATTCATATCGGAAAGAGGTTGACAAGAAGTTCTTTTAAAATGGACTATTTGTCCCTCTTAGAGGTGTTCCAGACATTTGAGCATATTAATATGGAAAAAGTATGACCATACTCCCAATTATTCATATAAATAGCAATTTTTTTATCAATATGAAAAGAAACCCATATTTGGGATTTATGGTGGCAATCTTTCCTTGATGATCAAATTTGATCAATAAGTTCACTTGTGTCAAATACCATATATATTAACACTAATAATATTATTACAATAACCAGCCGTTGGTGACTCTGGAAATGAGTTGCACAAAAACTTCTGAAAGCTTATATTTCACTTAGATTCAGCTCATTACACTAGCTACCATATGGAATGGAAGCTAAGATACTAGCAGTAAACAACCAATTTTACTGAGAAAACAATAGCTAATTAAAAGAAATGGGTTACTCCTACAGCACTTCCTTGTACAATGTTCAAGGCTCTAGGTTGAGTAGCAGAAGCAACTTTTAATTTATTATCATCCCAAACAATGTATTCAACAAGTTCTTGCCAATAACCACTCCCGCTAAATAAAAACATTACACTAAAAGCGCATACAAAATGAGCACTTTAAAAAAAAAAAGAGATTGTTACATTCCATCAATTCCTAACACCAACAAAAGAATAAAAACTCCCAAATCTCCAACCAAAAGACAGACATGTAAATGCAAATCCTCCAAGCACAATAATACAACTACCATGCATATTATTATCCAAAAACAGGCCAAATTAGTCAATAACACGATACCTATCAAGGGGATCTTTTAAGAGAAGCCGTTCATGGTAAACTCTCCATGCGTAATCCTCGAAAGAGAACGAGTTAAACACCGTCTGATCCTCGTTATAATCGTTGTTACCATCGTTAATCATACTTATTGACTCAATGCTTTGATGGTCATCGTTATTGTTTTCTTCCTTAATCACTTCTGTTTCACAATGAGCTTCTTTTTCGAGGTTGTTAGGGCTCTTGAGAAGAGGTGATACATTGCTTTCAAGAGAAAGAGTGAGCAACAATGTCATTGATAAGCTTGATTTTCCATCCTTATCTGAAATTGGAGATGGTCTTCCTCTCACTTTCTTTAGCTTTCCATTGCTCCATACCTGTCATTCTCTCAATTTTAGGTTGTTCCATATATATAGAAACTTGCATATCACTAATACTAGATATTCTTTTAGGCTCATCATGTGCACCTATGACCTAACTAATTGCCTTCCTTTCCATCATTAATTTTATCTTCTTTTTTTTCATGATCTTGATCCTACAATGCCATTATCAAATTAAAGTACTCCCTTTTATCTCTAAATAATAAATCACATTTAACTAGTAATCATTTTTAGAAAATAGATTTAAGATACCATCAGTGCAACTGTTACACCATAATTTATGATGTAACAACCCACAAACCACAATTTTTTTTGTAAAAGAAACACAAATGACATGAAATAAATGACAAAAAGGACATGAAAGTTATATCATTATTTATATAGTTCATGTGATCATGTCATTGTCGAAGTATATGTCATAATGCATGTTACACGATAAGTTATGGGGCAATATGTTACACCCAAGACGCACTCTTAGGCTTTTGTTATCCACTCTACTTTTTGTGCCATTATTTTATTATTCATTAACGTAAAGTATGTAACACTCAATTGTACATATTAATTATAAATGTGACCAATTTCAAACTCATGCCACTAGCAGTTAGCTATTTGGCTGAGCATATAATTAGTTTGAGCTACAGCCGCATTACGTAAGTTTCCACCAAAAACCCTAGAAGGTGCATGTCAATTGTCATTGTCAACACAGAAGAAAACACTAGTAGGTGAAAACTATCAAGTATTTAGGCCCCGTTTTTCAACTTATTTTCTTGAATTGAACTTATTATTCACGAACCGAACTTATTTTTACTTATTTTCTTTGAAAATAAGTCCAAAAGCAATGCGCCTTATTCGCATTACATATTATTGTTGTACTGTCAAATGCAAATTAACACCAACAATGATTAGGGGTTTTCTAATACATTACAGTCTTGCCACTTAGATTTACAATGTCTCATTAAGTTCCTTAAAAACCTCCCCGATTTTTCCCATGTAAATGGGTTGTAAATCCAAATTACACAACCACTGTACTAAAAAACTCCTAATTTTGATATAATATATGATTAATTAATTCAACAACTAGTTGTCAACTAATAATACAACTTTAGCCAGATATTATCTGTATCCCATCATTATATTTAGCTTCTTCCTTTTTTGTTTTATTTGAGGGGCCATCAATATACTCAATTACAATTCTAAGATTATGACTAAAAGATAGATATTAGTACGTGGACAAAGTATTATATCAACATCTACTTATTATTTTTTGGATTGCTAATTAATAAACATCAAATAAACTTATAAATTGTCATATATTAAAATAATTACTTCCTTCCTCCGTTTCTTTAGTTGTTCCATTTCTCTTTTATACGTTTGTTAACGCATAACTTATACGTTTAATAACTCTAATTGTACATAAGCAAAAATTATAAAAAGCTGATAATTGGAAAGTATATATACTTCATTTGTTTCTTTTTACTTGCAACCGTTTGACTTTCACACTTGACAATGCATAACTTCAATCATTAATATCTTTAATTACCAATAATAAAAAAATTATAAAAAGTAGATATTTGGAAAATGCACATAGAGACGAATCTAACAAGATCCCACATAAATATGTTTTTCCTTAACTATAGTGTAAAAGTCAAACCGTTGCAAGTAAAAAAAAAAACAGAGGAAGCATATTGAGACGTATCTAATAAGATTCCACTTGACTATATTTTCCCGTACGACAAAATAACCAAAGATACAAGTGATCAAACTACATGAGATAAATAGCGTCAAAAGTCGATATTGAACAACTAAATAAAGCTTGTCAAGTGTGTAGTGGTACCTGAGCGATGTCTCCAATTGTAACCAATACGGACCCAACCTGGGGCTCCACATTCACCAAACCCGAATCCGACAGCAGGTCCCACTTCCTTGGCCTAATCTGGTACTGCAACCCCACCACATACGGATACACCTTCCTCGCTTTATCACCGTCTGATTCTGATGATACCCACATCAACGAACTGTATTCTTTCGGGTCGGGTCCCACAAACCCACCGGCGCACGATAGCCTCTCCACCACCTCTAACCCAATCTTCTCCAACTCACGAGTCAACTCTTTCAAACTCGCTAACTTCAACTCTGGATCACTACTCCTTCCGTCCCATAATGTAGTGCCTGTTTCAATTTAAGTGGGTCATTTTGACCAAATATTGTCATTGATATATACAAAAAAATATACTCTTGTGCGATCTTATTAGATTCGCGTCAATGTGTAGTTTCATAATATCAATTTTTCATAATTTTTTTATTAATAAGTCGAAAGTCAAAAGTCCGTCTTGGAGACTGTATAAAAAAAAAACAAATGCTATATCATGTGGGACGGAGGGATACTACTACCATCAGTATTATTATTAATATTGTTACTTCTTCCGTTCCAATTTAGCTGTAACACTTTCCATTTTAGGAAGTTTCAAATTAGTTGTTACACTTTTATTTTGGTTAACAACTTTTCTCTATCTCTCTCCTATCACATGGATGTGACCCTTTTGTTTTCTTTCTCGATCTCTCTCCTCTCCAAAATTGACTAGGAATCCGTAATTTTAAAAGTATCACAACTAAATTGAAACGGAGGAAGTATTATTATTAGTACTAGTAGTAGAAAACTGACCATCCAAGCAGAACGACCCTGTTTTGTGATCGTTGTCGTTGTCGTTGTCGTCGTCGTCGTCAAAAAATCCCAAGGGCCATTCTCTAGGGAAGGAGTTGAGTTTATCCTCAAGGGGTAACTCCAGGAGAGAGACCGAGTCTGACTCGGCTGACTCAGCGAGTTGACGACTGATGGAATGGTGAGTGAGTTGGAAGTAACCGAGTTCAAACGTGGAAGAAGGTGGTGATGACGTGGAGGAGAGAGATAGGGTAGGAAGTGGAGATGATGATGATGATGATGACGTGGAAGGTTTGCGTCGTGTTGGAAGAGAGAGATTAGGAGGGAGACGGTGGAGAAGACGAGAGAGTGTATCTATGGCGGAGTCTGACGTGGAGGAGAGAGAAGGTTGTGTTGTTGAAGGTGTTGGTGGTGGAGCTGACGTGGGTCCACCGTATAGGTGGTTTAGATGGTGACGTGGTTTTGGAGCTGAAGATGAAGTTGCCATTTTTTTGATGATTTAGAGAGAGAAAGAAGGGTGGATGTAGTGGTAGTTTAAAAACTGTTGTGGCGTCTAAGGATGGTTATATAAGTGTATGTTAGTCAACTAGGTGTGCTAATTTTGTGGTTAGTTATATAAGTTACGTGGAGTGTATTACTAATTAATAATGTCGGCTCCGTTTGGTTGGACGTAAAACATTTTCAGTGTAAAATGATTTTCATGGAAAACAATTTACAATGGAAAACACAATTCCAAAATTAGTTTTCCGTTGTTTGGTTCCATGTAAGAAAAATGATAAAATGAGGAAAATGAAAGGGAAAGTAAGGAGATAGTGAGAGGAGTGTATAAGAGAGATAATGAAAACAATTTTCCCTTCATTTTGAAAGGAAAATGGTTTTCCACCATTGAGAGAGCAATTTTACTCCAAGGGAAGATGGTTTTACACTTCTTTGCAAACCAAACAATGTAAAATTGAAAATAGAGGAAAACAGTTTTCCACGAAAATGTTTTACGCCCTACCAAACGGAGCCTACATGTGTTTGTGTATGAAATTGAAACTAGTACTTGTATTAAGCTACGTTGATTCCGGCCTCCGGCCCATGAGGGAAAATAATATGTATATATTCTTCTTGAGAAAATTGACTTGCGCTTAATAGAGGTGGTCATTGGACGAGTTGTGTCAAGTTAAGAGGTTAATTCGGATTCAGTTAACTAAATAGGTTATAGATACACGAAAGGTTCTTCTCGCTCTCCTTTCCATAACATGAACCTTGAGTCATCAAAGACTTTCTGACTTGGCCTAGCGCGGTCACCCTACACGATTGGCGCTTCATTGGGAATTGAAGAGGGGAATATGTGAGTGGCATGGGTTTGATGTATAAGTTCGCTGGTTCACAAGCTAAGAACTAGCAGTCTAGGTGCGTTAAAATTGTGGGTTAGCTTTAATATAACGAGCAAGATTGGATTTGACTTTAATGACTCAAGTCGAGTTGGCCGAATCGGGTTGGCCCGGCTGAATACTCTATGAGCTAGGTGCAAATGTGCAATTTGTAAGTTTGAACTATTGATGAAATAAAAGCATAATTAAAGGAACTGTTCGGTATTACTGTGGTTTTCTGTTTTTTGGTTTTTTGATTTTCAAAGTCATATGATATATGTCCTATAATGAATAAAAAATTAGTCAAATTTATTGGGAACATGATGATTTTGAAAACTGACAACTAAAAAGTGAAAACAACTTTTTCTGGTTTTCTGTTTTTGGTTTTTTGTTTTCAAAAAAATTGAAAACTGAAAACAAAAAACGATAACGAACGGGCCATACAGACATTCTTCACACGAGGGGAGTGATTAATAAAGTATGATTAATAAAGTATTTACACCCATACAGACATTCTTCACACGAGGGGAGTGATTAGTGATTACATTACACTCCTCTAAACTTTGTTTGTTTACTTAAAGTACTACGTGGAGTCCAATAAAACTCGAAGGGAAGAGCATGCTTGCTACTTGTTAGTACTAGAACTGACATGTTGTGAACAACGAAATAACTTTTTGTGGGGGTTGTTTAATTTCTAACTTCATTATTCAAAATGTAGTACTTTCTCCGTTCCATAATAAGTAAAACACTTACTATTTTAGAACGTTTCAAAATAAGTGAAACATACCTTAAATGGAAAAAAGAAAGTAACAAAATGACAAGAGTATCCATCACAAACTTGTGTGGTTTGCTTTTCTCTCTCCTCCTTTTGATAATGAAAAGGGTATTTTATGACTTTTTGGCTTTTGAAAGTGATGTTTATTAAATCTTGTGCCCAATCCCTATGTTTCACTTATTATGAAACGGAGGAAGTATATTATTTCCATGGAGTAATTAATAAGGATTGATATGGCGAACACAATCCTTGTATTCAGGAAATTGAGGAAAAGAAGGATCAAATATGACATAGACATACCATACATCTGACACCCCAAAAGCTTAGCAATAGAGTAGGGTTATGCCAGCAACAATTTTAAAATAGAAGCCAATTTTCTTTAATAAAGAGTTAATTGTAGGCCACAGTTTATTTAAAGAATTGCTGATCATAACCATTATGGATATTATTAACAAGATACTTCTGCCATTATGAAATAAGTGACACATTTATTAATTTTCGGTATGTATCTATGTTTCTCTCCACAGCAATAGCCATCATTGGCAATTATTTGGTTATAATAGGGGATTTCGTCGATTTTAAAACAGTAATAAGCCGCGATTCTTATCTTTGTTGCTTTTACTCCCTCCTTTATCCTCATTCTAATTGTTGTTCCACTTATTATTATTTTTCACGGTATACATTGTAGATAATTGACCAACAATATATTTGATAGTAAAAAGCAAGCATTAGTTCATTAGCTGTTAAGAGATGAGCTCTCAAAAGTCCAGATTGAGCTCCCAAAAGGGTTTTTTTGGTCAGTTTAACTTAAAATTGGTAATGATGCAATAATATTGATCCTAAAGTGTTGAATTAGTACTAATTTTCAGTACCAATTTAAACACTTACGATAGTAATTTGAAACCTTCAATAACAATTTTTAGTAAAAATTACCAAAATACCCTTGAGGGAGTCCGAACTGGAATCTCACGGTTATAAGTTTATTATTTAAGCTCTCGTCGGCAAGGTACTAAGGCTACAGGGTAATCTCTGTGCCTTGGCAGACGAGACCATCGACAAACATGTGCTGATGTTCAGATTTGCTGCCAACATCCCCACCCACCACTACATTTGCTGCAACTTTGGCACATTTTCATTGTTTTCCTGCAGTTCGTTCTATTGAATGTCCTCTCCTCTCTTTAATCTTTCTTGAAATGACCTTACACTTCCCTCGGAGGAATGCCACACAAGTCTCCGAAAAGTGTCCCGGCTGAAAAAGTTAGGTGTAGTGATGATATGAGTGAAATTCTGAGGTGGTATGTTATATAACTATAGTCTATAGATGATATACTGTGAGGTTGTTGTGTTACATGTTTATACGTAGCCTGATCAAGTAAGGCCCCGTTCTTTTGGACAGAAAAAAATTGAACTGAACTAAAAATGAACTAAACTGAGAGAAACTGAATTGCAGAGAGTAACTGAACTAAACTGAAATGAAAATAAGTCCAAAAGAACATGGCCTAACTTGAAAGACTATGGTTATAAAGATGAAACACTTGTGTTCTTGTTCTTCTTTATTCCTCTCTCATAGAGTACTTCATATTTTTGCTAACTATTGTTCCGCAAAAATCAAACACAATTAAGGGTTTATTTCACAACATTAACAAGATAAGAAATTTATTGCTTTGGGGGGGTAAAAGAAATATGAGATTATTAGAAAATATAATTCCATGTCGACCTGTTAAATTCTTATGATTTTTGCAAAAAGGATGTATTTTTAAACATCCTACTTGATAATTAGGATTCGCAACATGCCCCAATTAGAAAAAAGCTCTTCCAACTTTGTTGATACTCCAAACACTTAATAATTGCACAAACAATTAGTTCTTGAGAGATTATCAGACAAGTTTCTATAATACTTCAGATCAGAGCCATTTTCTTTTTTCTTTTTTGCACTTGTATAATTTGTTTACTACTGCTTTTGACCCCAACTTGTTTCCACATTTGTGGCATTCCACTTTTGTAGATTGTGCCATGTTATATTGTTATTTGCACTTAAACATTTCTAAACCAACGTGAACTTGAATAAATGACATACGAACTGTTTTGACCTTAACTAAACTTTATTAAGAATAATGTAGAAATAGTGTCAAGTGACTAGTGAATGATCCAAAATGGTACTTCTAGTAAGTTCAAAAGTAACTTCTAATTTAATAAAAAGCGACAACAGCAGCAGCAACACCAACAACAACAACAACAACAAAAGGCTGGACCAGACTAGCCTATCGCTTATAGAGGCAGCAGTATGCAGGCCCAGTCGCAGTCCCACAGCAAACTGGGTGCTGGCGAAGAGCCTCAAAAGTCGAAAGTACAGTCCAAATAGACACTCATCAGCTACAAACTCAAAATTCCACTCATAAAGCTAGTAGCCTAGCACAAACAAAACATCATTTTTCCGGTAAGGGTATCCTAGAAATCTGGCTCAAATTACTTTCTACAAATTTCTTTTCCGGATGTCTCAATTTAGTTGCAACATCCCTTCTACTAAAACTCCAAAATTACACCCCACCCCGACCAGTTCACTACCTGCAACAAGTGCATAATCCAAAACGCTTACAAGCACGAAACTGGAATCAAGTAAGATATTGTATTTCTCTCAAACTGTAGTACTTCCAATAAATGCAATTCATCCAAACAATTCCCGTGACAATCTACGACCCTATTCGAGTGCTAGAGACAGTTGCCTGTTGACACAACAATGTTAGGATACCTCTAAAATTAAACCCAACTCATGATGGGAATTTCCTTCTGAAAAAAAAGATCTCATGAAAACTAGTAAAATAGTAAAGTCTCTCAGATCACCATCTACCTCATTTTGCAAGAAACACTGTCTGCAAACTCAAAACTTTAAAGCCGCTTTTGCCATGGCGAGAGCACCCTCGTAAGTAACATTTCCACCAATAAATCCGCTCATGTGGACAAAAACACCACCAGGGATGCCTGAACCCTTAGACAAGTCATCATCTCTCATACCTCTCCATGGTTCTGGAAGAGGCTTCCTGCTCTCAAATCTATCAGGGCTTACTGCCACAGCCTGTACTCTCCAGTGTTTGCTCCTGTCATCCTACGAAATAGAAATGGTATTATGAAGCAATGGTTGACATAACCCTAACGTAAACTAGGAAAGGCAATTTTCATTGACAACATTTGAAATTCAAGAAGACATAGTGGGTGAATTCAGCATAGAAGCCAATTTCCAACTTAGCATCACATAAAAGAAAGCAACATTTTAGGCCTCGTTCACTTCACACTATATTAACTGAACTGAGATTCTTTTTACTGATTAAAACTATCTTTACTGACAGAAACTGAATTTTGCTGAATCTCCAGCATATTTTTCTTCTGCCATTTACTGACTAAAACTGATTTTTACTGATTAAAATTATTATTTGCAAATGATAACTGATTTTCACTGATTTAAACTGAAAATTTTATATTCAAGTTGAAGTGAACAAGACCTTGATGGAAGTCAAAGGACAGAGTAGTTGTCAGATGATTTCTTAGAGAGATGGCGAATCTGGGATACCTGATAAAGGACATATTTGACAGGAGGATCAATCTTCATCTCCTGCTCAAGCTCAAAAAGATGAAGCTTCCACTGCAAGATAAAGCACCACATCAAATGGAAAATCCTAGTTTTATACAACTCAATTTCTAATAATGAACCACTCAAGTATTTGCAAGCAGTGTTAACTTTCAACTAGGAAGTTGTGGCAATTTATAGTCCTTAATAAGTGAAAATTCTTTGAATCCTCGATACTCAATCAAATCCTCTTTTTTAACGATCTAATGCATCTCTATAGTACCATATTTAAGAATTCCCGAACTCTTTCTACAGTATCAAGGATTACCCCAGTAGGCATACAAAGTTGATCAGCAACTCATAATCAGGATCAACAGGATATCCTTTGACAGGAATGACATTGCATGTAATTCCCATTGTCTAATGTGGAATTGCAGTTTCTTTAACAGGTACATGAATGCTTGACATCTTAAGCAAAGGCATGGTATTAGTGCTTCCAATACACCATGATGCAGGTGCTCTAAAAAGGTAGAATCCTTAGGTAAAAGGATAACACATGGAAGTTCAGGAAATACTCCACAAAAGCAATTAATGCAAAATAAACCACCAATAAAAAAAGTTGGTGAGGTGCCAAGGTGGTGGTCTTCCCTCATAATAATTAGTCTGGTGGTCAGTGATCACTTCCCATTAGAACAGGAAATGGAGGTGGTGAGCCTACTCACCTCTTCCCTCTCCAGGGATTCTAACTCCCTAAATATTGTGCAATAGAGGTTACGGACTTCCTCTTAATCTTAAAAAGTGAATCTAATGAGCCCCAATCTCGATGATCAAGATTAAAATCTGAATGATAAGTTCAAGCAAGCAATAGACGACCCCCCCCTGGACACAATAAAAGGAGAACTGGAGAGGCATACACAGAGTGTTAAAAAAGGGACCATGGAAAGTAGTGAAGACTAGAGCTGCTATCTACTAATCCAAAACGTGGATATACTCATGAATCAGTAACATTATCACCAAGAACAAACTATGTGCAATAGACAAATGATAAAGAAAAAAGTTTCTACTACTTACAGGACAAAATCTATCCAAGACCATGATCTCTCCGCTAGGATCCACTTCTTTTCTTGCAGAAAGACACTCCACAACAATTGATCGAGCTGGAAGCCATGATTTTGCAAGATGACGGAGATTCTGAGAACCAAAAGATGTTCAATGTTTGTGACAGATCAAAATTGGACATAAAATGAGTTAGCAGTTATAAACTAAGCATTTAAAAAGGGTGAATTACATGACAAGAATCTCACATCCAAAAACTCGCCACCAGCTAGATTCATTGCTCTCTCAAAGGCTTCATTCTCCTTTTCAGCTGATTGATCAGGCTCTGTCCAATCCAAATTCAGTTTCCCAACTCTAGAAGACAAACCAGTGTTATTGACATATCTTGGTGGCAAGTCGGTGTCATACTGATTAATTCCATTATCAATTGCATCAATGGCCTGCAACAATCAAGACAAGCTTCAACAACAGAATGCTATCTAAGCTAGTAAAACATACTGAAGCAAAAGCAATCAAGCCAACCAAGACTAGGGAGCTCAAAGTCAGCCCTAAACCGTGTAAATGCTCATAAAAAGAAAGAGATCCTCCTCACAAGGATTACCCTAGTACATTTCTTCTATTTCATTCATTAAATATCCATGTAGTCGAGCACCTAGAGCCACATAATATGATCCTCCAAATTTCAACCAAAATTAGATAGAATGTGGAGTGTAACCCTAGCACTTATTACACATAGAAAAATGATGAAGAAGCTCTTTTCCAAATACATAACTACTATATGACAAAATAAATATAATGGAATAATACTTAGACGAAGAAATGAACAACTAGAGAGAGACTTCTAAAGAACAATATCAAGAGCATGCCAAAAAGAGAAATGAGTAGCAATGCTAGAAAAATCCATGATTTACGAACCCAATTACTATTGTGAAAGTTCCTTCATTTGTCACAAACCTCCTAGTTCCTTACCCCAACGAATGACCAACAATCAGAACATATAATCCCTACATCTATTAAACTTCGAGTGCAAGACGGGTCTCACATTATTTACAAACCATTAACAATTCAAATTGCAAGTAATAAAATTATCAAACCAGAAGTTATTTCGAAACAAACCTCCATGAAGTTCCTATAAACAGCAATAAACAACCGAAAAAACATCCAGGTGCCCTTCACCACGCACCAACTCCTTTGCAATTATCTCCATCCCAAAATGCTACACCAATCAAACACATTAACCAAATCAAATTTCTTTCCAAACAAAAAAAAAATCCCACTTCAAAAAAAATGAAAATTGAATCCAAAATTTCAACTTCTCACCTATATGTACTAGAAAAAATAATCATTTGGGTCAGTCCAATCATAAATATATACATTACATTACCTTATAAACAAGACCAGCACTACTAAGCTTAGTAGTAAAGCCATGACCAAAAACCTCAGTAAAACCCTTTTGATGATGATCATATCTATCCTTACTTGGATCATACACTCCCCCAACATCTAACACTGCATCTAATGTCTCCAAAACCTGTATAAAAACTATAGGTTAAAATTTTATTTCCAATATCAACAATCAAAACGTCTTGGATGGACTCGAGTTCATAATAATTTATCAGACACCCAAACCGACTTGTTACATTAAAAACCGACTATATTAGAAAAACCGACTATATCATACGAAAATTAACTATATCACAAAATCGACTATATCATACACAAATTGACTATATAAAAGGTGATTATATCATACAAAAATCGACTATATCAAATGAAAACTAACTATATCATATAGTTTCTGGTACGCAATAAGTTATTGTGAACCCCGTACATATTTAGTTTTTTTATCAACAATACCTCCTCCCACTTCAAAAAAAAAGGATTTATACAGACCTGGGGGTCGCGGGTTCGAACAATCTCAGCGCCGTAGAATTTGTTGGAAAGACGAATCATGAAGCAGCCAAGAGCTTCATCGCAATGGAAACTACCATTGTGGGTACCCACACGCTTGAGAGGCGCGTTAATGGGGGACCCACTTGAGAAGGGAGAAACCCTAGAAGGAGAAGGAGAAGAAGAAGGGGAATTTGTGTTGAATGCCATGAGAGAGAAAGTTGAGGAGGAGAGAGAGAGGGAAGTGAAGAAAGGGAAGAATTTGCTGCGGGTAGTAGTATTAAACCCTCTGCTGCTTACTGGGAGCATAAACATGTCCTTCCCTCTTCCTTTTACTGCTGGTTTAGACGTTTAGTTGTGTAGTGCCAACCTTTTGGTTTTCAGTTCACTTACGCAATAATATCTATTGTTTTTGCTAAATGTACCATAAAAATTGTTCAAAAAAATTTACGTTCAAAACCGTTATGATTTACACATATCTCCCTCAAATATAGAACTTACGCAATAGGTTCCTCAAAAAAAAAAAAAACTCTCTACAGGCAAAGTTTATAATAAAATATACGGTTTATTTACCAGGTACCCCTGAGTTTTACGAATATTCACACGGATATCCTCGTAGTTTTCAAAATGCACAGAGTCATCGAGGTTTTGAAAATCATCGTAAGAACTCTTAATACTAAGATTAGCGTCGCCAACTCCGTTAGTAGTGTCATTAAGGCTAAATCAACCTCTAACTAACCTAATTATTACTAATTAATCTTAATCAACTCTAATTAAACCTAATTAACTCTAATTGAACTTCATTAACCTTAGTTAATTCAATCCCCACTCCCTCCTCACCTACCAACCACCCCAACCATCGCCATGCCACCATACCAGCCACCACCACCCTGAAGACCTCTTCTCCCTCCCTTTCCCACCCCGAAAACCTTCCCCTTCTCCTTCCCCCGACTTGTAAAGCGGGTTTTCGTGGCCGGAGGAATGGGAGGGGGCAGGGAGTTGGAGGAAGGGGAGGGGGTAGGTTTTTGTGGGGGAAGGGGAGAGGGGAGGTTTTTGGGGGTTGGGGACAAGAGGGGGCGATTTTCGGGGTGGTGGTGGCTGGATGGGAGGCTGAGTAGGGGCTTTTAGGCCGTCGGTTGAGAATTTGGCCTTTAGAACTAATAGAATTGACGGAAACTTAACGGCAGGGTCAAGTCATGTATTTTCAAAACCTCAAGGCACCTTTTGCATTTTGGAAACTGCGAGGGTACTAGGTGAATATTCGTAAAACTCAGGGGGTACCTGGTGAAAAATTCGTAAAATATAAATGTCCTAACCTTATCATTAAAAAAAACCTTCCTATTATTTATGCAATTTAGTAGGGCTTACACGTCCGTATGGTGAGGAAGGTGCGCGCGATGAACATCAAACACTGTAGGTTATGATCATAAATACCAATACCAAATGAACATATACTAACAGAGATGTACATATATTCATTTGGCCATAATCGTATACGTGTGTTCATTTGACTTTGCTATTCATTCGTACATTTGGGCATTGTTAGTCGTATGTACGTGTGCGCCCACCTTCCTCACCATACGGACGTGTGCACCATATACGGATTGTATTATTTACAGTAATAAAGAGATTCTGGGATGATTTGATGGACCCAGTCACCCAAAACACTTCAACGAATTTACCTGCTTTCGTCTCTCTCAAAACACTACTTACCCGAAAACACACCCATCATTCTAATTTCTAAAGGGATGATTCTTCTTCTATCACAACTTCCAATTTTATACAAAGCTCTCAATTTCATCCAATTTTTCCTGTAAATTAACCCACACAAAAATTCTTTCTTCTTGTATATAATTTCTTCTTATCAACGATCATTTGAATTTAAAGCTTACATAACCACCTACCCAGAATTATAATTCGTTGTGCAACAAAAATATTAACGCAATTTTGATTCATAGCGAGGGAAATTAGGTCAGAAGTTCTTGATATTCAATTCGCAATGCTCGCCAAAATCTTCAACAAGCAATCTCAGGTTACTTTTTTTTGTTGTTTTTCTATTTCTATTCATCTTTTTTGTTTATGTTTGAGCTTCATAAAATTTAATTTGAAGGGGATTGCTTGTTTGCTGTATTTGATTATTAGGGTTTCAATTTGTTCACTGTTTATTCCCAAAACCGTTACTTTGTTGGTTGGGGGAAGTTAATTCTGGGGTTTCTTTTTTTTTTTTTTTTAAAAAAACCTCAATTTTTTATGCGTATTTTAAATTTAAGATAATTAGATTAGATGGGTTTTTTTATGCTGGTTTTGTTCAGCTTTACCTTGGCAAATGTCTGTGTTAGTTGATTCTATTGTTCAATGATGCATCCTTTAAATCCCACTAATCAGCAAATTAAGGGGTTAATTTTGATGCAGTTTGTCAAATGTGAAATGTGGTAGAAAGTTGAGAACTTCGTATATATGTTAAAATGTCCAATAGTTGGGAGTATCCATTCGGGAACTAAGGGCTGTTTGGGCTGTGGCGCGGAGTTGTCCAAAAATGAGGAATGACCATTGTTCCCATTTAAATTAGGAAAATCTTATGCTCTTATAGTTGCAATAATATCTTAGTATATATTGGATGACAAAGTGTGAAGTTTTTCCCTTGCATTTGATCATTGATGAGGTTTATGTAATATTTTGGTTATAATACTCTATTGTGTTTTAATTCTGTTGTACGATTGGCTAGTCGGAAATATGTGGACAATTTAGGAGATGGACAAGTTCTGCTGGACTGTCATTAGCAGTCAGTAAAAGTTCAATCTTTTGTATGGTGAAAGAAGAACTTGTTGGGAAGGGCTTAAGTTAATTTATAGAAGCAGTTTGTCTTCTTGAAAAGATATATTGTAATACATTTAAGTTGCAAAAATTGTTAGCGGTTTCATCTGGTACGTGGTAACTTTGCTTTTTAAGGATTACAAATCTTCGTTCATTTTCCACGTATGGTGAATTTTGGATAATAAAATCAGCTAAGTGAAATGCAAAGGGATTGTGAATTCATTGTATAATCATTATTTTATCTTGGATAACAGAGTGACTCACAGAACAATAAAGGTCTGATTGACTTAGACCCACAAGTTATTGCGCACTATGGAATCCCTTCTACGGCATCCTGTCTTGCTTATGATCCCATTCAGCAGCTTTTGGCAGTTGGAACTTTGTAAGTTGAACTCTTTGTCGTTTTGCTAATCCATGTTATCAGTATACTACTACCAGACTCTGGTAGTAGTATACTGATAAGTACCAGACCAATATGCTTTCTATGAACGGTTAAGCCTGATGTATCACTTATGAGTACACATGTATATATAATGATCTTTCAACTTTATTGAGAATAAAATTACTAGTGTGTAGTTTATAGCACTCTAGTTTTGACAGGTTTTGGCAGATTAATTTCTTAAGCTTGAGAAAGAATCACAACCTAGTATTTCAATGTATCTTTTTTTTCTAATTGATTTATCTGTATGTATTTGTCCTCTTAGTATTGACAAGATTAGCTTCTTTTAATCCAGATTCAAGACATTGATACATACACCTTAATGTTACTGCTCATAATTTTTTCTATGCTTGTAACAGAGATGGAAGGATTAAAGTTATTGGCAGCGACAATATAGAAGGCCTTTTGACATCTCCTAAGGAAATTCCTTTCAGAAACTTAGAGGTAGGCAGGTAGCCTAATATGTGGCGCTTGTTATTTTCTTTTCCCTTTTTCTATGATTTTTGGAAACTAATTTTCGCAGAATATATGTTTAGATGCTTGTTATGACAATTTTAGGTTCTCTTCCTACTTTTAGGTCTTGATTCAAACATTTCTTATTAATAGTCTCACTTTTTCTGGTATAAGTCTATCTCTTTGTGTTTAAGTAGTGTGTACTGTGCCAGCTGATTTTATAACCTTTCTTGAGCATGCTGCATGCCTTTTGCCATGCTTGGATTGGCACTACATAAAAATCTGCAAAAATAGAAAAGACCAAACAAAATGTTCTACTATGCTTCTGTTGTCCATTATGATTTCACTTATTACCATAAACTTCTGCCAACTTTTTCAATTTAAGTCTAGATAGTGCCACGAGGTCGCATCTATGATGATGAAGATTCACCTTCTGAGGTATCCAAAGACAAATAAGCTGGTATTCCGATCCCCATGTAAGGCTGTGTATTACCCTTCCTTACCTGATTCATTTTTAATATCTTAAGGATTCTTGTTGCTCTATAGCACAATATTTATCTTTTGCCATCTCTGAAATCTCAAAATGAGAACCCTGCATACTGTGGGGTAAGACTCTGACTTATTATGACGCGTTACATTTTTCTTTCATATCTGAAGATTATCTTTGTTCTCAAGAAAAGATTCATAGTTGGAGAAGGCAATTTCATTCCTCTTTAGTGTTGTTGATTCTATATTTGTGGCATAACAATGCGTATACCTTACCCATATCTGTATGCAGAATTCTGATATTGGAAAGATCTCAAGTATAATTTGCCTATGTTTGATGCTGTTATGTTGGTAATTGTCCTTTATGTTTGAAGTAGCACAAAACATTCATGCAGCACCTTAACCTGATTAATAGAATTTGAAAGCGGTCAGATAATCGACTCTTGTAGCCTTCGTATTATTACTTATTATCTTTCTTTCATTTTTTATTTAATCAGTTTCTGCATAATCAAGGTCTTCTAGTCGCCGTTTCAAATGAAAATGATATTCAGGTACTGATTTCACATCACAGAAGATTCATCTATGAAAGTAATTTTGTTCCATTTGATTGTCTAGAGGCCAAACTCAGTTTCAATACTCCCATGCTATAATAAATTAAGACATATCCACTCATTCAGCAGTAATTGGTCTTGGCAGGTGTGGGATCTTGAGCACAGATTTATAGCCTCCTTATTTCAATGGGAATCAAATATAACTGCGTTTTCTGTTATCCAAGAAACAAACTATATGTATGTACTCAAAAAGCTAATAGTCCCTGTATTTTTTACGGGTTAAATTTAGACTTTACAGAACTCTTCTGATCTGAGCGTGGTTTCTCAAATACTATAATGCAGGTATATTGGAGATGATTGTGGATTAGTTTCTGTTGTAAAGTATGATATTGAGGAAAGAAAGATTATGCGGCAGCAATATAGTATCGCAGCTCATTCAGTTTTTGGTAGGGATATCTTTCTAAATTCGTTCTGTTGATCTGTTCTTCTTCCTCATCAATGATGATTTCTCTTATTCTTTTTGTCACACACGTGCTTCATGACTCTGTATCTATACATGGCATCAATTTTATGAACTGGAAATCTAGCAGATAGTTTAAAGGATGAAGATGATGATTTATATTATCAAGTGAGAAAATATAAAGATAATTGCCAAGTATTCGAGAGACTTGACACTCTCCCAAAGTTAACTAAACAAGCTAAATAACTTTTCAATAGTTCTCTGGTTTCTTTTCTCCCTAATCTCCTCTATTTATAATAGACTTGCTGCTATCTCCTCTAACTAACAAGCTGCCTTCCTTCCCAATCAAACATAATAACTAGTGTGTATTACCAAAAGTACCCCCCTGGCCCCTAGGCTAGTCTATTACAATCAACTTACTAATGCATCAAATTTCCTTAATGTGCATATATATTTCTATATAGATAAACGTTGTTTCAATGGGCTGTCTTCTTTTTGTTGCCAGAGTATGACTCCATGAAATGGGTACATCCTGGTAAACAGTTCCAATAGTAAGAGTTTGGACAGTTTCCTGTCATAGCATGTTGTTCCTGTGTGGATCCATTACTTGGAGCTCAAAGAGACTGGAGCCATTTTTTTATTTGATTTGTATCTGATCCTCATTTCTTTTGATGCGTTGTTCGAGTTTCAAGCCACTTTCTCTTGACGGGTTTGTCCTCCTACTTTTATGATTTAGATGTCTGCACGTGAGCAAGTGTCAGCACATGGATATGGGGGAAGTAACACCAAAATAATCATCACAGATATGAAATAATACAATTATCACCATTCAGTTTGAGAACAATGCTGTGAGAAACACAATAAGTGTCATGTGTAGAGCTGGGCAAAGTTGCTCTAATTTTTCAAGAGGGCTGTTGCTGCAATGAAAATGTTAATTCGTTAATCAGATGTAACTAAAAGTAGTTGAGACCTTAATTCGGAAGTCTAATGTGTTCTGTGATTACTGTCAGTCAATTGACTGTAAAGTCTTCTCTCTGTCTCATAGTCTATCACTCTCTCTCTTCTTAATGCATCAGATGAGTGGTTTTTCCATTTTCGTCTCTCTTTGTTGTTTGTAACAAATTGAACTCCAATAATCAAAGTCCTTGATTTAGGTCGCCTGTCATAATACAAAAGTCTTTCTACTACCTTGCTGTACAAAGTAAATGGCCCCTGCTTCGTTAAAAGCTTATTTATTACTGCCTTACCGGCTTGTGCTCGTAGGGTTGAGGCTCTGCACATCTGCACCTCCCTGATAATGCCTATGGCAGGATTCATATTGATTTGTTGTTGTTGTTGTTGTTGTTGTTGCACACATAATTACTTATTATGTGTAATCCTTTGAAAAACTAATTGCTTTGTGGATCTGTTGATTGGTCTGTGTCGTTTTGTACTTGAGAAATGATTTGAAGAAATTAATAGAATAATTCTGACCTTTCAGCCCTCAGTCTCACTAGGAGTATACATGTTTTACTCATTTAAATAATTCATTGCTCTTTTATACATGATTACATGGTAAGCTGCCTGTGATACAAATTACTTCTACTGTTGAGCTTGCAGAGTTTGCTGAGATTCCACTGCATAATGATCCATCTGTTGTTGGAATTCTTCCTCAGCCTTGTTCTGGTGGAAATAGGTAAATCAGAAGTTTGAGATCCTTTTTCTTCTCATGAGAGACATTTGTTAGTTGTAAATAAATTATTTCTTAGTTTGTCTTAATACACTGCTCTTTTCTCAAATCTCGCTCCCTTCCCCCCCTCTCCAAGTTTTCCCTCTTAATTAGGAGAGGGCAGGCTTTAAAGGGAATGTCTTACTGCTTATCAGTTATCTGCTATGCAATCCCCCTCTTTTTGGGACTGGATGAACCTTTTTGAAGAATGACTAGAGATAGATTTTTTTTTTTGTTAGAACAGGAAATTGAACATGGATTATGAGACATCTGAAATAGAAGGCCAGATTTGTTATGAACAGTTCAATAATTCTTAATCTTTCTGTATATAGTCTTTCGTAATACACTCTGGCATAGTGGCATTAACGTATTTTTCCTTTTTTTAGTTGTTTGCTTTACTGGATGTTATCATTTGTTACATCATAATTTTTCTTGCAGATTGCTGTTTGCATATGATAATGGAGTTATTGTTCTGTGGGATATTGCTAAAGATCAGCTGGTTTATGTTAGAGGACGGAATAATCACCAGGTAAATGATGGACATTTAAATACATCAGCCAATAGGAGCAATGAAATAAAGGATCAAGCATTGGGCGACGAACAAGGGGATAAAGAAATTATCTCTGTTTGTTGGGCGTCTTCAGATGGATCGATTCTGGCTGTTGGCTATGTGGATGGGGATATCTTGTTGTGGAAATTGTCTGATGTTGGTAATGACCACAAAGCTGGAAAACCAGCTAATAATGTTGTCAAGATTCAATTGTCATCAGCAGAGAGAAGATTTCCTGTGATTGTTTTACATTGGTCAGCAAGAGGTGTACATGATGATCATGGTGGTCAACTCTTCATCTATGGTGGTGATGAGATGGGATCTGCTGAAGTTCTGACGGTCTGTTTCTAACTTCACCCAGCTAGTCTGATTATCGTGTTAGTAGTTGATATCATATGTCATTTTCTTATTGTCTCAGGATCCTATGTACACTTGGAAAAATTAGTTGTTGCGACCTGCAATTACAGCACAATTTAGTCCATAATCTTTTCTGCACCGTTTATTGTAATTGTTTTTGCATATTGGTCCTGAATTAGAGAGGAGAAATCAATTGTGCACCCTAGAATGCTAGGGCCTAACAGTACTGATTTTCCTGCTGGTAATGGCAGGGCTGTGGACATTTGACCTGACATAACTTTTATAGGTGGGAGATTGGGAGCCTTGACTAGTCACTGGATTGATGTTTAGTTTTGATCTCTAAACATGCATGAGCTTATAGTTTTGATCTCTCAAGATGATATGAGCACATAGTTTTGAAGTATTTTTATTTTCTTTAAAAGTTTGCTATATACAATAATTGTTTCTTCCTTAGGGTCTTTCTCTTTTTTCCTTTTCCGGAACTTTTTGTTGGGCTGTTAGTTCTGTTGTCATGCATGCTCTGTTTTCTTTAGACTATCTGGGAACCTATCTTCTTGTGTATTTGAACTGGAGTATCTGTGCGTGTATGGAAGTTCACTGCAGGATATTGACATGATATTGATCTGCTGTATGATCTTTCCAGATGTTGAGTCTTGAATGGTCTCCTACTAGAGATGCTTTGAAGAATGTTGTCCGAGCAAATGTCACCCTTCAAGGTTCTTTTGCAGATATGATATTGCTTCAAGATTATAGTATTCTAGACGATACGGGGACTACCTCATTATTTTTATTGACCAGTCCTGGGCAGCTGCAATATTATGACAATCCTTGCTTGCTGGGATTACATTCTGAGAGTGATAAATCTTGTACCATTCCTCTCCATTACAGAAGTGTTGTACCGACAGCTGAACCTTACTTGACTGTTGGAAGGTTCATTGCGATACTTAATACTAAGTGTTCAGCAGCTTTATCAGAGGTACAATGTATTCCTCATATAAGTGGACTTTCCTCTAATCTTCTTTTTTTAAATGTTGCTTCTTATGAATTCTATTAATAAATAATGCCATGTTTCTAACATGGTTACAACTGTGAAGCTGCACGAAACATATCTACCAAGTGATAAGAGTGCAAAGTGGCCTTTAAATGGTGGAGTTCCTTGTCATCTGTCACTTCATGGAGAGAGAAAAGTTGAAAGACTCTACATAGCTGGATACCAAGATGGTACTGTTCGAATTTGGGATGCAACATATCCAATACTGTCACCTATTTTTGTTTTAGATCCTGAGGTTTGTATATTGTCCAAAAGCATTGATATGATTTACCCAATCTTATGAGATATATCATACTAACTTGCTAATGACATTGATGATAAAATGTTGGCTGCTTCTAATCATACCATGTGATGATTGTAGGTCAGAGGTATCACAAAAGCTGGTGCAAAAGGACCAGTTTCTGCTTTGGACTTCTCTTCTGAAACTCTATTTATAGCAATTGGCAATGACTGTGGCACGGTAAAAATGCAAGTCCTTTGTTTCTGTTTACTTTTTGCAGCTATTTAAGTAACTCTATCCATTTGATGGGTTATACAGGTTCATCTCCACAATCTTACTAAAAATTGCAATGAAACCAGGTTGCATGTTGTGTCAGGAACCAAAAGTGAAGGTGTGGCCTGAAGCGATCACTTTCTCCATTATTACCTAATTCCATATTTTCTCACTTTTTGTTCGAATTATTAATCTATTGCTTTGAATTTATAATACATTAACCATTTTCACAATCTTTCAAATTGATAAAATCCTTGTGAGAAAAGAAGCTGTTTGGTAGGATATGGATCACTGAGGGATATATAAATTATGATCTTTTAGCGAGCATAAGAATAGAATTTTTTCCCTTAAAGCTTAATCAAAGTGATAAAGCACAAACATTGTTGATGACCAAAATAGGTTGATGTTTTAAATCTTATAGTTGCAAGAGTTGTGTGTCTCTTCCTATTATTTGCGAATAAATAAGGATCCCACAAAGAATATTCACAGTCTGAGGAAAAATGATATTTTACAGATAAAATATGAAATTTACAATATTTACAGTTTGTTTGGATAGAAATTATGGAGGAATGATGCTGGGAAGGAGAGGGAAGGGGAAGGAAAGGTAGGGCCAGGAAGAGTTAGTTTGCCATATTCTCCCTAGATCTTTCCAACATTGGAAGAATTTTAATTTATCTAGAGGGGATGGAAAATGGTAATTCCCTTCTCCCATTTTTTATCCAAACAAGGGAAAGGTGCTGATTTTGTTCCTTGGGCATTTGCTAATTGCTAGTGTGCTAAATCAGTAATTAATATCCGATGAATCCCTCCGTTTCCATCCAAATTCCCCTATCCAAGCACAATATTAGATTCCTTACCTAACGTGAGATGAGTTTGTCCTTGAGCAATTTAGACTTGTAATGACTTTTATTATGGGTACTATAAGCTGATGAAAATCATGCAAAGTTGGTTTGTGTTCAATATTGCTCTAAGCGATGAATCACATGGAAAGAGAGCTGTCCTGCCAGTAACTTCCTCACGGGCTGGAGAATTCATTGAGCAGACAATATTCATCCTCAAACATTTCCCTGGATATTACAAAACCCACATCTTTACTGAATTTTATGAGAATTAATTAATAAGAACTCGAAATGAATATGCTACGCTCAAGATTCTAAAAAAGAAAGCCTATAGAGATGGTTGGTATTTCCCTTAAGCACTCTCATAGTCTCATGTCAGTTTAAGTCATCCAATCTTGGTATTTTTGGTTCTTGCAAATGTGTCCCGTAGTTTGTCTCTATCAACATGAAACTTACTGATTCTTCTGTGTGTTGTTTTAAGTTTGCGATTTCAATCCAGAAAGTGGATCTCATTTCTCAGCTGTGTTTACTTTAAGTACGTCTCCTGTGTGCACCTTGAGATACACAAATCTTGGAGCCAGACTTGCTGTTGGATACATGAGTGGACAGGTGACTGCATTCTCTGAATGAACTGTGCTGCAGAATCCCTTTCATATATTCTTGATAAAGTAGAAACTTGACAAATTGTGTTTGTTGAGATTCAGGCATTTGTGCTCCCTTTCAGGTTGCAATGCTGAATTTAAGGTCGTTGTCAGTCTTATATGTCTTAGACACTCTTTCCAGCCCAAATTCCCATGTTGTCTCAATTTCACCGGCAATATCTCTAGAAACTTATGGCTTGGCTGCTAGCTTGGATCATTCCGTACCTCATGGGAAGACAGAACCTGGAAAAGAGCTTATATTTGCCTTAACAAATAATTTGCATATTGCTGTTCTGGATACCTCCAATGGAAATGTGATTGGCTCTGTGTCCAAACAGCATAATAAGGAGTCAACTGCAATTTCCATGTACATTCTAGGCGAGTTGTACTTTTGATACCAGACATTACTTTGTTCTTCTGAAGGTTTATGTTGATACTTATAGCGACATGGTTTTTGCAGAGGGTAATAAGTGCATCACTGAAGTTTCTGGTGGACAAAGTCAGCAGTTTTGGTCACAGGAGAACAAGGAAAAAGCTGAACCTGCACAAGTTAGCGGTTACTCTGAGGGGAAATCTGATGGAGTTGACCAATCAACGGACTTGCTGATTTTACTTTGTTGCACAGATGCATTACTGTTGTGTTCTCTAAACTCTGTGATTCAGGTTCTTCCCTTATTCTTATTTCCTTTTTATATATCTCTCTCTCTCTCTCTCATCCTCTCTCCATACCTCCTCTAATGACTGTGCTGGTAATACACAGGGGCATGTTGAATCCATCTGTGAGGTTCATCTTCTAAAACCAGCTGCTGGACAACCACTTTCAAGACAGACGAGGAGGAGCATCGACTGCTTGTATTTTTATCAGACTGGCTCTATTGAGATTAGGTGGCTCTTGCACTAAACGCAATTCTTCCCACTACTTTCGTAAAGATAATTGCATTCTTCTACTGGCATAAATGCTACATGTCTAATGTCTATGCCATAAAATAAAATCTTGTAAATTTATGTTAAAGAGTGACATGGTTATTGGCAATTCTAAGTTTCTAACTAATATTGATATCCTGATAACCGAAGTTAACTTTGAAAAACACATATTTTGAATGGTCAACTTACAAGTAGTTTACATTAGTAAATGATGTTATGATGGAATTTTTTCTTCTTGAGGTTGGGAAAACCTTTTTGGGGACAGATGGTATTAGTTGCTTGCTTCTTCAATTTCCATCTAGATACTATACTGAGTGATAGACACTTTTTCTATAGAGAATCAGGAATTACTCTAAATTTCTTGACATTTCTTATTTAGATCTCTAGGGTAAGTGCTAGCTTATTGTACACCTGACAATTTAATAAGCAAATATATGATCAGAGTTTGTATCTTATTGCACCACATTTATTTTGATCATGCAATCTCGATTATGACTTTACTTTGATCAGAAATGAAGGTTATATATTGTGGTGGTCAATATTTTGCATAACAGGTCTTTGCCAAACCTTGAAGTCTTGGGCGAGGTATCTCTACTGTCCATTATGCGATGGAATTTCAGGACCAACATGGATAAAACTCTGAGTTGCACAGAAAGGGGTCAGATAAGTTTGGTGCGACCCTGTCTTTCTTCCTTCTAACTTTTACATAATTTGCATTAAAAGTTTTTACTGTATGTTACTATTAAAATTTGTGGGAACTGGGAACTGACCACAGGTAAAATTCAGCCCACAACTTGATGCACCGTCTTTGTAGTTGGCAAAGGGAAAAAGAAGCTTTTCTAAATATACAAGGATATTTTTCTAATTTATACTGATCTGCTCGCTCTTTTTATGGAGATAAATGCTTCTGACTTCTTAAAGCTGCCACTATTGTTCTGTTCAGGTGGAAGTGGAATGGAACCTTGAAATAATTGGTTATGAAGTATTAGGATGCTATACATTTTTTTTACGTTCCAACCAAGTTATCTCAACCGGGTGTTTACATCATTCGATGCATTGCAAACTTTCACCTGAAAAGTTAGCACACCTATTTTGAAAAAGTTTGGAACAATATAGGTGGAAGTGGAATGGAACCTTGAAATAATTGGTTATGAAGTATTAGGATGCTATACATTTTTTTACGTTCCAATCAAGTTATCTCAACCGGGTGTTTACATCATTCGATGCATTGCAAACTTTCACCTGAAAAGTTAGCACACCTATTTTGAAAAAGTTTGGAACAATATCTGTGGTGGGATATCGCTGGTGTTTTAGCGGAATCAAATGTTTATCTAACCAGAAACAGTTCAGCTACCTAAACTCAGGACCTGAAAAATGATGGCGATAGATTGCATCATGTAGAGTTTCTTCAAGTTTCATACCACTTTTTCATCTCAATTAACAATTACTGGTGTATAAATGTACAATAAGCCAGGGATATCAAAGTGAATGGTTGTGATCTTGTTTGACCAATTAATAATCAAGAGGATGGAGTCCAAAGTACGTTTGGTGGACTTTAAATGGAATATGACGAGGAAAAAAGGTTTTTGTACTCGTGTAAAGGCGTTGCCTCCTTGTAGGTCCTCATTTTCCATGGATATACGCATGTTTGTCTCTTTTATGTTGACTTGTGCTATTAGCCTGGCAGAGTGGAGGAAAAGATGTACATTACAGGATGAAAATTTTATAGGATATCCCCCTTCCTGGCCGAGTTATATATTGAAGGAACAAGTTTGTAGGGTATCGCCCTTCCTCAGCAGGCTAAATATGGCAGATGTTCGGTACACATGCTAGACATACTATATTCAAACAAAAAATGATACGATGGTCAGATTTACTGCTAATTGACCAAGATCACTAAAATCTCAATATTCAAGTTACAATGCAGACTGCAACAGCTTGCGCTTTAAATCCATTTTTTTCATTTTTATCTTTTGTTTTTAACTAACATTTGACAAAATTTTCTAACCTATTCATTTCAACATTGAATTTGTCGTCCTAGGATTTGTGTGCTGTACTTGTGGTTGCCAATCTGCATGCTATTACTTATTAGTAACTTTTTCCCACCTTCATCTATTTGTATCGAGTCTCTTCGATTCATAGATGTGACTAGTAACATTATTCTTTTTTATCCCTTCTTATACAGGTAAATGGATGTGAATTTGTAGTTCTGTCTCTTTTGGCTTCTGAAAACGATTACAGGTCTTTACTATGCGCCTAGCCCTCTCATGACTCATCCAAGTCCTCTTCTGAACTCTTAAGAATTGGTGTGCATTTGAGATTTAAGGCGCATTCCTTACAGTTCTTTTTCCTTTTCTTTGATGCTAGGGTCCCACAATCTTTACCGTGTCTGTATGACGAGGCCCTCGCAGCTGCTTTAGATCTGAACTTGTCTCCAGATCAGAAGAAAAATAAGGTACTGTAGCTTCTGTATTTAGAAACATGTTTCTTAACCAGGTGCTGCCTGCTTCAAATGGCTGTCACGTTGAATCATCAAATGTGAAATAGCAACTATTTAACTTATTATAGGCTCCTTTAACCAATGCTTACTCTTGATTTATTTATGAAACTTCGTGAATAATATCTCATTAAACCTTTTCTCTTCAAACTCTCCTCTGAGTAGTGTCTTGCCAGGGAGAGTTTTTGTTTACACTTTTGGTTCATGGTTGTGTTTGCATCATCATATAGCAGGAAACTTCTCCAGGATTTTTTGGCGGAATAATGAAGGGCTTAAGAGCGAGTCAAGAAGCTCAGAGTAGAGATCCTATGGGGGGACCAAAATCTCTACTCTCAGCATTAGATAAAGTATTTTCAAGTCCTAAAACAGAGGCTTCTGCGGTTCCTAAAGATGTTGGAAAATCTGTGGATCTTAACATTGGTCAGTCCAGCTCTATTTGTCTTCTTGCTCCTCCGATCCTTCCTCCTATTTCTGAGTTTGTTTTCCCTCTATTAAACCAGATGATATAGAAATTGATGGACCTTTGCACGTTTCACCTATAGCTCACAAAAGTGAAGTTGAAAAAGGTATGTCATGGAATTTATGACTTGATTTTTGTATGCAAGTTTATTGAAGCTATATCCTACGTAGTACGTACCTTGTGACTTTGAACACATGTAGATAAGAGTCAAGAAAGGAAAAAGCTATTTGAAGGTGGAACCTCTGAAACGAAACCGAAACAGAGAACAATTGAGGAAATCAAGGCCAAATACAGAAAGGCTGAGGTAAGGACTGGAGTAGATTTCTGATAATTTTTTTTCCTTCGAGAGAACAATATATCTCACATAACCTTCTCAGCAGGATACATCCTCAGCTACAGCTTCCGCTGCTTCTGCTGCATCAGAAGCAAAAAACAAGCTTCTAGAAAGGCAAGAAAAGCTTGAGGTATGGTAATTTTATGTTAAACTTGTATGATTTGTATATTAAAAGTGAGTATGGAAGTGCCAAAGCGAAAAACTAGCAGAAGAGGGTTATTAGGCTCTGTTTGGTTTGACAGAATTTTGAATGGAAAATTTTTCCCATGAAAATTATTTTCTAAGTAAAAATTCGAATTGTAGATTAGTTTATTTTTTTTGGTTGGTAATTTTGGTTCCTTATAAGAATGGTTAGAGAGAATAGGAGAACTGAAAATGGAGAGGGCGTGATGGATGGGAGAAGAAAAAGAAGGTAAGGAATAGGGAAGAAAATGTGTCAATTCTTCTATTTAGATTAGAAACAAAAAAAAATTCTATCCTTGGGGAAACTATATTCCACCTTTAGAAAAGCTATCTCCACTCTTTACAAACCAAACAACGGAAAATGGAAAAACCACTTTCAAGGAGATCCTTGGGGAAACTATATTCCACCTTTAGAAAAGCTATCTCCACTCTTTACAAACCAAACAACGGAAAATGGAAAAACCACTTTCAAGGAGATAACTTCATATTTCCTTCCCAACTAAATGCTCTCTTAATGTTTTCTGATAGAATTAGGATTTGTTCACATTGGTCAAAAGTCAATTGGTAGAAGTATTTGTCTGAACTTTAAGAATGACCTCCTTGGGTAGAACTGCATAAAACCAGATTTGTTTGGCGCTGGAGCTCTGAGGTTGTAGCTTTACGTGCCTTATCAAATTTGCTTCTTGCTTTCTTACGACAAGCCTCTTCAAATTCATTATCCCATAGTTATCTTCTATTTCTTCTTTGTCATCCAAGTTTCCATAATGTATTCTCCATGCAACTTTTCAGAGGATCGACCAGAACAGTGAAGAGCTAAGAAATAATGCAGAGAACTTTTCCTCCATGGCCAAAGAGCTGGCAAAGAGGATGGAAAGTCGCAAGTGGTGGCAATTATGAGCAAATAATTTCTATGATTATGTGCTGACCTATAATCAATTGATCTTATTGAAGGAGCAAGGTTAACTCATGACATTCAACTCCTGACTTATTCGCTCAATTCAGCAGGTGATCTCGTTATAACTAATTATTGGTTTTGATACCTAATCATGTATTGAAACCTAATGTTGCATTTACATCAGTCTAAATGGCTTAATACGTTATCATGTATCTAAACTGTATGTTGTACCTAAACCAGTGTACATTGATCAATACCTTAATTTGTATGTATTATACCTCCTAAATAAGGTCGCTATATCCCTATCTCTGAAAACTGGCTGACATAACTGTAACACTGTAATCATATACAGTTTTCCTTCTTAATAACCGATGGCTGTTTTTGCACTTTTTTTGTGGCATAAATTCTTAGGGTTTGTTTGTTATTATTTTATTTTTTCAGTTTTCTTGTAAACTGGAAAAGCAAAGTCGATTTTTTTGTTGTCAGCTTCTATATATAGAAAAAGTTAGTATGCATATGACTAATTTTACATTCATTATACTACCCATATCATATCCATATGACTTTCAAAATCTTCAATTCAAATGTCGAAAATCAATAGTGATATGAAGGGTTAAGAGCAACTACAATGGCAAACTACAACCAATTGTAGTTTTGTGTACCACATCAGATTTCCAAACTACAACATTCTCAAGCTACAACCTCTCCCAATGGAAAACTACGCAACAAAAAGTGGACAGTGGGACCCACAAAAAGTAGAACAAAGCAAGTAGCTTTGTGGAGCTACTTGGCTTCCCCAAGCAACAACCTTCTTTTCACTCCAACAACCAAGCTACTAGCTCCATCTTTTTAATATTTGCAAGCTGGGACCTATTTTGGTCCGCTGGAGCTGCTCTAATCTGTTATTGGCTATTGGGCTTAACTGTGATATAATACTGAATAGCTAGAGTTTCAGTTTTGGAGGAAAAAGAATCTAAATTTTATAAGCTCATCTTTTGGGTTTGGGAAATTACTATGATACTAAATTGCAAATCTTAATAACATGTATCTACTCTTGGGCTTGGTCTATGTTTTTCCAAGAACTTAATTTTCTGGGTTAAGCTGAGACTTCTTCTTGACAGAATGTATTCCACATTGAGTCATTGGTAAAGAAGTAAGGGGCATTTTCCACACTAAACTTAGCGCAACAAGTGATGACCACATCATTGGCTTGGAATTGTTGGACTTGAGAACGATTCACTTTGTGAATTAAGCACCAAGTAAAAGTATTGGCCAGACAACGTTCTCGAAGTTGAGCAACAAGATAATGTGAGTCGGAGTGAACTGAAATGTGAGTGAGATCCATAAGTGTTCCCACAAAAGACCATGATAGTATGCTCTTTGCATGATGCGAAGAGTAGGCCGAGCTGACCTGTTTTCACGTCCCATGGATGAACACTATAACAAAAAGATTACTCCCTTCGTCCCATAAATTTTTTTAGTTTGTCTTTAAAAAATTGTTCCATAATATCATCACCACGGTTCTTACTCTTTTTCCTATCCGAACAATAAAAAAAAACAAAACTAAATATCCAATTAATGCAACTTCTAATAAAATTGCACAATAATAATGGAATAATCTTTAAAGAATGGAGAAAATATATAAATTCTTCTAATTTTCTGCCCTTCACAAAATAAAAAATGAAATCTTACATGAAGTATTGTTTTATACTTCTATATCTGGATTTCTAGTACCTGTTCTCATTCAATATAAATCTGCTGACTGCAGTTGTAGGGCATCTGTTGACGTAAAAATTGTAGTCATCTATACTAATACATTAAAAGGCGTGCCTAAACAAGGAACGGTGCCACGTGGCGCTCTCCCTAAGGGCGTTTTACTCCATGTAATTCACAATAATAATAAACAATTAGAAATTGCATAGTATAGGATTTGATCCCGGGACCTCAAGAATATATACTAAAGTCTTAACCACTAGACCAAATAACATTTAGTGTTATCATCTTAGGGCCTGTTCTCCACAACTTATTTTCAGTTCAATTCAGTTCAGTTCCTAAATGATAATCATTACTATTAATTAGTTATGAAGTAATTTATTTCAGTTCAGTTCAGTTGTTTTATGCCGAAGAGAACAGGCCCTTAAAGTATAATGTTAATGAATGAAAAGTTTTTTCGCTACAGAAATGGCCTAATAACTAGTTTTGAAACTTAAAAGGAATATCATATATTGATTCATATCAAAGGATTGGAATAGTTGTACTATAATTTCGCGTTTGAAATTATTTAATACTACATCAACATCTTATTGGATTTTGTTTGTATGTCCTAACTTATTAATTTATAATTGCACCAACCCAAGAGCTTTTTTTTTTTTTTTTTTTTTTTTTTGGGCCCCTTTCGGTAACCCGTGGTAAGATGAATTTCTGCATTCTTCGGCCTGCCGCTCGCAGGCCCTCACCCAGAGCCTAACAAGCCCCCACACCCCCCCTCCCCCAACAATATTGAAATTTTCTTTCCACCAAGATTTGACCTTGGCCTCCCATGTGGGAGATAGGTTTCAAACCATCTGGACCTGGGGGTCCTTGGTAACCCAAGAGCTTTTTGACCTCATTGGACGGTGCATAACTTGGTAGCCGTAATCTATCAAAAATTATACATATCGGGTTAAAGGAGTAAGCGAGTAGCAACAAGTGATATAATAACTTCTTTGTCAATTAAAAAGATGTTTTACAAGATTATATTATTAGGATTTCATTTGTTGTGTTGTGTTGTGTTGTGTTGGGTGTGAACTAGACAAATTGTATGCTTGTATTGATTATTTTATTTTTATTCATTTTTAGTTTGGTAAGATGAAGCCACATCTTAAGGAGGATAAAGGGAAATCCCTTAAAGTGTGTTTGGTAAGATTTAACCTTGGTTAAACCCCGCATGTACTGGGAATGAAATTCTTAGATATAATTCTCAATCCAATGTAGGCCCTGTTCTTTTGGACTTATTTTCAGCAAAAATAAGTAAAAATAAGTTCAGTTCAACAAAAATAAGTTAAGTTCAGCAAAAATAAGTAAAAATAAGTTCAGTTCAGCAAAAATAAGTAAAAATAAGTTCAGTTCAGCAAAAATAAGTAAAAATAAGTTCAGTTCAGCAAAAATAAGTTCAGTTCAGCAAAAATAAGTTCAGTATTACTATTAATGTTGTAATTATTATTTTTATTTTCAATATTACTATTAATATTGTTATTATTATTAATATTATAATTATAATAACGATGAATTTGTAATTTTTTTATTTTTTTTTATTTTTTTATTTTTTTTATTTTTTTTATTTTTTATTATTTTATTTATTATTATTATTTTTTAATTTATTATTATTATTATTATTATTATTATTATTATTATTATTTACCATTTATTATTTACTATATATTTTTTATTATTATTAATATTATTATTATTATTATTTATTATTATTATTTATTATAATTATAATTATAATTATAATTATTGATTATTGATTATTTATTATTATTTATTATTTATTATTTAATATTTATTATTTATTATTAATTATAATTATAATTATAATAATTACTTATTATTTATTTTAATTATTATTATTTATTATTTATTATTATTATTATTTATTATTATTATTATTATTATAATTATTTATTATTATTATTATTATTATAATTATTTATTATTATTTATTATTTATTATTTTTATTTATTATTTATTATTATTATTTATTATTTATTATTTATTATTTATTATCAATTATTTATTATTTCTTATTCATTATTTATTATCTATTATTTATTATTTATTATTAATTATTAGTTATTATTATTATTATTATTATTTATTAATTATTTATTATTTATTATCTATTATTTATTATTAGTTATTATTATTATTATTATTATTATTATTTATTAATTATTTATTATTTATTATCTATTATTTATTATTAGTTATTATTATTATTATTATTTATTATTTATTATTTATTATTATTATTTCTTATTGATTATTTATTATTTATTTATTATTTTAATTATTATTATTTATTATTTAATATTTATTATTACTATTATTTATTTTTATTATAATTATTATTATTTATTATTATAATTATAATTATTTATTATTATAATTATCATTATTTATTATTATAATTATTATTATTTATTATTTATTATTTATTATTTATTTATTATTATTATTATTATTATTATTTTTTATTTATTATTATTATTATTATTATTTATTATTATTTATATTATTATTTATTTATTATTTTAATTATTATTATTTATTATTTATTATTTATTATTTATTATTTATTATTATTATTTTTTATTATTTTTATTATTATTATTATTATTATTATTATTATTATTATTTATTATTATTATTATTAATATTAATATTATTTATTATTATTTATTATTTATTATTTATTATTTATTATATTTATTATTTATTATTTATTATTTATTATTTATTATTTATTATTTATTATTTATTATTTATTATTTATTATTTATTATTTATTATTTATTATTTATTATTTATTATTTATTATTTATTATTTATTATTTATTATTTATTATTTATTATTTATTATTTATTATTTATTATTTATTATTTATTATTTATTATTTATTATTTATTATTTATTATTTATTATTTATTATTTATTATTTATTATTTATTATTTATTATTCATTATTTATTATTTATTATTTATTATTTATTATTTATTATTTATTATTTATTATTCATTATTATTATTATTATTTATTTATTATTTATTATTATTATTTGGCAAAAATAAGTTCAGTTTAGTAAAAATAAGTTCAGTTTAGCAAAAATAAGTTCAGTTCAGCAAAAATAAGTAAAAATAAGTTCAGTTCAGCAAAAATAAGTAAAGATAAGTTCGGTTCGCAAAAAAATAAGTTCGGTTCCAAAGAAAAATAAAATAAGTTCAGTTCAGTTCAGCCAAAATAAGTTCAAAAGAACAGGGCCGTAGTATACTCCCTTGGTCTGTGAATGAAATTAACATATAAAGTTTGTATATCGAGTTTCATAATTTTTTTTTATAAGAAAAGTACGTGTTCTTCGTTTTCTAGAGAGAGAGGTTCTCCCTTCTCTCTAGAAACTCTACCCCCAATTCAATTTCTTCTGAAATTGAAACCCTAGCCTCAATTTAATTTCTTCTGAAATTGAATCTCTAGCCTCCTCCCTCTTCTCATCCTTCTTGTTCTAGCCACTTCCATGGCTTAGCTTGTCTTCTAGTCCTCTAGCCTATCCTTTATGGTAGGTAAAGTTTTCGGGTGTTTCCCTTCTTGGCGCGTCGCGGTGGGTCGAGGGTGTTCGCTTTGATGATGTCCGTGTTCGCGGTGGGTCGTGTTCGCATCGCTGATGGTTGTTCGTGATGGGTCGTGGGTGTTCGCATCGTTGGTGTTCGTTAGCGGTGGGTCGTGTTCGCGGTGGTTGGCGGTGTTTGCGACGGCTCCGCCAATTGGTAGTCCTTATTTTTTGAATTTATATTTCTTTTCCTGTTTTTATTTTCTGTTTTTAGGTAGATCTTGTTTTTAAGTTTGTTAGATTAGTGGTTAGATTGTTGTGGCCTCAAGTAATTGCGGTTCTCTTGAGAAGATTTGGGAGCTTATTCATTTTCAGTGGTGTTTGTCTTGCCCCCCGTGAAGGGTTTCAAGAAGTTGTGTTCAGTTGGGCCTGAGGAGATGGTGTGTTGCAGCGGCGGAGCATCTACTCGTGTTTCTTTGTGCTCTAATTTCTTCTATATTTTTTATACTTGAAGCTTGTTGTAACCATCCTTATGGGTGCTTTAGGTGGTGTCTCTTGTGTAGGCACCTCCTAGTTTTCTTTTCCTGATAAAAAAAAAATTATTTTTTTGTTCTCAATCCAATAATGTAGTATACTCCCTTAGATAAAATTCTCAATCCAACGTAGTATACTTGGGCATAGATATGTTTAGGCATATGTGCGTCACCGCGGTCACACACAGTGCATATTAGAATTTGCACTTATATAGTTATAGTGTGGGTAATATTTGAGTTTAATCACTTTTTTTCTTACTCTCTTCGTTTTTTTAGATGTAACATATTGACTTTGGGCACTATTCATCCAATACACTTTGACCACTAATTGTTATTTATACATAAAAAAAATATAGTCATGTGACATCTTGTTTGATTCGTCAAGGTATACACTTTCCAAATATATATTTTTTATAATTTTTACCTTTATACAATTAGAGATATTATCGGTCAAAGTTGTGTCTCGGCCAATATGAAAAGTCCAATGTTACATCTAAAAAAACGGAGGGAGTATATGCTAGTGGAGTTAAATATTAATCACTTCAGCTGGAATGTAATTGGTTTTCTTTGTTTGGCGGGTATTATCAATCTATGGAGTTTCCTTTCAGTTGCAAGAGTTGACTATGTTAAATCCTACGTCTTATCGTTGAAACCCAAAGAATAATAAAAAACATTATTGTATGATATTCAGAGTCAACCGGTTGAAAATTGGTCGTGGTCAATTAAGGTTTGGAAGGGGTCTGATTATTCTATGTATTGTGCTCTACTCTTCAAACCATATCCTAGCTACTATGTAAGGTCAAGCACGCCTACTCCTTGTTCCCATTTAGGAGTAATTAGTAATTACTTCACCTTTTACCCAAAACAAAAAGAAAAGGTCAAAATTGAGAGAGTAGGGAAAGTTATATTAGGATCAAACATTAATCTCATAAGTAATTGACATACATGTCTTCATGACATCGTCTTTGTCTTAATTTTTAGAAAAACATAATCATAAAGAATAAGATTCCTACTTTATTAGAGTTTATTATTACTTACTTACCCATACTAAACCTCTCAAAATTTACCCAATTTGAAAACAAACTTGGACTTAAAAATTACGACTCTAAGTTAATCAAATATTCGATATGACCTATGTAAATTCAAACTCAGCCAGAATTAGTTAGACCTTAAAAAAATCAAATCTGAAATCAATTCGACCAAAAAGGACTCAATCTAAAAGTGTTTTTTTTCATGTTGATTACTATGATTAAATTTGAAAAAAAAATGCGTGTGCGAAGCAAAAGTTTTCACAATCTAATACTAACACAAATGCATCGAGAAGCTTTAATACAAATTCTTGATTAAGGTCCTGTTTTTTTTAGTTTATTTTCAGCATAATTCAAATCAATTTAACACAAATAATTTCAATTCAGTCTAGCAAAATTATTTTCGGTTAAATCAAATTTAATTTGGTGCGTTTTACTTCAAAGACATTTCAGTTCAACACATTATTATTAATATTATTATTATTATTATTATTATTATTATTATTATTATTGATATTATCATAATTAATATATTTGTCATTATTATAATTATTATTATCAATAATATGATCATAATTATCATTACTAATATATTTAGAATTATTATTATTATTCATAACATCATTATTAGGAGTATTTATCATTAATATTATAATAATAATTATTATTCTATTATATTTTATTTAATTTTTCAGTTTTTCACTTTAGTTCAATTCATTTCAACAAATTTAATTTCGGTTTAGTTCAATTCAACAAAATTATATTCAAGTTAGTTCGATTTAGCAAATTTCATCTTAAGAGAACGGGGCCTGGATTATGTTGATTTTCTATTTATATACTTCCTCCTTTTTTTTGTTTTACCCGCAATACTTTCCTAAAAGGGAAATAAGTAATTACTTGCAACACTTTCTATTTTTGCTTTTCCTTTCTCTCTATCTCTCTCCAATCACATTTGCCTCTCTCTTTTTTTCCTCTCTACCTCTCATACCCAAAAATTGCATTGGAGTTGATGGAAAAAAAAGTGTTGCGAGTAAAAAACGGAGTAAGTATAAAGAAGTATAAAGATTAATTATGTATGAGAATTCTTAACCTTTAAGTTTCAACTTTCAACTATTATAATTCTTTTTTCCCCTATTGTAAAAAAAAAACTATTATGGTTGAAAGTTAATTACAACAAAGATTTTGGGAAACTCTTTTCTTCCGAGGCCTAACAAGTTTTACTTACATGCTCATTTTTGTGGCTAAGGGTGAATGTTATTCGGATAAAAATCAAAATCCAATCCAATCCAAACCAAATTAGTAATTCGAATTGACTTAACTATGTTCGAGACGGATTCGGATTGAGTTTTTCCCAAAACTCATATTTTCGAATTGAATTTGATTGAAAGTGATTGGATCCAAAAATCCAAAATGATGGAATAGTAAATAGGTCCTATATATATTTTATTTATGATTGGACTTAACTGTTTTTTTTTTTTAGAAATAAAAACCAAATGATCTGGCAGCCTTTCCCATCCCCTAAAAGTTAGAACCCTAACTTGCGATGTAAAGTTGAACTCTTTGTGTAGTTGAACATGTTGTTAGCTTCGTTGTTGAACCTTTTTGTGAAGAATTAATAGTTGTTATTATATTAGTGAACTTTTATGGGATTGTATAGATTAATTATGTTATCTAACACTTTATTTTGATGTTCACGCCAAATTTATTTCATCGAAACAACATAGTTTAAAAAAAATTAGATAATTCGGATCGGATCCAATTTAGTGTTTGAAAATTCGGATTGGATTGGTTTGAACTCAAACACTAATTGATTTGGATTTGAATTGGAAAATTAAAATCCAAATTTTATTCGAATTGGATTGAATTAGGCCTAAATCCAAACCGTACACCGAACTTTTTTTCACCCCTACTAGTGGCACCACCTCACGTAGTACGTAATCTTAGGTCTGAACTAAGCTTCCTCAACGGCCACCCCGGACCCTCATTAGATCCCAATAAGGGCATAAGGCTATAATTGATGCAAGTAAGTTTCATATCCTTCATTAAACAAAGAGCTCGATCGAGAAAGGCAAAAACCATGCTTTCATATTAGTGGCGATTACTATTTCAATTTTCAATTGTGAAAATAGCAGATCAGATGTGCACCACATGGGGCTTGCCTCATTAGCTTTCCTGCTTGTTTTTTTTTCCCTTGAGAAAGCGACAGTGTTCGATAGAGTGAAGAGTCTAATTACTTGATTCTTATGCATATTAGTGGAGTACTATGCACGTTGGATTGCGAAAACCATTTAGAAACGGAAGGTCATGTACATAATTGTTGGAGCAAGAATGTTCATCGCTAGCTTATGTGTTAAAAATGAGTGTAACAATAACTTTGAAGGATTAAGGTTCTGTTCTTATGTACTAAACTGAACTGAAGTGAAATAAATGAAAACTGGGAGAGGAAACTAACGGAACTGAACTGAACCGAATTTGTCTAAACTGAACTGAATTTGTCTGAATTGAATTTTTATTAATTCAGTCCAAAAGAACAGAGTCTAAGTACTTAGAAGTATTTTATATAAAATACAATTAGATGAAGAGAAGCAAGAATTAGAATTGAGAAGGTAGTTGAAAGTGGCATATTTAGTATTCCCTCTGTCACAAGTTACTTGCTATATACTTCCTCTGTTTTTCTACGTTATACCTTTGTCTTTTATAGAATCTACGTTGTATTACCTTTTCTAATAACAATGTTCCCACTGTTAACTAAAAATCATTTATTTCATTTACTCTTTGTACTCTAGTATAACTAATTTAGCTTGTACAAAATTAACTCTGGTAGAAAATATTTATATTTAGATTAGTTCCACTATATTACAACACATAAAGGAAATTGCATAGTTAATAATGGCAAGTGCATTAAGAAAGGTAAGTTTAAACGTACTATATGGAACTTTATAAAGGTTGGAGTATAACAATGTCAATAATAATATAGTAGAGTGAAGAAACACAAGAGGCATGTCATTAAAAAATCTTGTTTTATTTAGACGTCTCAAATTACTTGCTAAAGTACATACCTTTTCTTAACAAGTTTTTCTTTGAACTTCTTCTTAATGTTGGTACCCACATCCACCCAGTTATTTTTGCTTTCTGCATTTTTTAAAGGATTCTCCCTACTTTTTTTTGTTACTTCTCTAAAAGTTCGTGTAAAAAGCTAATGCAGAAAGTAAACTGGACAGAGGGAGTAAAAGAAATTTAATAAGTTAGAGTTTAACAATTGAACTAGCTGAAATTAGAAATCTAATATTAATGGATTGGACAATTGTTTTCGAATATTTTTTTTTTTTGCGAAAAAAAAGGAATAAAATTATTTTAATAATTGGAAAGATGAAAGCTATGAGAATAATTGTTTAGAGTAAGAACAATTATATTTCTTTTTTTATTTTTTGAAAGGAAATAACATTTTTATTTTTGCTCTTATATAAAGTAGCTACTTTTAGTTAATTTGGGAAAGTTTTAAAAAGTCAGAACAGCTTACGAAGAAATTCATACTAATAGCTTAGAAAGTATCGTATTAAAGAAATCATATTGTGATTAGGATGAAATTATAGACATTCTTTGGTACTTTAAAAATATAAATATGCACATTTTGGAATTACAAGGTTTGGTTGTTAGTGGTACTTGGTAGTGTATTGAATATGCGCACAATGTTTAGCACACATCTATGAGAATTTATAACATCAAGTATCTTTTAGTAGAAATAATGTAGAATGATGAAAACATGATATTTGAATAACCACATTGAAATAATTTAGCACATTTCACATGATAATTATTCAGATAAGACACAGTAATAAAAAGAATTATAAATCATCAATCAAAAATAGATCGAAGTAAAAAAAAATACAAAAATAGACTGAACTGAGTATGAAATATGTGCACAAACATAGATTAATTAATGTCAACATTGGAAATCTAGCCTTCTAAATCAAATAGAAGTAAGAATTAAATAGAAAAATTTCTATTGATGGCAAAAATAGAGAATTTTCACTTATGAATATTTCATTTTCATTCTTTCAAATGCGTTAGAGTTTAGATGTCCGAAATTACAATCTAAATTCTAAAGTCATCAAAGTCTATTTCGATATGGTTCAAAAGTTTAGTGTTCTCTATTTTTGTTTAATTACTCATAATTCAAAATTTTTCCCCTCTAATATCTAAATTTATACATGTATTATATAAATACATATTTTTTTTTATTAGACAAATGTAAAGAAAAAAATCAAGGGGCTGGGGTAAGTATAATTATGAAGGAAGTCATGAATTGTGGTTGGAAGAATTGAAGTAAAAAAAAAAGCACGCAACAGAAAAAGGGACATGCTCAAAAATATGAAAAATGTGTGAATGAACCCATTTTGACCACGTCCACACTTTCCCACCATGTAGTGGATCCGCTTTTTAGAAAATTACTTAGCATTTAGGTGCGGCTGTGTGGTCAAAATCATACTTCCTCCGTTCCATAATAAGTGAAACATGGGGATTGGGCACAAGATTTAATAAACATCACTTTTAAAAGCCAAAAAGTCATAAAATACCCTTTTCATTATCAAAAGGAGGAGAAAAGAAAGAAACCACACAAGTTTGTGGTGGAGTGCATTTTGTCGTTTTGTCTTTTTTTCTTCCATTTAAGGTATGTTTTCACTTATTTTGAAACGTTCAAAATAGTAAGTGTTTCGACTTATTATGGAACGGAGGAAGTAATTGAGTACTTATTACTCCCTTTGTTTCTTCTCAGTTTACTCACATCATTTTGGGGGTTAAACTAAGAAAGAAGTCTAAATGTATGAGAGATAAATTGAAAAAGTGGAAAGAGAAACTAAAAAGTAGGTTAACATATTAAAAAGTGGATGACATGAGTGGAAAAAGAGCAGAAAGTATATGGAAGATGTTACCAAAAATAGAAAAAATAACAGTGTGTAGAATAAAAACAAATGGATCAAAAAAAAAAGTGTATAGATTAAAGAGAAACGGTGTAGTATGTGTTAACAAGAAAAGAAAAAAAAATCCACCATACAACAGAGATTCAACTCTCAGCCGAGTCAGCCACCATATTAGCCTGTCTTCCACACCAAAGAAATCATGGGTTCTTAAAATTCCACAATTCATAACAGTCAATTACCATTGGCCACAAAATTATGTCTGCGAAGAGAAAAATATCCTCTTCCAAACTTCTGATTTTCAGTTATTAAAATCCTCTGTCCACACTTTACAACTTTGGTGGGTCTTCCTTTGTTGTTGGCCTCTAAATATTTTGTTACGTATTCACCAATAAAAAATATATATAGACTTTTTGTTAAGTATAATTATTTAACTCAAAAATTGTCTTTTATCAATGTGAACAATCCATGAATAATTGCTACTATGTAGCATAAAAACGATTGTTAGAGTTTAAAAAAAATGATTAACTCGACATTCTAGCCATTTTGAATTTTAGCAGCGTTGCCGTCAGCCCGTCTTGGTAATTGAAAATAAGGAAACTGATTTTCCGAGGTTTCTATGCTACATAGATGAATATTGTAATAGTTTGAAAATTTCTTTAAATGGAATGCTTGATTTTTTAATTAAAAAAATAGGTGTTTTTTCAAAGTATATGTATATGGTCTCAATCCTTTAAAAGAAAAGATGGCCGCTCAATTGTGGCGATAACATTAGTAGATGGAACATAGTGAGGCAATTATTTCTCTTCATTCTCTATATCAATGTTACATTTTTTTAAAGAGAAATTTCATGATTGAAGGTCAAACAACATCTACAGTAGGTATTAAAGAAAAATAAAATACAATCAAATAAGATTAAATCAAAAATTTCTTCTATGAAACTACAATGAAGCATGTAAGTAATTTTACTTAAAAGCTTATAAAATTTCTAATTTTAGTTCATTAGAGGAAATTTGCATATAACTCAGCAGGAAAGCTTTATTTTTTTCTATAGCATCAATTTTAATTTTGTTTTCACCTTTTCAATCAAAAACCGAATATCAAATTTTGACAAATAGATTCCGATTTTGACAAAAACCGAAGTATATGTGCGTGTTAGCATTATGGAAAGGAGAGAGATATTTGTGAATTCTTGGTTGACAAAAACACATTTTCAATTTCTACATGTTCATTCCCACAAAAGGAGAATATTATTGACCTAAAATTGGAAATAAAATTTGGTGGTGCAACTTCCCATGTCCATTCAATTAAGGGTGCGTTCTCTTCACCTTAATAAATTAAGTTTCAGGTCCAATCAGTTCTGTTCAGTTCAGATAAGTTTCAATCAGGTCCAATCAGGACAATAAGTTCCAATCAGGTCCAATAAGTTCCAATCAGGCGCAATAAGTTCCAATCAGGTCCAATAAGTTCCAATAAGGTCCAAATAGTCAATGATTAATAAATTTGAATTAAAATTTTAATTAAAGTACCACTATGATTATTATATAGTATTATATTTGTAATATTGTCTATTATTTTATTATTCATATTACGATTAACTGATATGTTATTATTAAATTTTTTAATTAAAGTACCGTTATGATTATATAGTATTATTTTTTATTATGTATTATTTTATTACTCATATTACTGTTGACTGATTATGTTATTATTAAAAAATATTATAATCATGGTCATATAAAGTTAACAATAACAATCATCATAATCATAATATTTTGCAATTCGTCTTTAAATAACTAGATATAACATGTTTTCGTTACTAATAACAATGAAAGATATAAATGTTATTAATTGATTTCCTACTAGTGCTTTATGAAATCAAAGCAACACTATTAGATATATTAGTGGTGAAAGTTGTGTATAGGCAATCATATAAATAGTATTTTTTTTGTTAAAATGTTAATCATAAGAGATAACTAATAATTACTATTTTTTTGAAAGATTAATGGTTATTATGTTATAATAAATTTTGAGGGATAGTATTTATATTATTACTCATCAAACTTTTTGATAAATAAGGTCAAATAAGTTCCAATCAGGTTCAATAAGGTCTAATAAGTTCCAATCAGGTCTAATAAGTTCCAATCAGGTCTAATAAGTTCCAATCAGGTCAATAAGTTCCAATCAGGTCCAATAAGGTTCAATCAGGTCCAATAAGTTCGGTTCAGTTCAGGGTTATTCAGGTGCAGAGAACGCACCCTAACCAGATTATCACTTATTGTCATAAATCATCTGAGTATGTCATAATTTCCCACCTATAATCAGTTTAATAGTTTGTTCTTCACAACTTTTTTTTATATTTCTGTTGAAAACTTATTTTTACTCAACTCAACTTATTTTTGTTGAATTTAATTTATTGTTTTTGAACTTAACTTGTATAACTTAAGCTTATCTAGTATGAACTTTACTTATCTTTGTTGTTTTTTATATTTGCCGAACTTAACTTGTTTTTACCACTCACTATCAAGACACAATTGGGTAGAAAACATTTGCTATCCGCTACTATTGAATTAGCTGGTTATAAGATTGCGTTCAATATACAATAATTTCTAGGTGGAATGATGGTGCATTATCTTCACATAAATTTATCTAGAAATGAACTTACTAGACCTATATAAACCTGACCTATCATGATTAGACTTGATCATCCATAAAATTAATTGTTTAGAAGCAAAATAACACACCTTGTAAGATAAACATAAGAGTGAAACTCAAACTTTCTACCTGTTGTAACTTATAACACATCAAAACACTCTATATTTGTTACACTCTTTGCAAAATCCTTATTTTCCACAAGTTTCTTTCCAAAATCTTCTATTATGAGAATTAGAAATACGTTACTCCTCATTCCTCTACATAAGATGTCAAATTCTTATCTCAAACAGTTACTCGCCTCTTAACCAAGCATGTTCGGTGAAGGTGATTGGGAGTAGGGATTCTCTTATATCCCCTTACTCTCAAGCGTTGACCTGTGTAGCTGGGCTGACGCACCTGCGAGAGGTGCTGGTCCAGTAAAGTCATTCTTCTTACCAAGGGGTTTCCAGTGGGCAGTGGGGGCCCAAAAAAAAAGTTACTAGCCCCGGTAGACCTGATCAACCTCATTCTTTACTAAAATTAGACTTGGTAAGTATCACGAAAAACAGGTTTTCCCTTTCTATTTTTTTACAAAACCCTCATAGCCAGGTAGGTCAATCCTTGAATATCGGATGACCCACAGGCCACAATAGGCCTTTGAAAAAGAACACTTTGTTCTTCCGGCCACTTTAAACCAATTAACAATTTTGCTTGCTGGAAATCAACGGGAAATATCCCCTACGCAGAGTAACAGAGAACTACACATTTTTTTCTTTTAGTTTATGAAACATAAAACATAGAACTGATACACACATGTAAATTAAACCTATAAATAACTCCATTAGAAAGGTGAAACAGAGAAGACAACATACAAGGGGGTAACAACAAACAAAGTACAACACAAGTAGAAAACCTAACAACTTGATCTTCTTAGAGAGAGAAAGAGATATAACAAGAAGAATCCTCTCTCATCAACAATATTGTGGTGGAGAGTTATTCTTGTGTTATCTCTTCAATCCACCCAAATTCAAGAAAAATCTCATTCTTTCAATTTAACCCTAAATTTTTTCTATCTCTTCAAAAACCCTAAAAAACTCTCCCTTTTTTTGTTGGAGAGTTTTTCACAAATACCCTAAAAAAAAATCTTGAGAATTTTCAATAATGGCTAGTTGGGTACTCTCAGAATGTGGTTTAAGACCTCTCCCTAAAATCTACCCAAAACCCAGAACTGGGTTTTCCTCAAATCCCATAAAAATTAAAACTTCCCCTGTTTTTTCAGATCTGAAATCCATTTCTTGTTGCTCAAACTCTTCTTTTTCTACTAATTCTAGAGAGAGAAAGTGGGAGGTTAAGGTTAGTGCCCCTTCAAGGGTGGCCCCTACACCTTATATTGAAGAAAATAATGATAATAATAATAATAATATTAATGGGGTTGATGAATTTAACCCTGGTGCACCACCTCCATTTAAATTAGCTGATATTAAAAATGCAATTCCTAAGCATTGTTGGGTGAAAAACCCTTGGAGATCTATGAGTTATGTTGTTAGAGATGTTGCAGTTGTTTTTGGATTGGCTGTTGCTGCTACTTATTTCAATAATTGGATTGTTTGGCCTCTTTATTGGATTGCTCAGGGTACTATGTTTTGGGCACTCTTTGTTCTTGGTCATGATTGGTGAGTTTCTCAATAAAGATGGCAACTTTTTTTTTTTTTTTTTTTGCAATTTTAAGGATTTTTTTTGAATTTATTTTAGTATATAGTTAGTAATAGTTGTATGACATGTCATTTTGTTTCTTGCTTGTAATGGGGGTTACTTTGAGATTCTAATTTTTGTTGTTTTTATGGCAGTGGACATGGAAGTTTTTCCAATGATCCCAAGTTGAACAGTGTAGCAGGTCACTTGCTGCATTCTTCAATCCTTGTTCCATATCATGGGTGGTATGTTGATTTTATTGCTTATGAAATTATATTTTAGAAATTTGGTGACTGAATTTTGTTGTTTAATGATGAATTATATGATGATAATTAGTCTAAAACTGAAAGTTTGAACCTTTTTGGTGATAATATAGGAGAATTAGTCACAGGACTCATCATCAAAATCATGGGCATGTTGAAAATGATGAATCATGGCACCCAGTAAGCTTTTGTAACACTCTATTTTCAATTTTATTGTTAGTTTCTGGGGAATTTATCATTGAGTCATTGTTTTCTTTATGTTGCAGTTGTCTGAAAAGTTATACAATGGTATGGACTTTTTGTCAAAGAAGTTGAGGTTCACCCTTCCATTTCCCTTACTTGCATACCCAATTTATCTGGTGAGCCTTCAATTCAGCTTGATTTTGTTCTTAATTTCAGGTAAAAATTGTTGTGTTTTACTTAATAAGTGATTAATCTTGCTGCAGTGGACTCGTAGTCCCGGAAAATCAGGTTCACATTATAATCCAAATAGTGATCTTTTCACTCCAAATGAGAAGAAAGATGTTATAACCTCCACAGCTTGTTGGTCAGCAATGGTGGCATCACTTGTGGGTTTGTCTTTTGTCATGGGCCCTATTCAGTTGCTCAAGCTCTACGGTATCCCCTATGTGGTGGGTTTGAGTAATTGAGTTGTTCTTCTTGTTATTACCAAAAAAGATGGTCTAATAAATGAATATGTTGTATTAGTCTTCTTGCTATTTACACAATTGCTATTCATTTCAGATCTTTGTCATGTGGTTGGACTTGGTGACTTACTTGCATCACCATGGTCATGATGACAAGCTCCCTTGGTACCGTGGTGAGGTATGTTATTCGTTTAATTATCTCGTTTACATCTAGAGCTCGATATTGTTGAACAGTAGTCAGTAGGTCAAGTCTGTAATATACAATCCGCCTAATCACTTCAAATTACATAAGAGGATAACTTTGTTACACGAGTGATATTGTAGTTTGGGATGACGAAACACTGTTGTACATACAAGACACCTTTTGTATACAAGTTTGTGTGTGTGTTGAAATATTTCTATCAAAGATGTAGGATGTATGCGTTATGTAGGATGTTCAGTTCACAAAGTTTGACTCGTCTGCCTCTTTCATCCACTAGGAATGGAGTTACCTTCGAGGAGGGCTTACAACACTTGACCGTGATTATGGATGGATAAACAACATCCACCATGATATCGGTACTCATGTCATTCATCATCTTTTCCCACAAATTCCACATTATCATCTAATTGAAGCAGTAAGTATTCATATCATACAAGCCCAATCAGCTCAACTTTTTTGTTTCATCATTTTGTTTATCTGACATGTGGTCTGAATTAATATGATCTTGCAGACAGAGGCAGCAAAGCCTGTTCTTGGGAAGTACTACCGCGAACCAAAGAAATCGGGACCTCTTCCATTATACTTGCTTGGTGTTCTCTTAAACAGCTTTAAGAAAGATCATTATGTTAGTGACACTGGGGATATTGTCTACTATCAAACAGACCCAGATCTGTAGTCTGACAAATTTTTCAAAGAACTACAGATAGAGTGATTCTTTGGGATCCTTTCTTGTTCGAGATCATAATAACCCAGTAAATATATTGGAATCACAAGCAGTAAGGATCCAAATAGATTTGTGTTTGCTCATACCTTATGTAGTATTAGCCCCACTATGCAAATTGTCATTTGGGGTTCATCGATTCTTAGCTTGCCCTCCAATGTCCCAAGTAACGGAGAGGAGGGCATAGCGCGCAAATAGATTAAATTATCATGCTGTACTGAGATCATGATATGAAAATATGGGGAAGAGAGGGGGAGTTTAGATATTAGGCAAAAAATTATGATCATCATTATGAGTACAAGCATGTCTATTGTTTTACTTGTGTCTTAATCAGTATGTATCACATAATTTACAATATTGTATAGATTATCGCTGATTTTATGTTGGCTACTGAACTGGTCTTTTTGGTTGTCTTGTGGTCTCCTGTTTGTGGAAGAGTTTTTGAAGTATGTTTGATCTAATTGATTCGTCAGATTGAGAAATGAACGCATCATACTCGCAAAGTTCAAGTAGAGTCAGGTTAATTGCACAAATCTGTTATGTCTAAGCCTTTCTCAATTAAAGCTTACTCTAGTTTGGCTCATTTAAGACTGTTATTGGTTAAGTAGGAAGATTGATACATCTACTCACTGGGTAAGCTACCCATAAGATATGGACAACTAAATAATTATTAACACTACTGAGTTGGATTCCACTAATTATCAATGTCTATCTCTAGTGGGTAGATTACGCACTAAGTAGACATGTTTTTCTGTAATGTTGTGTGGTGTAAGCAACTAATTGCTTTTTCATTGAAATTCATTGGAAGTTTTAGTTGATTAAGGTAGAGAAATTTGTACTAAGTACTCACTCCGTTTTCTTTTGTTGTTCCTATTTGAAATCTTTTTGTGAGAGAAAATTGGTTAAAGTAGGAAGAACTTTCGAAAGCGGAGGGAGTAATTATATCAGCTCCAAGCTTCTCTCCCGGAGAACCCTCCTTATTCGCTGCCAGGCTAGCCGGTGGTTGTTGAAGGTCCGGCGGTTCGCTGCAGGCACCAACGAGCCCGTTTTCTGTCATGTTCTTGCCTGATCTATAAGTTTGTGATTTATTGTTTAAGGTCTAGTAATGATTCCCGCGAACAAGCAAGTATAGCTTAGCTAGAGATGGGCAAGTATCTTTGTATTTGTCGTACCACTGTCCAAAAGGAAAAAAGGTAGAGATAATAAATGTCAATTTTTTGAGCTTGTACCTAGATAATTTTGTATCTAACCAACCAATGATTTATGCATGATGTTCCTATGTCACATACTATGTGACGCATCTTTGAATTTTCTTGTGGAGAACTATTAGCTACTGTATTATGAAAAGGCCAAATGGAAAACAACTTTATTGTTGAAAAACTGAGAAGAATTAGTGCCTATTTATTATATTGTCATCATTCACCTGTTTGTTATTTTTAAATGCAATTTATATCATACATCTAGATATACCATAGAGGTTGAGGTGGTGGAGTAGTGACATCACTTTCCACCCTATATCCTCAAGTTTCCAGGGATCGAATCTCTTGGAGATTTCGTTTGAGATTTCCTTATCTCCTGCCAGTGAAGTCCCTCCATCTTACCTTAATTTAAAAAAAAAAAACTTTACCAAGGACCCTTGCGTTAGTTGCTCCTTTATCTTTCGTTATCGTTGAAATTATATATATATATATATATATATATATATATATTTAATAAGAGACTTGATATATTATTCAGATTTGAGGGTTACATCTTTTAATTTAAATTTTGTTAGGAGAACTTTTTAAGAATGACTTGTAATATTGTCAAGAATGACAAGTTCCGTGTTACATAAACTGTTCTTACATAACACGGTTTGAAAATTGAACTCTTTAACTGATTTGATGAATTGAGAAAAGTGTGCATCATACGTACCCAAGATTCAAGTATATAGTTGCAAGAGTAATTTAGATGGTAAATATACATAACAAATCTGATGCACATGTAGTGTGCCTGAACAATTTTGTCTAACCAACCAATGATAATGATGCATCTTGGATCCACTCAAGTTAATTTAGGTAGTGACATCACTATGTTTTACATTTTTGCTTTTCTTGCTGATTTTTTTTTGGCTACTAGTTATATCATCAGAGGACCAAAAATAAGAACCACCCATCGATTATCTATGTAAGTACCCGAGATTCAAGTGTTAAAACTCATAAATTTGTGATATGGCATGCTCCTTGTGAGGGGCTGTTATGTTTTGAAAAACTGTCTCGGATTTTTCTGCCAATTATGGTCACTGTGTGGCCTTCAAGCCTCAATGCTCGAAATGTCGGATTATTGAAAGGTGATGATGGTTCATATATATCGGGAGGATGACCGTGAGACGGATTGACTTGTCAATCAAGGTGTTGCTCAAGATATTAGAAAGATTGTGTGGTCTTTGAAACTTCGTGAGATTATTGATAAATGAGGTGGAATAGGGGGAAAAAAGGATGAAAACCAATTCGTATAAAATAGTGATAAGTCCATAGATTGACATAAAACATTTGAAAAATGACATTGTACTTCATAAAAATGTTTTTTAAATTTTAAAAAATGATACACAGTACTTCAAAAAGAAAACCACCTATAAAAACGGCACAATTAATTTCTTGGCTTGTATTTTCAACATAAGGATGAAAACCGATTCGTATGATATAGTACTAAGTCCATAGATTGACATAAAACATTTGAAAATCACACCTATAAAAATGGCACAATTAGTTTCTTGGCTTGACATTTCAACATGAGGACTACCAACTATATTACTGTAAGAACCACAAGCACATTAACTCCAACATTAGTATGAAATTGTCCAATTTGGGCCACATCTTGCACAAATTTGTTTTTTTGAGCACCTCCCAAATACGGATTATTTATACTAACGAAATTAGGTGGATAGTTATATTCAAGTCAACTCTTCCTTTATATTTCAAGTCGGGACTTGTGAGTTGTGACATCCCAACACCAACACCGCCTCATTTTCATCCTATAGCATTTGAACTCCATTCCTTAAATAGCTAGTATTGCAGTGGCTACCTTTTTCCTCATTGAATCATATGTATCAATTTAGCTTTGATATAAGGGGCCCTAACAATAGTATCGTTTCCTATCTCCGGGACTCCCATGTGGGAGCCAAAGTTAATCTTGGGGGAAGAAATTTCAATATTGTGGGGGAGGGAGGGGGGTTGGGGTCTTTGTTGGGCCTCTAGGTGAGTGTCCTGTGCGAGACAACCCAGAAGAAATTTCTTCTTACCAGGCCGGACGTTTCCGCGGTGGATCTCCCCAATTTTTTTTGGTTTCGTTGGTTGTTGTGCGTGGTTTAGTTGGTGGTGTGTGTGGCCTCGGTGGTGGTTTGCGTGGTTTCGGTGGTGGTTGTGGGAATGGAGGGGGTGGTTGTGGAAAAGAAAAGAAAAAAAGGAAAGGGTAAAGTTGGAAATGTTTAGTGGGATCGGAACGATTTTAAGTAATTTTGGGGCGATGTTTAACAATCTCCTAATTATGTAGTCCAACCAAAAATAAAAGTCCCTCTAAGTAGATTGATAACTTCTACTTTGATTGAATGGTAAAGTAAAATGAAGGTACATCTTAATAAATGGGATAAGGAAAAGTTCCCTCACAAATCACATTTATATGCTTGGTAGAATTTGACCACAAACCGCACGTCTAAACGCTAGGAAGCTTGGCCAAGTTTTTCTTTTTCCAAAGTTAAAGGAGAACCAAAACATTAGAAGACCATCCTATTACAAATTTTATCATACAGTCAAGTGTACCGTGAGCATGTTATACCCAAGGCTATTTTCTTTCTCATTGCATTTGAAATAATCCAAAAATGAGCAAAATGTACTCAAAAGGAGAGTTCCAAATGAGTAAATGAGCAAAAATTAGTCTTGGAGTCTATATACCATTTGAGATGGTATCTTGGATGTATGATGAATGACTTACCATCCTATCGAGGAAGGAAGCTCGGACAAATGTCTCGAGCTCCGTCCTTATATATGTATATATACAATAATAAATTAGGTAGGGCTTCATAAAATACAACAGGGCAACGAGTTAGCACTACTACCAGTATAAAATGCCATACTACTATTAATTTTTGTAGAGTTTTTATTCCAAAGAATCAAATCTCTCCCTCTCTCCTCACTCTCATAACTAATTTATTATCATCAGATGGCGGTTCAAAGAGTGAAGATGCTCAACGGCCGCATATCCTCCTCAACTCTTGTTAAGGAACACAATGTTGATACAAATGATAATAATAATAATAATGTTAATGAGATTAAGGAGTTTAATCCAGGTGCTCCTCCTCCATTCAAAATAGCAGATATTAGGAATGCTATTCCAAAGCATTGTTGGGTGAAAAACCCTTGGAAATCCATTAGTTATGTTGTTAGAGATATTGCTGTTGTTTTTGCATTGGCTGCTTCTGCTTCTTTCTTCAACATTTGGTGTGTTTGGCTTCTTTATTGGGTTTCCCAAGGTACCATGTTTTGGGCTCTCTTTGTTCTTGGCCATGATTGGTGAGTTTTTCTTTTACTTTTTCTACTACCTTTTTTTTAGCTAGTTTTTTTTTCTTGATTTTGATATATGCACTTAAAAAGGTTAACAATAAATATTAGATATATTTCCTGAAATAGTATTAGTTTATGTATTTATGACAAAATCACACGTCGATTTGTTAAGGACATGTTCGGCATCACGGTAAATTTTCAGTTTTTGCCTTTTTGGTGTTAAAGAATATAAAAGTCATACGATATAAGCTAAGGCCTAAGGGGTATAACAAACTGATTAGTCATAGTTATATCAAACATGTCAATTTTGAAAACTGACAACAGAAACTGGAAACTACTTTTTTCTGGTTTCATTATCTTTGTTTTTGGTTATTAGATACTGAAAACGGAAAACGAAAACGAAGGAGCCCTTAATGTTTATTCGTTGAGTTTAACTTCATATAGTCGTCCCTTAAACAACATATATATTATTTATTTATTTATTAAATCAGGATCTAGGTTTAGGAGGCGGGGAGACGGGCGTTCCATTTTTGGAAGTGTATGAATCAAAATTATATTTCGTATAGTAATTTAAAAGAGTATATACTATAAGATGCCATTTTGTTTATTGCTTGTAATGTGAATTATTGCTCGGTAGTAGAAATGTAAAATATGTTACTTTTCTGCTGCCATGAATAATAATAGTATAATACTATATGATATTTTTCTGATTCTGCATGACATGTGAGTCATTTTTGTTTTTGTTGTAATGGCAGTGGACATGGAAGTTTTTCGAATAATCCCAAGTTGAACAGTGTAGTAGGCCACTTGCTTCACTCTTTCATTCTTGTTCCATATAATGGATGGTATGTTGATTTAATTTGCTGCTTATGAATATCTTGTAAACCATTTTTTATGCCTTAATTGTGTTGGCTAATGATAATATGATGATAATATGTTTGATTTAAATTGAAAGTTTTAACCTTTTGGCTATAATGTAGGAGGATTAGTCATAGGACTCATCATCAAAACCATGGCCATGTTGAGAACGATGAATCATGGCACCCAGTAAGCTTGTCAACTCTGTTTTCAAGTTATTATTGCTATTAATTACTCCCTCTGTTTTTTTTTATTTGCTACATTGTTGGTGCACGGTTTTCAAGACATTATATAGTCCTTGATATCTCTTATTTCGTTTAAGTAAAAATTATAAAAATTTGATAATATGAATCTACACATCGAGACGAATCTAACAAGACCACACATGACTATAATTTTACTTATGAAAAAATCAAAATAAACGGTCAAAGTTAGTGGTTCAATTCCCAACATAACAATGTAATAAATAAAAAAAAGCAGAGGGAGTATTAATTTTGCGTACTTCCAATAACTTAAAGTGAGATTCATTTGCTTTTAAATTTTTGGAAAAAAATAAAAGAAAAACTCTTTCACTATTTTGTATGTACGCTTCATATGAGACTTATAAATTTGTTACCGAATTTGTTTTTTTAGGGAGATTGGGGTTATGAAGGGATCTCCATTCCCGTCCTTTAATAAAATCCCAACCAATTAAACTGATAAACGGGCAAACAACCCTGAAAGAAATAACGACATTATATCCAACTTATGAAATCTATCATTGAGCTCCCCCTTGATTCTTTTGCGAATTTTATCATTGATTTATTCTTTTGCGCTTTATTTCAGTTGTCTGAAAAAATGTACAATAGTTTGGACACTATGACAAAGAAGTTAAGATTCACCTTTCCATTCCCATTGCTTGCATATCCAATTTATCTGGTGAGCCTTCACTTTAGCTTGATAATTTTTCCTAACTTCAGATTGATAATTATTTTGTTGTACCTATTATTTAGTGGCTTAATAATTTATTTATTTTAAAATGGTACTACAGTGGAGACGAAGTCCTGGAAAAGCAGGCTCACATTTCAACTCAGAAAGTGATTTATTCACTCCAAATGAAAAACATGATGTTATGATCTCCACACTTTGTTGGTCTGCAATGGCAGCTTTGCTTGTGAGTTTGTGTTTTGTTATGGGCCCTATTCACTTGCTCAAACTATATGGTGTTCCTTATGTGGTGAGTTTTGATATTTCTTCTCTGATATTCTTTTTCATGTACCAATATAAAATGGGGTAAATAGAATAATTCCTCCGTTCCAAAATAAGTGAAACACTTGTGTCAAAAAGCTCTCACATAAATGAGAGAAGTGTTTCACTTATTTTGAAACGGAGGAAGTATATGGTTATCTTATTCTTATTCACATATTATATGTATTAATTTCAGATCTTTGTCATGTGGCTGGACATGGTGACTTACTTGCATCACCATGGCCCTGATGATCACAAACTTCCCTGGTACCGCGGTGAGGTGTGTTATTGTTTTTAACTCCTTTATCTTTCTATACATATACTACCTCTGTTTTTTTTTTGTTGCAACATTTGATTTTTGGCACTATTCATCAACCAACTTTGTTAAGTAATTTCGCATCATTATATTAAGAGGAAACATAGTCAAGTGGGGTCTTGTTAGATTCGCAAACCATCATTCAATAAAACCATCATTCTACATCATCCTTTGCACCATTTGAAAGTAGTACTTAATTTGGTCTGTTTTTTGTTTGACGGCCTCTTAGTGCAGTACGTTTTTGTGACTTTTCCATATAACAATAGATGTTCACAGTTCATTTTAGATGTTTGTAGATGTGTATATTTTCAAAATATAAATTTTACTCATAGATTATTAAATGATCAAAGTTTTGTAGTTGCAAACATAAAATCAAATCGAAACAATTATTAATTAGAAGACGGAAAAAGTATATACTATTAGAATGTATAGATTACAAGTTTAATTTTTCCGCCCTTTCATTAGGAATGGAGTTACCTTCGAGGAGGGCTTACAACAATTGATCGTGATTACGGATGGATAAACAACATCCACCATGACATTGGCACTCATGTTATTCATCATCTTTTCCCACAAATTCCACATTATCATCTAATTGAAGCAGTAAGTATATACTACCTCCGTTCCTATTTAATAGTTACGAATTTTTTCCTTCAATAATGCTAAAATGGGTATTAATTACGAAATGTGCTTAGAAGTTTAAATTAATTCCCTAGGTACCGTCCACGTAGGACGGCACGCGAGAATTTTGTTTTTTTAACAACACCGCTACTCCAAGTAGCGGTTAATACCAATAATGTAAAGTTGACCGCTACTTCAAAATAGCGGTTATATGATGTCCCTAAAGACAAGTTATAAAAGCATGCATATAAACCGCTACTCTCAGTAGCGGTTAATACCAATAATGTAAAGTTGACCGCTACTTCAAATAGCGGCTATATGATGTCCCTGAGACAGGTTATAAAAGGGATGCATATAAACCGCTACTTGAAGTAGCGGTTTACTATGAAAAAAAAAAACAATTTTTTTTTTTTTTTTTTTGTTTGATTTACCGCTACTTCAAGTAGCGGTTTTGCCTAGTAAACCACTACCCCCAGTAGCGGTTTTACCCCATATACTATTTTCAAATAACGTAAAGTTAACCGCTACTCTGAGTAGCGGTTTGCTTTGAAAAAAACAAATTTCTGGCGTGCCGTCCTACGTGGACGGTATCCATGGAATTAATTTGAACTTGGGCACATTTCAGGAATTAATACTCATTTTAGCATTATTCAAGGAAAAAATTCTAATAGTTACACTTTGCTTTTCATTAGAACCAATGCAAAATGAGTAAAGTAGGAGAGAGAAGTTGCATAAAGTTAAAAGTTGGCAGCAACAAGTACAAATCAAGTACAAATCAAGTACAAATCAACAATAAAAAATTATAGGAGAGAGAAAGTTTTAGCATGTGGGAGACTTTTGTGGGACGACATGGGGGACCAATAGTGGGAATGATGATTGATATTTTACCTTATATGAAAAAAAGAGAGCCAGAATCCATTAAAAAGGAACGGTCTAAAAATGAAAGTATAACTATTAAATAGGAACGGAGTTAGTATTAATTTTAAATGTATAGCCCAATTATTCAATTTATAATATTTTCCTTTTTCTGACATTTGGTAATTCTATAACATGATATTTCAGACAGAAGCAGCAAAGCCAGTTCTTGGGAAGTACTACCGTGAACCAAAGAAATCTGGACCAATTCCATTATATTTATTTAATGTTCTCTTAAACAGCTTTAAGAAAGATCATTATGTTAGTGATACTGGGGATGTTGTCTACTATCAAACTGACCCAAAATTGTAGTAGGACACAGATAATTTAAAGGACACTATAGAATATAGATTATTTGGGATCCAATCAAATTTGTGATTAGTCATAAATTATGGACTTTTAGCTCCAAATTGTCATTTAATTTGGGGTTTATAATTATTATACTTGATAATATGAGTATAATAAGCATATGATTATTGTTTTATAACTTCTTGGTTAATCAGTTTTGTATCACACATCATTTGCATGACTATTGTCTTGATTTATCACTAATTTTCTATGAACACTAGTAGGTCTATTTCACGGCTTGTGGTTTCTTGTTAGTGGAAGAGTTTGTAAAGTTTGTTTAATCTAATTGGTACATAGAGACATATTTTTCCCCACAAACTGTAATATGCTTGACTTGGTTTAGATAGTGGTAATGTTTGTCAAGTCTCATGCCTATGTACCTTAAATCGATAGATATTTTTTGGATTAATATAGAGCTACAAAGAACGCTAATACAGACAAGTTGCAATATCGGATCAATGATACCATCTCTACATGAGCTTACCAACCAAAAAGTTCGATATCCACATATGTACGTAGATAATCAATATTTAACAAAACCAAATGATGTCGAGTGTTACTACATCGATCACTATTATTATGTGATGCATATATGACATCACTAGTAGAAAAAAAAATACTGGCAATATTTTCAAGAAAGGATATTCATTAACAAAATTTAATACTACATCATACAAGTAAGATTATCAATCATTAAACTTCTCACAGTTGTGAATTTGTGATTCTCATCATCGCAGTACTAAAAATTCTACTACGTATTTGCCATAATCGTGCTGATAGAGATTTGTTCACGGGCTGATTGGCCCACTAGTGTGCTGGCTTACTTTGGTCCTAAATTTTGGTGGCCCCTAAAATCTGGACCACAGAGATACTAGGTAAGTGGTCCACATTAAGAACTTTTTCAGCTGTCCTATAAGAATCTTGTACTTGTCTATTTTTATACTCACTCCACTCTGCAAATACTTTTATAGTTGGTTATATATGACCATAAATATAAATAGTTACATATTCGAAAAATTATAAATAGCAGAAATTTTATATAACTTTGTTTTTCTTTAAAATATACATTGACAATGACTTAACAAGAATTCGTGATAAATATTTTTAATTACATACAGTAATATATATTAAAAAAAGAAGTTAGTTTACGTGATCCACAATAATATTATTGTGACCAAAACTACTTATTTAACATAGTGATCTTTTTTTTCCATATAAGAACCTTTTCAAATTTTATGTTATTAATCGTTACATTTACTATCTACCATAAGAATCGTTTTTTTTTAATATAAGATCTCTTTCTCACATTAGTTTATCGCTGATGAAATTTTCACTTTGTGACATAAGAACCTTTTTTTTCATAGTCAAATTTTATAATTTATATCTATTCATCATTTATATTTATTTTTTTATATAATGATCCTTTCTTTTTCATAAATCATGAATTAGATTAGGCCCATTTATTTTAGTGTGGACCAAGTCCATATAAGTTTTTTTACTAAGAAAAAAATAAGGTCAATGTTTACAAATTATAATCTTAATACTCATATTATAATAAAAACTTATCCTTTCTGAGATCTTTTGGATATTTTTTCCTTAAAATTTCCAGATATGTAAAGTAATTTGTTGTTTTAAAATTGACCCAAAATTATTGTGCAGTACTCCTAATTCCTAACGATATTTTAAGTAAGTTTAATTTATTTTCGTAATGTATTGCTTCTCAAATGAATAATAAACTTACTATTCCTAGGCTTGATGAATAGTCTGAGAGTGTGACTATAAGAGGAGTGGATGCTAGTTTATTCACCTCTCACCCCTAAAACAGCGTTCGAATCCTGGTACTTTACGTAGAATTTATTTCCCCTTTACCCATCCTTCCAAGTTCCAAGTAGGCTCTCCTAGAAAAAAAATGTTGTAATAAAAATAGTCCGACTATAACCATTGGAATACTTCACATATCTGGGCCGTTACTCGTTAATGCAAATTTGTTAATCCCCTTATTTGTTGTGCACATGTGAGTTGTCCCATATTGGAGAAAGATGAGATAACATATCACATTATAGGCTAGAGGAGTTACTTCTACTATTTCCAATTGATTTAAGTATGAACCCTCCTTTGGACTTGTATGGGACCAAACTCTCCTCCTCCTTGTTGGATTACCGAAATCCGTTTTCAGTTATATCAAATTTATCAAAATATGCTTTCACGTCATTGGATTATGCATTGGTGTCGAAGTCTAGTCCACATCAACAAAATATATAATTTCCTTTTGGTGAAGGTACCATTAAATAAAAAAGATTTTCCAGATCTCAATTCTCACTTTATGAGGTACCAAAAAAGAGAATACCGAATATAAAGTTCACCAATAAATCTTGAGATCCAACTATCAACTAATATCGGTCCAGTGTCTACTTCATTGTTGAAAAGTAAGGAGGTAATTAAGTTGTCCTCTTTTAGAGTTGTAATCATCATATATATAATATTAAAGCAAGAAAACTTCATCCCTAGCGCACCCCATATTCTTCAAAGTTCTCACGTCGTTTCCTGTCATTATCGCATTTCACACAATGCCACGTGTCATGATTCTTCAGCGCCTCTTTAAAAATATTTTTGGGCGTTGCTCAATTCTTTCAATCAATCATCCAACATTTTAGGAAATAAATCATACACCAATAAACCGGTTATGTTAAGGATTTTAAATTTGAATCAATCACTTTCCAAAATAATAATAACGTACAGCCTTTAATATCTTAGTGTCAATTATAGGAAAGTAATAACAATAGTACTATTTATAATAAATAAGTTATATTTCATAGTCGTATAATGCACGGGTCATAAGCCTGATTTAGTTCTTTTCAATACAAGATCATAAAGTTTCAATCACAAATTATTAGTTCTAAAATATAGGGAGTTTATTTTTAAAAAAAGCACAACCTCCCAAAACTTTTTTAAAGATTATTTTTTTCAAAGAGATGGGGCCCATAAAAAAGAGGGGCCCTGAGCCGTCGCTCAAGGTGCTCCCCCTGTTAGCCGGCTCTGGTATGTGTTCAAATTTTGTGTACGATATGTTTGGATCCATTTGGTATGTGTAACTAATAAAAAAAAGTAATGATCAAATATTCAAATGTATGCATTCAAGACCTTGAGAAAACAAAGAGAATAACATTGGAGGATGGAGCAAGTCAATTTTCTCAAAATAAGTTATATTTCATAGTCGTATGTATAATGCACGAGTCATAAGCCAAGATTTAGTTCTTCTCAATACAAGATCATAAAGTTTAAATCACAAGTTATTAGTTTTGGAATTTAGATAGAGTTGTTTTCAAGGAGTTCTCAAAGTTTGAAATTAGAGTTAACGAGGGTTATTCTTGCTTCGTCCCATGAGATAGTGGAGATGGTGAATGATCATGTGTTGTCCGAGTTACCCTGGGGAATTAATAGAGTATATTTTAAGTTCAAATGCAATTTCCAAGGAAGTGCAACTTTGAAGTGCATGAAAATCTACTCCACTGAATTCCTAATTAATACCATTAGATGGTCCGATCTACTGAATTACTATATAAGATCGAAGATTGGTACATCGTTGATGCTAATGAGGAATATTGACCCAACATCCGGTTTGTGTAACAATACTAGGTCGGTAATCAAGCATGTAGGAAACCGAATCATCCAAGTTGTGATCATTTTAGGTAGCAACGGGAATAAGGTATTTATATCCCGTATGATACTCATTCCGTCAGATGGAATAAAATTTCCTATGAGGTTTCAGAAAATGCAGTTCCCTTTGGCAGCGTTAAAAGTCAAGGACAATCTTTATCGTATGGTGGGTTTGTATCTCCCGAGACCAGTTCTCAACCATGGCCAAGTTTACGTAGCCATTTCTAGAGTCATGAGTAAAAAGTGCCTAATAATACTAATTTGTGAGAAAGAACATGGGATGTCTAATAATACGATTAATGTAGCATATAGAGAAGTCTTCCAAAACATATGAGTATTATGTATATGCTAAACAACTTTATAATTAATATAAATGTGCATTTTATTATGCAAAAAAGTTTTTGATCGAGTAGACGTAAAGAACCATTTATATGTTTTCAATATAGCTGATATACAAGCATTCTTATTGATATAAAAAATTCCCGTGCATTATGCACGGGTCCAAAATCTAGTTAGACTTAATAAACAAATAAAACTTAGCAATAAAATTGTATATATCTATATATTTTTTAAAGGTAGGTAGCATTGAATGACCCTATTAAACCGACACTTCGCATGTATAATCGCCCGTAGGCGGGTTTTGCGGGTCGATTCTTTGGGAGGGAAGGAGATGTAGCAATAAAATTGTAAATGTGGATTGTAGTGTATATGGTTCTCCCCTATGCGGCTATGCCCATATCTTTCACTACTCAGTATTAACTCATATTTAAGTCAAATACCATCACACTTTCGTATTCTCTCATTCTTTTTGACGGGTATTCTCTCATTCTTATGTCCGAAAATAATGTCAATAATATATTTGAACGCGATTTATATACTTGTATATTTATTAATGATGTATATATATTGTGTTTACCAAATGGGAAGAAGAATGCATAAGCGGTTGATTATAAGGTAGAAAAGCTATGTCAATGTGTGTTAATCTAATGGCACGTCGGCATGCACATGTCGTTTCTGTTGTAGTATTGTGATTAGTTGACATTTCTAGATGAATGAGTTATCATGCGCTACATCTTAAATTATAGCTCGTACGAGACAATTAAGTAGTGGGCTAACCTTGTTAGTGGTTATTGCATTTTTATTGCAAACCATATTGAGGAATGAGGAGAGTAACAACTAACAACACACAGGAACAAGGATGATAGTAAAATACAGTTATGATAATTATTGAATAAATCAATTTTATTAATAAATAGCCGCACAGAGTAGTTAGGGTATTTCATTGACAAAATAAGAGGGTATTTGGAGGAGAAAATTGGATGTGTGTGGATTTAGCAGTCCAAATTGTGCATGATTTGTCATTCCTAGAAAGCACCTTATTTTTTAAGGCAAAATTGGCCTCAACACTCTGAATTATAGCGCAGGTGCACCCAACACCACCAACTACGACTTATAGCCGGATTACCACCAAAGTATGGACCGCAGGTGCAATCCGTACCATAAATGATAGGAGACTAGAATTCTCACCTCAAAATAACTCATATAATAAAACAAATGAGGCCGGAGACTGGGGAAAATGGAAAAAATAATAATAAAATATTAAGATTATCCCGTCGTCGGTGAGAATTCTAGTCTCCGCCTCATTTATGAGTACCTGACCGCACCTGCGCCCGTACTGCAGTGGTGTTCCCGGCTTATAAGTCGTAGTTGGTGGTGTTGGGCGCGCCCGCGCTAGTTCACAAGTGTTGAGGTCAATTTTACCATTTTTGAATGGAGTTACTTATTAAGTAGATCATAATCTCCATTCTAAGTTTAGGCTACGTACTCATCAATAAAATGCAATGAAAAAAGTTCATGTTGGTTGTTTGTTTGTCATAGGGGTAATAACTAATAAGTTGAGCTGAGGTTGAACTTGGAATTATTGGACTCATAACACTTATATTACTACGAAGTTTTCCGCAATATTTTTGAAATCCTTATAGGCATTAAGCAAATATCGATTAGTTACTTCATTTCTCTTCAGAGCTTTTCAAGTCTCTCAAGTTGAAATTGGCTTTATGCAGCTCATGACATATCAAGATGAGGTTTAGCAACTAGAATGCTATCATATAATTTTATTATCTCACAATTCGGTATGCTTTAAATAGGAGAAGCTAATGAACATTTTTCTTATATATTTTGTATTTTTTGCTAAAAGAGATAATAATGATACTTTAAAAGGATTTATGCAACAAATAGACGTCATACATCAACAATTGACACAGATGAGAGTACAAGTAGCGGTCCACCACCCTTTTTTATCACTACAAGTACAAGTCTACAACATCACCAGTTACAACCCTTCAAGCTATACTAACATTTGTTATATGGAAAAAAATTAGGGATAAACTAAGTAATATTTGAGTCATGCTCGATTTTTCCAGTTTATGCATGTATATATGAAAACGTTTAATTGATTATAAATTGAATTTTAATTTTTAATGTACCTACTCAAATACTCCCTCCGTCCCATATTATAAAGTCTTGATTCTATTTTTTCACTGCAGGTATTAAGGTAAATAGAATGCCAAGACAAATGTAAAGTATTTGTGTATTGACAAAATAAATGTTATGGGGAAAAAGCTGATTTTAGGAGAGAGAATGATAATAAGTGGTGAAAGAAAGATTAAATACATTGATTAATTCAACCCTTGGGTTGAATAAACAAAGAAAATACTATTTTCAAAAAGTAAATAAATAATGGTCACAGACAATTTTTCTAGGAAAATCATGAAAAGTGTGAAATAAAAATGGAAACAAGAATTATATTTTTTGACACTTTTAAAGTAAAAGAAGACTATAATATGGGACGGAGGGAGTAATTAATATTGATTCAAATTTAATTTTATCTAGTCAATGCTAAAAAAACCAAAATTGGAGTTCCAAATTCCAATACAATCATTTCTTTACATGTTTAGGGGGGAGTTTTATCTTTTATGAATACCAAACACTAAAGTTTAACCTGCCATGGAATCTTGATGTATGCTCTCCATCATTCACTACTTTTGCCAGTGGCTTTATTCAAGAGAAAGTACTCACTTATATTTCGAAGCCAAAGAGGCCTATTAGGCCATGTTTTTTTTTGGACAGTTTTAGTTTAGTTCATTACACTTAGTTCATTTCAGCGACTTTACTCTCGATCTTGAGCATCAATTTCCAGTTCCAAAAAAAGAATGCCTTTAGTCTTTCTCTTTTGGGTCATATTACTCATTTTTTTTTATGAATAAAATTTTGAGCGAATTTTTTTTAAAATGATGATTAAAATTGTCAAGATGCTCACTGGCTCACTGCGCAGCGACTTTATTTGTCACAGGCCCACAGCAGGACTAACCGAATAAGGCTATATTCTCAAATCTCAATGCTCCTCTTCTTTATGCTTTTCCTACCCCCTCTTGTTCTCTATAACTTTAATGATCATTAGAAATGTAAGTTATAAAATAACCTTTAACACCTACATATTATTTTATTTGAAGTACTTTTATTTCACCATGTTCTAAGTTTTTGAGACAAGAGAAATTAAGCTCTTTCGAGCACAGTCATTTGCTCCTCCACTTCACCACCAAAGTTAGCTAGCAACTGCTTGCTGACTCGGCGTATCTGTAGCAAACTCTCTAGCTCTGTTATATGCTACGAGTAGTGCCCTATATACTATTACAAGTATACAAGTACAACAGCAACAATATGAGAAAGTAGTAGTGTCTATATGTTAAGACTTAAGAGTGTTAGACGCTGATATACTTCCTCCGCTCCCATTTAATTACTTCCAGTTTCACGCTTATGCTTTGTTTTAGTAGTAATACAATGTGTTAGTATTTAAGGTCGATACTAATACTTTGTTTGAATAGGAGAATTTGGAGGGAAAGGAAGAGAAGGAAAAGCAAGAGACACATTTTCCCTTATTTGGATACACATGGTGGAATGGATGGGAATTAGAAGGATTGATTTTTCTCCACTTTTAATGAAGCAAATCCTTCCTGGAAAATTTTAAAAAAGAAAGTGCAAGTTCACTCTTTCCTCCCCTTCCTTCCCCCCGCTTCCCTCTCCTTCTTTCGCCTAAATTTCCCACTTATCATTGCTATCCAAACAAAGTCCCATAGTTTGTTTAAATAGGGGAATTTGGAGATAAGAGAAAGGAAGAGATTCAATTTGTTTGGATACACGGGAAAGGGAAAGGATTTGGAATGATTCACTTTCATATTCCCGACCAAATACTTCCAATGTTGGAAAATTCTGGAAGGTAAATACAAGCTCGCTCTTCTGTTCCTTTCCTTCCTCCTTCCTCTCCTTCCCTTTCCTACCTTTCCCTCCAAGATTGCTATCCAAACAAAGGGCAATTGTTATGCATGCCTTCCCCAACCCCTTCCCCTTAATGAGTTTCGAACGTAGGAATTTGTTAGTCTTGCGTGGACCTGGTCCACAATAATATTATTGTGTTCCAAAGCCACTTATTTTACATAGTGACCCTTTTTTTCATATAGAGTAACCTTTTAAAATTTTAAGTTACACTATACAGTTACTATGTACCATAGTAACCGTTTTTTTTTAATATAGTCACTCTTTCTTACATTAGTTTATCATAATGAAATTTTCACTTTGTGACCTAGGAACATTTTTTTTCACATAGTCAAACTTTACAATCTATATATACTTATCTTTTATATCTATTTTTTTTTATGTAGTGACCCTTTTATTTCATAAATCACATGAATTAGCATTAGGTCCACACTAATTTAGTGTGGGCCAGGTCTATATAAGTTTTACATTTCAGATGAGTGCAAAGTAGTACTGCGCAGAACTTACTGAATTAATGAAAGCAGATACACGTAATTCGTCAGCCATCCATGTTTGATTCTTCTGCCTATAGTCATCCATGTTTGCTTTCTACTGATGGTAAATTTAACTTCGTTCAATTGAATCCTTCCCCACTGCAAATAATTTGTACAAAGTTAAATCAGTACACAGCTCTGCTTCAGCCCTTAGCACATGATAGGAAGAGAACATTAAAAACATCATAAAGCACACAAGGATAGTATTTGGATTAATATCAATTCACTGTCCCATTATAGCATGATAAAAAGGTATCTAAGACTAAGTGCAACTAATCTCAGATTGCCCTTTCTGTGGCTTAGCTTACAAGGGAATAACTCAGCCTCCTAAACATGACATAACAAACCTAAGAAGGTGGACTGGAGAGCAACTTAAACTCGTTCTCTTCGATCTAGAGAGCAGTTTTTGTATCAAGAGAGCAACACCCAATTACCTCCACGCGTAAATGTAGACATGTAGCAAGGAAATTGTTGGAGTTTCCAAAACAGAAACGAATCTGACACCATAAAACCTCACATCCTATCCATTTTTGGGCTTCATTAGCATGTAATACGGCCAAGGCTTTGAGAATGGAAACATTTCTAAAACACCTAGGGACCTAGAGGTTACAGTGCTTCATAGATTATGTGGTATGAGATTATAACTTGGTGCTTGTGTAATAATGCTTGTTTGGAATTCCATTGACCATTCTATAAGCTCAAAAATCCATAATGGCTAAATAGACATACCTTCCTCCAGTTGTGCTGACTACTGTCTACTAGAATCCAGTCTTCAAGAGAACTATCTTGCATCTTTATCAGAGTGTAAGAACATAAATAACTCGATTCTCCTTCACGAACAATGGGAAGGTACTCCGCGAACTATTCCTGTGAGGCTGCAAAACTATACAGTTGCACAAAGTTAGAATGTTAAAGAAAGCTTCGGGCAAAGCAGTTCATGTATGACCTTATCAGAATACTGTCAGTAACCTCTGTAATCATCTTAGCAGCACCAGCTTCAGCTGCAATTGCACCAGATTCAGTGAATGTCTCAGATGATGCCAGCATTCTTGTATTTCTTGACTTCAACTAAAGTCTTGAAAAAGATAGATCTCTCTTATATTCTTATACAAATCTACATGTAAATAATTAGCAATTCCAATCACATGAATTACTCAACCTAACATTCAGGTAATTTATCATCTTAAGTTTTGCTGTCTGGTAAAGAGTAAAGACAGACTATAATGTTGCATCAGGCTCTTTATTGTTCAAAATGACCATGGAATAAATTTATATGTTCAAAAGGTTAACATGACAAAAATTTGACTACCATACATGACAAGTCAAGTATATCCTCATCAGAATTCATTCTTTCATTAGTTTGCATTCATATGAGACCTACATATGCTTAAGAAGCAGATGCGATTCTATCAGTTCCAAAATTTAATCTATAAAAACTTATATTGCTACAAGACTTAACGTCGCGATGAACATGAAGTACAATCAAATGCAACCAAGGAACCAACAGACTGAAAAAGTTTACCGGCGAGCAAGGAGCACGCAGGAAGTGTGTGTACAACTTAAAAATAAGATGTTTACTCCAAAACAGGTTAAGCTATAATTCCTTTCCTCCTTTCTTCTTTGAATGGCTAAGGTTAACGCATAAGGTCAATACAAGTTAAGCATATACAACAACTAAATGTCTTAACTATCACTATCCTGTCCCAGAAATATTGTCTTAGTTGAAAAAACTTGGTATTTTGATCAAAGAATTCACTTTATGTCCAACTCACATAAGAAAGATAATATAAGCAAACTACGATGATTTGGATTATGCAAATTGCCCACTTACAAAAGTAATGGTTACTATCAATTATTTCTCATGCATTCAGAACGTACGTCACGTTTGGCTTTCGTAATCAAACCTTGCTTACTTTGACCATTATTATCTACCACGGCTTAATTTGAGTACAACATGGATAAGCCTTTCTTTAAACATATATTCAGATGACTCTAACACGAACACCTTTATTTGGCGGTTAAAGTAACAAGATTTGACTCTGCGTCTTTTATATTATATTTGGGCCAACTGATCCGGTCAATCTATTCCAACAGGATCAGTTTGGTTCAAATAAATTGTGCGAAAAAATGGCACGAATAACGGATCCGGATTTGGCCCTAACCGGATCAGTTGACTTTAGCTGATCCGATTTGGGCCTAACCGGAGTGGTTATATTGTGACAGATCCACTTTTTTCCACTAGTGAATTTAGCAGCCCTATGCTAAATTAAATTAAAACGATTTGATTGTTTTTTGGTGAATAGGAAGAGACGAAAAAGTCATTTAATAAGGTTTTTTTAGAATAAGATGAGACGAAGCAAAACACCATATATAAATTAACATCTCTGAATCTGCCTTAAACATTTCACTCGATAAATTGGAAAGGAACAATCAAATATTTGATTTAGATTTTTTTCTTTTAGTAGACACTAATGGAATTGCCCTTATATTTTAGGGGCAGTATAGTTGTTCACCCCGCATGACGACCTTAACCACCCCTGGGATTTAAGATGTTATGTCCAGGCATTTGATCCCCGGTATTCGTAGTGTTGCCCGCGTAAAGTTCTTCTTTTTGGAAATTTATATGGTGTACTTGTAATATTGGGGAGCTTTTGAACTTCACGTGATACCCTTTAGGCTTCGACCTTTATTTATTGACATTTCCACATGGTTGTTGATATCATTTCAAATAATTATACTAACTTCTACTACCCTAATCACTCGCAAGTCACCTTCCCACAATGAACTAGATGTGGAATCTAGTTATCTAACATTGGGGGTTTTGTTCCTGGTAGTTAAGCGCCAAGTTAGTCACATTTTCGTCAAATGTCGTTCCAGCCATTGTCTCTTGTGATCATGTTTGCTCTCCTGTCTTCTGACTCAAGATAGTACGTTTTCTTTGGTTTTCTATTCTCTTTATCTTGGGGGTTAGTGGGGTAGGGAGGAATGATAAATTTTTTTCGTTAGATGTTTTGCAAACATCTAATAGCGTAAACTGCCAATATATATTAAAAAATGGTTGTCCAGTCAAACAAAAAAGTTATCTCGAAAATTGCAAAAGTTATAAGCCGAAATTCCAAGATGCTTTAAAAAATAGTGTTCATGCTACTAAAACTAGTGTTCGTGTAACTAAAAATAGTGTTCATGCAACTAACAAATAGTGTTCATGAAAAAAAAATAGTGTTTTATTCTTCTTCTATCCCATGGGATCCATATCACCACCTTTTGAACCTTTTATTATTTTTTATCGCATTTAGATGTTTTGCAAACATCCCAGCAAAAAGAGTGTTTATCATACCTCGTGGGGTAGGTGGCAGAAATTAGAAGGTCAAGTTGTCCTTTAAGTTTTGTCCCCAATGCACAGGTCAGCTCTTATTTACTTTTGGGGTCTTGAAATTGTTGTTGTGTCTCCATCAAATCAAATGCCTATCCTAATTTAATAGCAGCTTAACTCTTGATCATGTCTTTATGACAACTTTGCAAGTCATCACTTAGACTACCTGTGCTTTCTGCATTCTTTGCAATTGATATATTATTCTTAGTAAAACAGTGACTGGTTCTCCCATGCTGATTGACTTTGTTTGGTTGACAGCATCGGCTCGTCCAGCTTCAGCTGTCAGTGCTCCGTCTAAGGGTCTTGGCATGAAGCTTGGTAAAACATTAGGGACAAACTAATCCTTAGAATCCTTGAAATCATAATGTGAAATTATTGTTGAGGATGTCCCACCAACTTCAAGCAAGTCTAAAGTTGCTGCTCTACCACTAACGTATCCCCTAACATTGACTGTGAAGGTGAAGCTCAATGTGACGCTCAAACGAGAAGGTGGTCTCAGTAACCTCAACGTTCAAGGGACTTTATCACTTCAGATTCTTGAGGAGAAAGATGCTAATGTCCAAGTTCAGGTACTTGGTGCTGCACCTAGTTTTTGCTACATGGTGGCCTTCTTAACCTACCCTTGATGTCATTTTTAACGTGCAAGTTGAGTCTGGTGTTAATCCTAGTGTATCGTTCGAAACGCATCCTGACATCAACAAGGAGTTGTATTCAATTGAAAGTATTTTGGGTCTGAAAGATCCTAACAGACCTTTTCCCAGTGGCCGTGTTAGGCTTCTAAGATGGCGAATGCAGAGCACAGATGAATCAGTTGTTCCATTGACAAGTGAGTGTAAAGCTTTGCATACTTTATATGTGTCGAATGCATGTTGATGTAACACTCCTAGGTGTCTGAGCCCACTAGTAGATATTTTCCACTTTGGGTACTAGCGCAAGGATTTGCTTTGGTGCGGGACCGGAAGTCCTACCCAAAAGGCCTCTACTAGGGTTCGGGTTTCCACCTCTAAATAAAGAAGACTCGTTCTTCTCAACTTCCGATGTGGGATAGCCAAGATCTTAGACACCTTCTCCCCTCCTTTAAGTAGCCTCGCGTCCCCATTGGCTATCCCACATCGGAAGTTGAGGATAACGAAGCCTTTTTTATTAAGAGGTGGACACCTCAACTTTGTAGAGGCCTTTTGAGTAAGACTTTGGTCCTGCACCAAAGCAAAACCTTGCGGGCTAGGCCCAAAGAAGACAATATCTACTAGTGGGCCGCACCTGGAGTGTTACGAGATGGTATCGAGCTAGGCCCATTTCGATGTCATGTAGTGCCTACGAGAACGCGAGACTCCTTAAAGGAGGGGAGAAGGTGTCTATGATCTTGGTTATCCCACATCGAAAGTTGAGGAGAACGAAGCCTTCTTTATTAAGAGGTGGACACCCTCAACCTAGTAGATCTTGGATCCCACATCGAAAGTTGAGAAGAACGAAGCCTTCTTTATTAAGAGGTGGATACCTCAACCTAGTAGTGGGCAAAACCTTGCGGGTTAGGGCCCAAAGAGGACAATATGTATTAGTGGGCTCCTGCACACCTAGGGGTGTTACAGCTGATTGTTGGGTTTATAATTTCTTATTTTTCATCTTCTCATAATTTTTTTTTATTTCGCAGTCAATTGTTGGCCTTCTATCTCTGGAAGTGACACCTATTTCAGCATTGAGTACAAAGCTTCGTCAATGTTTGATCTACAAAATGTTATTGTCTCTCAACCCCTCCCTGCTCTTAGAGAGGCTCCAAATGTAACACAAATCAAGGGGGACTGGAAGTGAGTAAAAGTGATTAATCCTAATATTCTACATTTTCTAAAGCTTTGCGAAAGATGTCAAGCATGAGATCAACATCCAAAGTGAGAGTCTTGTCCTACTATGGCATGAATTGGCTCTCTATTTAATCATGTTTGTGGGTATCTTTTTGTCAGGTATGATCCCAGGAATTCTGTTTTGGAGTGGTCCCTTGTTCTGATTGACTGTTCTAATCCCAAGTAAGGATCTTACGAGTATTGGTTGTTTCTTTCTCAATGGAAATATTTTTTGCAATTGAAAATTTTGTTTGGTAGAAGGAAAGAAGAAGAGGGATTTTAGTAGGTATCTTCAATCCTAGGTTATAACATCTTTCTTAATGCTGCAGTGGGGTTCTGGAGTTTATTGTACCTGCTGCTGACTCATCAGCCTTCTTCCCCAAATCTGTGCGATTCACTGCCACAAGTACATTTTTTGGCCTAAGGTATGCAAATTATCACAATCTTGATAGTTTACGAATTCCAATATTTATATCGATTTGCTATATTATTTGCTTTCCGTTTCAATCTCCACATTCTTTGGGTTAGGAAATGAGATGACTTTTCGGCATTGTCGGTAAGATAGTAAGTATACGTTCCTTTGCATCTTGATGCGCAGGACACAGATTCCATATCTTGTCGATTATTTGTCCCCAAATTCTATCCCTCTTTAGTCGTTTTGTTTCTAACCTTTTTTTTTTAATCTTTGTTGCGACCTATGCAGGTTGTCAACATCTAGCCTCTAAGAGGTGGATCTCCTCCAAAATTTACCTAAAGAATCTAGATTTACACAGAAAATTACCAAGTGGTCTAGTTAAATTGTTGAAATCATAAAGTTTAGTTCTTTTTGTTGTCAGCTGATATTGTCCATTCAAATCATTTTGAGAATATGTAATATAAAATGTTGGCAAGACATGTTAATTTGTCTCTATATTATACTTTTTTTTACAACGGGTAAAACAAGTAGGAGGGGGAAATAATTAGCCTCTTCTAGCTTTTTGGGCCAGATTATGGGCTAACTTCACCTCATCCCTTTTTACTTTTATACATGCAAAATATTAAAAACTACTAGCTATGGACTTTATTTCTCTTATAATCGAATCTATATTCTTGTTGCTTCCATTATTATGGCATAAAGCTTGAACAACCCCAATGTTATCTGTTTTGATAATCAGTTCTGGACATCTCCATTGCATATCTATAATAGCATTTAGAACCGCATAAGCTTCAGTTTGCTCTGGAGAAGAGGCAAAAATCATGATAGTGTTTTCCTCGTTAACTTTTAAGCTCTCATTCTTCCACGCTATAGCTGCATGCCATTCTTTCTTATTCATATTCTTTTTCCATAAACCATCAACAACATAATTTGAGGAGGGTTGGAACTCTATTTCCCTGTTGTCCAAATCGTTGTTTTTGTAGTTGGAGCTTGATGGATCAGTTGATCTTGGGCTGTTTTATTTTTTCCTTCCCATTTATCTTATTCTGTTGTTGTATCTTCTGCTATTATCTTGTATATTATAGCAAGAATTCACTCAGGGTCCAACTTAGCTCTGCCAAAAATAATCTCATTCCTATGTAACCAAATTCCCCAAAGAGTGGAAATGAAGTCTCTCCTCATGGTTTCCCCTTCTTCTTTTTTGTTCCTTCTGAAAAGGCTTAGAAAGTTTCTTATCCAATCTTGTATGGATATATGACTTAGATGATTTGTTCTAATGCCCATTGTTGAAGCCCAAATTCTTTTTGAGAATTCGCAAGCTCTCAACAGATGAGCTGAACTTTCTTTTCCCTTCCTACAAAATTTGCAGAGCGGGTCTATGTCTTTTATACTTCTTTTAGTGAGGTTATCAACTGTTGGAAGAGCTTTGAGTAAGATTTTCCATAAGAAGTGTTTCCACTTTGGGAAAATATCATAATTCCGAGATGAATTTCCGTAATTTTTTATCCTCATCAAGCCCTGGAGACTTGGGGTTGAGAAACCAGTATCCTCACTTAGTTGTATAAGAACCTGTTTTTGTGTCGATCCAATCAATATCATCCTCCGTTCCTTTTCTTGGGATATGGGCTGCAAGAATTGTACTGGCATCCTCTTTTGAATAGAGGTTCCAGATTAGATTAGCTTTCCAAGCTCTATTAGGCCCTATGAGATCGAATACCCTTTTGATGTTCTCTCTTTTTGGGTGCTCACTATTGAATATGGGTGTTACAAGTTTGTCTGAGACCCATATGTCTGAATCCAGATTTATCTTGGTACCATTGACTAGCCTCTTTTGAAGCCATTTCTTGAAAGTATGGCAAGCCTTGAAGAGACTTCCAAAAGCATAGGAACACGTTTTAGGAGGAGTGTCATCCAAGGCTAGTTCAAATGGGTCCTTCTTGTATTTGGCTTTGTAGATTTTGAGGATCAATATTATACTTACTACTCAGTAAGGAAATGGGAGCTAAATTTTGTTTTGTAAACTGGGTATTATGAAAAGTGGAAAAGTTCTACATAGAAAGATTAAAAGAGTTTTACTTGCTTTGTATATGAAGTGCTATTATATGTTGTTTATAGGACTTCCCTAAAGATTGGGGTGGACGTGAGTTTCTCGCAAGTCCCAATCATTGGTTTGTTTATATCTAGACAGTGGCATGAATTACGAAATTTTGGCCGGCAATATATTTCTGCCTTGACAATGTACTATTTCGCTTACAATTTAGAAGCGATTCTGAGTTCCGACACTGAGATTGGCTATGTACTCAATTATGCTAGCAAAGATCGCCAGCACAACAAAGATAAAAAAAATCAATTAGAAGTCGTCTTTTTGGATGGCTAACCCTCTTTTAGATTTTGTCAAAGAAAAGTTTGGCAAGCTCTCTATATAGGAGATTATGGAGAAATCCAATGGTTTATGTAACTGACATGTTGCCTAAAGGAATGAACATGTGTGAAATATTACCACCAGCGAACCTGTCGCTACTTCTCCTTAAAGATGCACTCAGTAGGGTTATCTAGTTAGCCCAAAAGCTCGCTTTTTCATGTCGGAGCGTGACGTCTTCCATCTGATGCAGGCTTGGCTCGATCCATAACACACATGCCGGTCCAAACCAAGCACACAGACTGACCTGCACCACATGTCCGTATATTCAATGCTTTAAAACATTCTAAATGATGGATTCAAAGGTATAAAAAAATGATTTTACTTGTATGTATATTAACTATATTTGTTATATCACAAACATTAGAAAAAAAATCGAAAAAATATCATTTTTAAATCGATTAAAAGAAGAAAATAACCAAACCGGCCCATGATCCCCCACCTTATAGGCTCGTTCTAGGCCTGACGCATAGTTGTAACACGTTCAGGCCAGGCTCGACACAAACCCATTAAAAGCAAGTCCCTTAAATCCGACCCGTTGCCATCTTTACTCCTCCCTAATCAGCACCAAGTTACCAACCTAAATAATAAGTACTCCCTCCATCCCATAAAGATCTGAACACTTGTTGGGACACGTATTTTAAAGTGATAATTTGTAGTGTATTTATCAAATGTTATTTTATTTAAAAAGTAGATGTGATAGGAGTTGGTAGGGTATTTTTTATTAGAGGAGAGAGAAAGTTGGGTAACTTTTTATTGATAAATGGTAGAGTGTGGGCCAAAAGAGTATAAAAGAAAGAATATATTAGTAGTGGTACCATGTCAAAAATGAAAGTGTTTAAACAAACATAAAAGGAAAGTGTTCAGACTATTTTGGGACGGAGGGAGTAGGTCAAGAATGAAGTTATGGAGCAATTTGAGAGGAAACAATAAGTCAATAATGATGCATAGACAATAGACTAGTTACAGAGAAAGGCCAATTGTAGATGTAAGTTATTTGGGGCCCAATATGGTCTCTAAAGATCCACATAAAAGGACGCTCATCATAAGATTCTATAACTATTGGAGCCCGTTGGAACATCTTGGATAAGAGTTGGATTACATTACTCATGACTCAAACCCATAAATTTATAGACGTGAGTACCACTTGTACAAGATTTTTGCCTGCCTAAGCTAGTTGCATTTATCATTTGAAACTAGGTGCGGTTCAAATAGTCAACAAATGTTAAAAACTCTTCTGAAAGGGGTTGATAAAGAGCAATGACTAACTAGACCAAAATCTAGCACTGGTCAACCCAACTTAACTTAACAGGCAAAACCTTTTGAAAATAAGGGAAGAAGGAAAATTCTGACTCCCAATGCGCCCCTAATAAAACTTGATCCCATAACCTTTTACTACTAAATCAAGCTTTACTTCACTTAAAATTGCTAGAATATTACGCTACCTCGGTTGAGTGGTTGAGTACTAACGTCCCGTTCTTTTGGAATGAGAAACCCGAGCGATTTAGGAGAAATTTGAACATGGAAGAGTCGTCTTAAGCGAACCTGGTAAACCAAGGCTGTAAAGCCGAACGGAAAATAAATCCAAAAGAACAGGTCATAAGGTCGACAAAAAAGTACTAAAATCGTCCATATCCCATAAACTCGTTATCCACAACCTAAAACTTTTGTTTTCTTTTTTTAATGTGCATGTGGGCGGCTAACCCAGCTCATTCCATCATCTCAGTATAATTGGAGTTCTGGTAGGACATGAAGAGAAAAACTTACGAGTACTATTATGAGCCAAAAGAGGGTCCCACGCGCCATTTCTTTTGCAGTTGACACTTGACAGCCTTGAGCCTTCACTTTCCTTTCACCCACCAGGCTCCAGCATAGATCCACTAGACTACATAGATATTCGAGCACTGGGATTATACATAGATTATACTACTACTTTCTCCGTTCTAAAACAGATGAAACGCACATCATTTTAGACTGTTTCAAATGAAACATTATTTTATTTGGTTATTTACTTTTCTCTATTGCTCTCCTCATCAAATAGATGTGTCTATTTCTCTCTCTCTTCTCCTGAATCTCGATGCCAAAACCCTGCATTTTATATAAAACAGATCGGAGAAAGTATATTTATATTATTGCTAGTACAATAATAATATGCTTTTTTTAACTTTATTGCATTTATTTCCAATTATTTTGCTGAATCGAAAGTTCTGTGTTGGTCAGAAAAAGAAGATTGTCCTAAACTTGCACACGTATTTAACAAATATATTTAATATTTAAAAATAATAGTACTAAGTACAACCAATCATATCATTTTTCCTTACCTTCTTTGTTTCTACATGAAGTATGACTTTTCTATTTTATAAGGATTTGTCAATTATTGAACACCCTTCCCATAAAAAAACAAAATTATTAAACACCCTCATTAGAACTTTAGAAGTATCAAAAGATTATGATATGGATGGAAATTACATCACTAATAATTGTTTCTGGTGTATAAATCTAAATGGAGATCAGATTTCACAAAAAAAAGGATAGAAAAAATGAGATGTTTTGTGAAGATTTGTCAACATGAATATTACTTTATTAGTTTGTTAAGTATAATGATAGTTGTTAAGTCACTAAAATTGGAATTGTAATATAGATCAAACATCCTTTCATTGCAAATTTTTAGGTGAATCTGGGAACATAGAGTTCTATCTCATATAAAAGATCTACAAAAATCACAGTATTTTTTAAAATATCCTCTTGATATTAAAATCTACTATATTTCCTACATAAAGACTAGCAAATATTAGAATATTGTGAGGAGTAAATCTACACAAGTTTACTTAGCTTATCCAATTTTAAGTTGGTTTTGGATGATATAGAATTTCTTGGAATAAAGGCTTTCAAGCTTCCAATTAGAAAAGTCCCTTTCAATCATGAAGGAACAAAATTCAAGTCTTCCATCTTTGCCTTGTCAAACAATTTCAAGCAATTGCTTGATGCCATTATCTTAACTCCAAATATGCTTATTCATAGAAGTTGAATTTGACATTTCTAGGAACAAAAAGAATTGATTAAACACATTGATCTAGTTTGTGCAAACTTTATGAACTTGAGAACTTTATACTAATGCAATTTGCTAAAATCAATGTGTTAATAGATGTAGTGACACATTGGTTTGGTTGTCAACCATATAATCAAACACATTACTATGAATAAATAAAACTTCCTTGAGAGAGGAAAGAATAATCCTACAAAAGATCACATATCCTTATTCTAAAAGAGAACAATAGAATGAATAGATTCTGCTTACTACTACTATACACAATCAGAGAAAATCTCTTTAAATTCTCTTAATCTGATCTTCCCTCAAATCTTTTTTTTTTCTTCCCTACTTCTCAACATATACTCCACTATAATAGCAACAAATTGAAATAATAGAATAAAATTCAATATTTTTTTAGTTAGCTTATAGGCCTAAAAGCTTGTTCAATTAGCAACCAGCTGCTCTTGATCTATGTACAATTGCTCCCATGGTGAGCACATATCCTGACCTTGAACACCATTTCCTGCACCAGCGCGACCATATTTAGGCGACCTTGCTCCCAAATACCCGGCACTTGCCTCATCTTTCACCAATGTATTAACCCACGAAACATCCGGCTCATTGAACCCGGGTGGGGAAGTTCTAGTGGCATTGTTGTTAGAACCTCGAATACCAAAAGAATTCGATTTCCTTAGCTTATTAAGCTCTTCTCCATGAATCCCCCAATCTAGCTTCCCATTCGGAGAACCCCCAATCAGCCCTAGGACTCGACATATTCCCACCAATTGGTGATGCCGCCCTATCAATGAAGCTCTGACTCCGCGTAATGAAGGCAGCAGCTCGAGAATTGAGCATTGCTGCCGCCATAGACTTTGGTGAGTCCAAAGCCCTTGGAGGAGACAACTTCCTAGGTGCATTGAACGGTGATTCTAGGACACTCGGAGGGGGACATCTTCCTAGCTACATTAATCGAAGCAAAGGCTGTTTCGAGGTTAGTAGCCGGGATCATGTTGTTGTTCCACCTAGGAGATGACCTAGGGGAATGCACCTGCTGCTGGTGCTGGTGCTGCTGCTGCTGATGTTGTTGCTGTTGCTGCTGCAGCTGCTGATGTTGATGCAGTTGGTGTTGCTGAAACTGATGTTGTTGGTTCAGAAACTGCGACTCGATTTTGATGAGCTCTCTTTCTAACTCCATATCTCTAGCACTTAAGCTAGACCTTAGCCTGCTGCCAGGGAGCTGCAAGTTAGGGGGTGAAACACCAAAATTAGACTTCCCCTGATACATCCCTCCTGCACCCCCAGACGCTCCGCTATTAGGGGAAAGCGGAGCGTATGATGGGGACATCGGAGGAGTGGATGTACTAGAGAACCCACTCGGAGATGATGACACATTCACATCCGGAATCGCAGAGCCAGTAGAAGCATAAACAGGCCGCAATTCCTCCCTCTTATGTGCAAAGAAACACACCTTCCTAGAACACCCAATCTCATCCTTACACAAACGAGTACGATACTGAGCAGGATGCAACCAAGACTCAAACACACCATGAGCAAATTCACACTCCTCTCCTTTCTTACAACTACCCTTCTTAAACTCGGGGCACGGCACACAAGTGTATTGGTACTTCTTTGGGTCTCTTCTCCTTGCATTCTCACCAGGGTGAGCAAATGGACATTCAGTCCAATCATGTGTGTATGCTCTCGAGCACGGCTTAATCTTAAAACAATACATTCTGAATTCATCACTACCATACACTCCATTGTTTATGTCTGGCAAATCCGCCACCGCAAACTCCTTCTTTGAATCAGATTCTGAATCAGAACTCAACCCGGAAATCGAATCAGAATCAGATGACTCAGATTTCAGCAGTGTATCCAGCTGCTTATTGTTCTTGAACAAGGGTAATTTCGGAAACATTGTAACCAAATCAGATGCTCTATTCCCTGAACAAACAAACAAAAATCAACAATATAATCAGTTACACATTCAACAGCTGTCAAAGCTTTTTTTTTTTATATCTAAGTTGAAGTCCGTGAGATCGGAGGTGATGTCAATGCTGGCATCAACAGTTGTCAAAGTTTTTTTTTAATTGGACGGAGGTGATGTCAATACCACTAAACCAACAAGCTGTCAAGTTTTTTTTTTTTAATTGATCGGAGGTGATGTCAATACCACTAAGGCTATCAGAAAAAAAAAAAGATGGAGTATAGTACCGTTAGCATCAACGATGTTGGTGTTAGCGGAAGAGGAAATAAGGCGGTGGACGATGGAAGGAGAGGAGAGAGAACCACCAGCAACAGCGCAGTGAAGGGCGGTGACTTTGTCAGACCCAGAAACTCGGTTGATAATATCAACCGAGTTAGCCGATTCAATGATCAAATCAACAACTTTAGTACTACCATATTGAGCAGCAACCATAAGAGGAGTTCGTTGTTCATAACCCATCTTATTAGATCCAATTCTTCGTGTATACCAAAGACCCACTTCATCAATTGATAACCCAGAAGATTGAAGTGCTAATTTGAAGGAATTAACATCATCTGAAGCAGCAAATTCAAGTAAAGTTGATGTAGAAGTTGGTTCTTGTTGAATGATATCCATACCCATAAATGAAATTTTTGTTGTTTTGTTTTTTTTGTTTAGTTTTGAGTGTTGTAAATGGAGAAATAAAAAGAGTGATGAAGAGAATTTGAGAGAAGAAAGAGAGAATGGGCGGCTCTTATAAAGGAAAGAACACCGGCCAAAGGAAGAAGGGAGGAAAGTGTGACTTTTCTGCTTTCGTTCTTCTTTCTTTAGAGTTTTTTAGGGTCGTGTTTTTTTCTTTTTGGGTTTGAAGAAGTGTAAAGGTAGTAGTAGAGAGGGTCAAAAAGTCAAAGGGTCAAAGGGGTACTACGCGTGTGTGCGTGACTATGCCTTGGTCTACGAAATGTTATTCGCATGAGATATAGATTCTTAACTATATCTTTCACTCACAGTAACTATCACTCTTCCCAAATTATATCAGAATGATAGACTTCCTCATCAATACATTTATTGAATCTGCAATCTGAAAAGTTGTTGTATTTAGACCTGGTTATTGGGCGGGGTGGGTCAGGGTCAGTGCGGGTCGGAAGCGGGTCGGGTCATAAGAGAGTCGCCTCATAAAAGGTCGGTAGCGGGTCGGGCCAAATGGGTGGCGGACCGATCGCGAGTCGATAATGGTCGGGTCGGTAAACGAGCAAGAAAAACATGGAACAAAGAGAGCCAATAGTAAGTATAAATGAATGTGAATCCGAATATGTAATTGTTTTTGCAAAACCTATTTTATTTTTCTAAATTATTGGGTTTCTTTGTTGGCCCTATAATGACCCTGTCCAATAATAACCCTGTCCAATAAAGCCCTGTCCAATAAAAGCCCTGTAGATTTGACCCTAACCCTTTGACCATTGGGCTACCCTGTCCAATAACCAGTTCTATTTGTATTCTTCGATCTCGATTCATTGTTGTAATTTCTTCGAGGATGAATTTGATTTAACCTTGTTTGATTGTATTTTGTTTTTCTTTAATACCTATTGTAGATATCGTTTGGCCTTTAATTAATGAAATTTCTCTTTCAAAAAAAAATATCACTCTTATAATCTGCTTCCTTCGTTTTTTTTTACTTACATCATTTGTGTTTGAAGTTTGAACATGGACTAAGGAAAAGAGAGAGATAAAAAAAAGATACATGTGTGTACTAAGAGAGGGAAAGAGAGTATATGTTAGTATGTTACCAAAAATTGAAAGCGATACAAATAATAGGGAATTGCCAAAAGTGAATAACGATACAAGTAAAAGAAAAACACAGAACGTACATGTTATTGTTAAACTTCTTCTTAACATTAAATGATGATGATTACTGTTCAATGTATCGTACATGTCTTTGTATTTTTAGCTTTTTTTTTCCTTCTTGTATGTAAGGATTGGAATTCTTTGTGTTAATAGATATGTTTGATATTGTGTTTTGTTTCTGCAAACGGAGAAATGTAGTTTTCAACTTTATGTTAACATTTTAGAAAGAAAAAAAATGGTTGATAGAATATGACTAAATTTAAGTGTATTACACAAGTTACATCATATTACTTGAGAAAAAGGTGGCGTCTCGGTGAGACTACCCCGTATTTAAGGGTTTTGTCCAGGGATCCGAATCTTCATTGCAAAAATAAGATGGGGACCTCATGTGGTGGCATTGGACTTACATCATACCTTTTTTTAGTAAAAGTAGAAGTCTCTTGCAAGTAGGGGAGAAATGTGGGGATCCTTTCGCAAAGGGTGAGACCTCGATTCGGTGACTTTTGGGATCGGAGTTGACGCCAAAACCACTATGTTATTACTTGTTGCTCGGCGTTACATCATACTACTTCTTTTGCGATATGAAGTACTTTTTGGAATTTGGCAATGCTTGCAACATTTCTTTTCGGGATAAGTTCTAATACAATGAAAGTATTACATTATTAGTATTAATCACATGGATCATGTTTCACACTCTCTCATCCTCCTTAGTTTATGTGATATTTCCATATGTTGCAAGTATTAAAAACGGATTAAAATCCGAAAACTAAAAATTGATATTAATACCACTGTTCAGTGTCTAAAATGATTGTGTATGCGATGCCATCTATAGTGTCTAAATTGATAGAGAGAATCTTATAAGGACCGATGTCGAAATGCACCGTGATAGGTTGATCAACACTCGAATTGTGAGTACAAAATCACTAAAATATACAAAAAAAAATTATGTGATACATATATCTTGTTCTAATGTTTAAATTCTCTTTTACTTCTTGTTACTTCCCACTACTCAGAAATCAAAATATTATCATTTAAGCAATTTCTCCACAGAACAAAATATAAGTGGAGTATTATTCCCATCAAAGTTGCATTTTTGGCGTTTACTATATAATACTGTATTTATACTATATATTGACAAACTTTTTTTTTTGTGAAAGAGAGGGGCAGGCCCCAAAAGAATATATTGACTAATAAATTGGCAGATATTAATAAATGGCTTCTAATGTTGCATCGTATTTACATAATGACTTGGCTTAAAGTACTTAATAGAAGTAATTTAGAATTTAGATCCAAGGGTTAAGGGTACATATGAGGTTGTTAAACGTCGCCCCAAAATTACTTAAAATCGCCCCAAATTTATTTTTATAGACTATTTTACCCTTCCTCTTTTCCACACCACCCACCACCACCTGCCACCCCTGCAACCACCCGCCATCACCTACCTCCCCACTGCCACTCACCACCTCCTCCACCACCCACCTGGAAGCAGGCGAATTTTTTTTAGGCCGATGGGCGAACGTCTGACCTGGACGTTCGCTCCATGGGGCGAACGTCTGGCCTGGACGTTCGCTCCATGGAGCTAACGTCTGGCCTGGACGTTCGCTCCATGGGGCAAACGTCATGGAGCAAACGTCCAGGGCCGGACGTTCGTTCCATGGAGCGAACGTCCGAGTCGACGTTCGCCCATCGGCCTAAAAAAATTTCGCCTCGCTTCCAGTGGTGCGGGGTGGCCGTGGCGATGGGGTGGTGGTGGCAGGAGGTGGATGGTGGTGGAATGAGGTGGGTGGTGGTTGGTGGTGGTGGTGGTTTAGGGAAAAAGAAGAAAAAGGTTAGAGATGTAATTTCATTTGTTTTTGGGCGATTTTAAGACTTTCTTGGGACGATGAATAGAAGATCAGACATATGAATGGTGGATAATGATTATAGTATTAAACTTCCTGGCCGTTGCCTTTGCCAATTGCAAACAAGACGTAGCATCTATTTGACCATTGATTTTTCAATCTTGAGACGGACTAAATGAGTAATCATCACTATTCATATGGATTAGGACTGAATCCACAACAAGTTGCAGCTGACAAAAAGCAGATAAATGTATTCTTATCTTCATGAGTCCATGAGACTGTCGGCTTACACTTATAACAGTTGTCAAGCAATGCACCAAAGCGCACTAACCTATCGAAGTACTTTATCAGTTCTGGTTTCATGTTAATTAGCTAAATAGCCTTGCTCAACCCGCCACTAACTTATCGAAGTGCTTTTATGAGAATCATTCTCCTCAGCCTTTTCTTTTTCTATGTAGAATGAAAAAGGTCACAACTTGTGTGCATTCTGGGTCAGGATTTTCTCTTACTCTCTAAGTCTCTACTCCTTCCTCTGTTCTTTAATTTTTAGTTGTACCTAAAGGTCCTGACATGTTTGCTAATATATAATTTTGAGCATCACTATATCTAGTTATCTTTATGTAAAAAATTATAAAAAAGTTGATATTATAAAAATATATATTTAGATGAATCTGCCAAGATCCCACATAAATATTTTTCTTACGTGTAAATAATACAAGAGGGTCAAAGTGAATTATGTAATTAGTGTCAAAGATCAATATGTTGCAATTAGAATAAAAGATGAGGAATCTCGAGTTCTAATTGATGGATCGGACCTATACACAGGCTCAACTTAAAGGAAGGTTTGACCATATATACAAGTCCGGTGAGTTTCTACTGAACAAAATTGGCAATAGATGGAATAATCAGTAACCCATTCACTTAAGCGTTAATTATCAAAAAAAAAAAAACCATTCACTTAAGCGTTAGTCATTCTTTGATCTTTTTTTCTTTCATAAGGACAACTCATAGGTTTCTCTTAACATGTACCCTTGACAATGAAAATACCAAGGTCAGTTTAACGACAAAGGTACAATTGGAACACATTTTTTTTGAAAGGGCAATTAAAACACATTTTAAAGTTACGAGTAAGACTTAAACTTTTAAAATAACGAGGTAAATGTAAAACTCCAAAAATTTCAGATCTACACTTTTTTTTAGGGGAAAGTTAAGAATGAGCTATTATTGCAAATCAAGCTCCGACTATGTAACGATACTTTGTGGGAAAGGGTTCATACAAATAATGTAACCCAGTTTGTATATATAACCATATAAAAAAACCCAAATTTTGTTTCTGTTGGAGGCCACCAAATAGTGCTAAAGCAAAAAATAATAAAAAAAACATAATAGTACTACAAGAACAAAAGGAGTCCAAAGTTTTTCTAGTCTAAAAAGGTCGATGCCCTTCTAACACGGTAAGGTACATAAAATTCAACAGAAGCAATAAGATTAAAGAAAAACTAAATCACACAGATTCCTCATAGTTTAGACTTTAAATCAAAACTAGAAATAGAAGAGTAAAATGTAACAGGAGTGTAGTATATATTCACACGTGGGTATATATATTTGCTGATTAATAATCACAAAAAGCCAAATTACGTGACTTAGGAGTTAGGACTATGACCAACCCTGAAGAACTTTGTATATAATTAGCAGATTAATTACCCATTTGCGCGTTCATATGTATATACTATATAGTATATAATTTATGCATATAGACTATAGTATTATATAATGATGTAGTGGTTTCCTGCTTGGTTTTATGGGTGATGCTGGACTGTCTTGCTAGTGGAAATCTTGTGTGTGTTGTGTTGTCTTTTTATGAGACGTACAAAGAAAAAGAAAATATCATAGTGTACCCCATTTGCCATACTCCTATATTCCTATTTTATTGATACATGGTTGGCCACTTATGTAAAGTCTTTAACAATCATGATGAAGATGTCCCAAATGAAGGGTTGAGATTTAATCATTATATAGTGATCATTTTTTGAGAAAATCATACCAAGACTTTTTTTCAAGTCTAACGGTTCTTTTGATGATTATATCATGCATCACTTTTTGATATAAAGTTAATTTAGCCATATGCTAATCTATGTATACTACCATTCTATACTTTGGGATTATATGGCTAAGGGTTATGAACTAATGATCAGCTAACTCGAAAAAAACTCATGACTCATCCTTGTTGCAAATACAAGTTCATTCTTCCTTTCCTTTCTTTCTTCTTTTCTATAGTTCTCTTTCCCTCACCTGCCTTTTCCCTCTATAATTACAATTAGGGTGCTAATCGAGTCGAGCAGCTCGTGAGAAACTCGAGCTCGACTCGGTTAACGCTCGGTCGAGTTGGCTAGGTCCGAACTCGACTCGGCTCAAAACCTTAACGAGAACTAGTCGAGCTGGGTCCTGCTCGACTCGTTAAGCTCGCGAGCAACTCGATAATTTTTTCTTATATATATTTTTCTAAGAATTTATTTTATTTAATATAAAAGTTTTTAAAAATTTGAGAAATAAGTTCCAAGTTACCAAGCCCAATTAAAATTTACCTCATGGTCCATGCCTCCATGATCATACTTCATAAACTATTAACATGACATTAAAAGAAATAAAAAATTTAAAAAATGATTTTCGAATAGTCGGGCGCTGCAAAAAAATTAACGAGCACGAATCGAGCAAGAGTTTGGTGAGCTTAACGAGTTTTTGAATCGAGTCGAGCAGGGCCTGCTCGCGATCGACTCGCTCGATTAGCACTCCTAATTACAATCAAGACAAAGTGTAAGTATTCTATTATATCAACAAAAACACTAGTATACAATCATAAAAAAAATTGAGATATGTATACATCATATAAACATTAAACTCCCTTTGTTTTTAAATGGATGCTCCATTTTGACTTGCACAATTTCCGTTGAACAACTTTGACCATTAATTTTAGGAAAAATTGGTGCGAATAGCACCAACTATTGGTTTGGTGCACAAAACAGCACGAACTAAACAAGGTGTGATGCACAACACGAACTTTATGGCATGAGTGCATGACTCATTATAAACAATGATTTTGGCATGGTTCCACAACACAATCTTTAAGGCTTGGGTAAACGAATCTCAGGCCAAAATCGTCATGTATGTTGATTCGCGCACCTATGCCATAAAGTTTGTGTTGTGCACCACACCTCGTTTAGTTCGTGCTGTTTTGTGCACCAAACCAATAGTTGGTGCTGTTCGCACCAATTTTTCCTTAATTTTATTACTTGTCCATGTAGAATTTGAACTATCTACTGTTTTTTCTTGCATTAAATAAAAAAAACTAGTCTGACAAAAGGCTATGCCACAACTAAAGTAGGGCCATGTTAGTGTCAACTAGGGGTCACGCGTTACATGCTTTCAATTTGGCGGTTTTTCAGGAATGGTGTAGATGTATTATTGTAAGAGGCGTATTCGTACTTGATTGCAAAACATTCACCATACACTTGGGTAAGTGGATTGAACACCGTACACTGAAGGCTACTTTTTAGCTCATGATTGTTATTTTAGATGGCGAAAAGATAGCTTTTTGAGTGTACTATACTCGTATAAACCTGGGTATATAATAGAAATTGTCTCTAAATTTGGACATCTTATAGCTTGGTAATATCAACCGTTGTGGGCTTGATGGCACCAGGCCCCATGGAAGAGGCATTGTTGTCATTTTATATTGTACCTGGGGATGCAAAAAATTGAGCTAAAAAAGGTACTAATTAATCAGTTAGTGTGTCGAATTTATAAATTTCATTCTGGCTTGTTGCTGTCGGGTTTTGTTCACACTATGTTGGGCTTTTTTTCTTTATTGAACTATTCTATTTGGCCCGCTTATGGAATTTGACAGCTTTGGGCTCTTTCTTTGCTGGGCAACAGTCTTTTGTGATGTTGGGTTAAGGAACCACATGGGCTAGATACTTTGCACTCCAATAGGTGCTGCTGTTTGTTACTAATCTGATGTGTGTATTTGTTTGAGACTTTTAGTGATTTTGTTTGTCTTTGTCATAGTCATGTGAAGTGTACCCAAAGACCAAAGTCCATCATCTACATTTACATATGGGTCTTGATGTTTGCTCTTGTATTCCCGCAACCAAAAAAATTAAAAGATGTGTGCCATTAATATAAGAGTTGGTAAAAAGAAAAACTCTAATAATATCATATATAAGTAAAACAAGATTATCTCAATTTTAAATATTGAGTTATGATTTGAATGAATAAGTGCCGATTTCGCCAAGCCATATAGGTCTTTTATACACGTTCTAATTTCTTTCTTTCTTCGTAATTGCAATATAAAAGGAATGACAATAGTTTAGGTGATTTATGTGATGTAGGAGAGGTAAAAAATGTGCCTGTGTGAGGAAGAAAGATAGAGAAAAATCATATGCCAAAAAAGTTAAACCAAGTGCAAAAAAAATAGTTTGTTGCATTTATTTCCCCAACAAAATTCAAAATATAAACAGGAAAAAAGGTACATAAAAAGAAGCTCGTATCAGGTCGTATAAGGAAAACGGCCCATTTCAATATAGGCTGAGCCATCTAATCAATTCAAGACCGAACAATCCAAACGTTTTCCCAAAATTAACACTCGTGGTGAAAAAATCCAAGATATATAAATATTATTACTTTTTCTAAAAAAAAAAGAGTATAATAATTGTTTGAAAGTTGAGACACTAATAACTAGTCCCTCTGTCCTTTACTATTCCCTTTTCTTTTTTTTGAATAGTTTACTATTCCCTTTTCTGATATACACAACACAATGAGTGTTGGAGATAACATAATCAGTTAGTATTAGTTAACAAGAGTTGCCTTAGTTTGTTATTAGTTTGGTATAGTTTGTTAGATTGTACTAATATGATAATTAGTATAAATAGGAGGTACTTGTAATATTTCTTTACTTTTCATAAAATAATAAAATGTAGTTCTTTAATCTCTCCCTTTCCTCTATCTTCCTCTCTACTGTCTTCTTCAACCTCAAGCACATCAATGGCTTCCTCTTCTCCTCGTGATTATCTTCCTCCATAAACACGAATTATAACAATGAGGTTATATGTAAAGGGCCGAAGGGGTCAACTATGTTTCGAGGTATCTTATTTCTTTGTCTTGTGAAAGCCAACTTATTAGGGAGTTTCACTTAATCTAGCACCAACGACAATGTTTTTGCAGCCCAATTCACTCATCCTTAAACCTCACAACATTTTCTATTATTAATTTAACTATTGAATGTGTTTCTATGTTTCCCTGAGCTGCGGCATGGAAACAATTTTAAATTAACTGGTCAAGTCAAAGATATCAAATTGCAACAATTATGTCTTGACCTTAAATTTTAGTTTTTCAATTTTATACTTCCTACGTTCTTTTTTTTTTTTTTTTTTTTTTTTTTGATAATACATAGATAAAGAAAACAAACAAAAATAAAACTAGCGGCTCCCTTTTCTTGCTTTTACAGCAATTAAATGAGCTTTAGCAACTTTACTTCTACTAACCTTAATTATTCTAAAACTATGCAACTTATTTAAACCTAGCAGAGTGTCATACAGAACCTTTCTAATTGAAGTATGAGCAGCTTCTAATGAACACAGACCTTCAACAATCATGGTACAGTCAGTCCAAATCTCAATAACATTCATTTTTAACTGTAGAGCATGATTTAAGCCCAGGAGAATTGCTTTTGCCTCCGCTTGTAGGCTTGATATTGCTTGTATACCTGACCCCCCTCTTTTCCTTTCAACACCATTTTCCAAAAGTGTCCATCCATAGGCAGCGTTCCAGGAACTCGTGTTTTCTTTGTCATCCTTTTTCCATGCCCCATCAACAACCAAAATCCAGCAAGGTTGATAACTTCCAGACCAATTCTTACAGAATTGAATTTCTTTTAACCCTTCTTGTTCCTACGTTCTTTTTTAATTGTAACATTTGCATTTTCACACTTGATGAGGTAAAATTTTGACCATTAATAACTTTAGTATGTATTTACAGAATATTATGCAAATGAGATATTAAAAAACTAAACATTGAGACTGTTAAGAATCTGGGTGTTATAGTTTGATTAATGCGGAACAGAAAATCAATGAAATAATAAAGGTGAGAAAACAATAAAGATGAACAAACAAAAAACACAAGGATTTACGTGGTTCAGTCAAATTTGACCTACGTCCACAGGTGGGGAATTAGAGCTTCTTCACTTTAATGGAGAAAATCAGAGAGAATAATACAAGGAGTCCTAAATTCTAGAAAGTTAAAAGTGTTTTGATGATGATGTTCTTCATCATACCTGACAAACACGGCTCCTAAACATATTTATTCTAGGTTTAGGGTTGGAAGAAACCGCCTTAGAAGAGCCGAAACGTGCGTTCCGTCGAAGTGCCCGACTCGGGCAATAATGGCGCGCGACCCGAGCACTGAAAACTGACAAAACTCCTCATTCGCTCGATATGCCCGACCCGGGCATTTTTAGTGCCCGACCCGGGCATGAGCTCCTGCCTGACGTCTTTGTCTTCAGTAGAACAGCCATAACTTTCTCGTTTCTCAGCGGAATTGGGCATATGACCTGACGTTGGAAAGCTCTTGAAACAAGCTATCACCTCCAATTTGAATCACATCAAAACCATTTATAGATTGAAAGATATGTGTATTCAAAATCAGCCTTTATGCCATTCACAAGATTTCAAGTCACAATTAACAATCTCCACCTTGACTTGAAACCAAAAGAGATGCTCACCCAAAACAAAACCATAAAATCTCCACCTTAAACAAAATTCCATAAGCCTACTCACTTTAGGCAACCAAAAAAACGGACATCTTCTATAATTGTGTACCGATGCGTCTTCGAACACAAAATCCGTATACAAAACCATCTCATGGCCTAGATCGAGAGTATAAAGTCACCAACGCCAAGCATGCTTCATCAAATTGACCAAACTCTCTTCAAACACTTCTTCATCTCAACAACAAACTCAAAGACAATTCTAGAAACTGAATGACAACAATAATTTCTAAATTGCAGTTGTACTTAATAAACACAAAAGTACCAAATTTGAGATAAGAAATAGCATAACTAGAACAAAATCTAATGCATAACCAAGATTGCTACTTTATTACAAATTCAAAAAACAATCTATCATAGACTCCATAGCAAAAAATCCACACGGTTTCTCGTTTCACCAAGAGATCTCAAAGGGCACCAATCATAAAGAGATCGTAGAAACCGCAACCCCAAATCATGTAACCCTAAAGTGCAAGATCATCATCAAAGGCATTGTTGGCGATATTTGCGGATTGGTCCTCATTGGACTTTTCCCCATTCTTCTTCTTTAATTTCCAACACTCAGATTTAATATGACCCTTCACATGACAATAGTTACAGATTTTGCCAGAATTCTTTCCACCATGAGCAACCAAAGCATTTATGTAAGCAGAATTATTAGATTTATTAACCAATTTATTGTCAATTAAATCTCTCTGAGTTAAGGCCTCCTTAACATCCTGCAGACTCAAATCATCTTTACCATATAATAAGGTATCTCGAAAGTGCTTATACGAAGGTGGTAAAGAGCACAACAACCTAATAGCCATATCCTCATCATCGATCTCAACATCGATGTTTTGCAAATCCATAATAATTGAGAAGAATTCATCTAAATGAGACTCAAGCGGTTTACCTTCTTCTAGACTGAGATCATGAAGTCTAGATTTGAGTAGTAGACGGTTGGTCACGCTCTTTGTCATATAAAGTGACTCCAACTTCAACCACAAACCCGCAGCAGACGTCTCCTTGGCAACCTCTCTCAAAACTTCATTAGATAAACTTAAATGAATCGCGGAGAGTGCCTTCAAATCGATCTCCTCCCACTTGTCATCCGTCATACCCGAAGGCTTTTTGGATGCACCTTCAAGAGCCTTGTGACAGCCAATTTGAACCAAGATGGCTTTCATCTTTAATTGCCATAGGCCAAAATTTACTTGCCTATCAAATTTCATTGACATAATAAAAAAAAAAAATCAAACTTGTTCTATAAACACCTAAGATCTTAAGCAACCAAGCTCTTGATACCAGTTTGTTAGGAATCTGGGTGTTATAGTTTGATTAATGCGGAACAGAAAATCAATGAAATAATAAAGGTGAGAAAACAATAAAGATGAACAAACAAAAAACACAAGGATTTACGTGGTTCAGTCAAATTTGACCTACGTCCACAGGTGGGGAATTAGAGCTTCTTCACTTTAATGGAGAAAATCAGAGAGAATAATACAAGGAGTCCTAAATTCTAGAGGCTAAAAGTGTTTTGATGATGATGTTCTTCATCATACCTGACAAACACGGCTCCTAAACATATTTGTTCTAGGTTTAGGGTTGGAAGAAACCGCCTTAGAAGAGCCGAAACGTGCGTTCCGTCGAAGTGCCCGACTCGGGCAATAATGGCGCGCGACCCGAGCACTGAAAACTGACAAAACTCCTCATTCGCTCGATATGCCCGACCCGGGCACTTTTAGTGCCCGACCCGGGCATGAGCTCCTGCCTGACGTCTTTGTCTTCAGTAGAACAGCCATAACTTTCTCGTTTCTCAGCGGAATTGGGCATATGACCTGACGTTGGAAAGTTCTTGAAACAAGCTATCACCTCCAATTTGAATCACATCAAAACCATTTATAGATTGAAAGATATGTGTATTCAAAATCAGCCTTATGCCATTCACAAGATTTCAAGTCACAATTAACAGAGACGAATTAAATAACATATTATATGACTATATGTTTATCGTGGTGTATAGAATATAAACTGCGAATAGTAGAAAAGTAAAAATATTGCAATTAAAAAACAACGGGGGAAGTATATAGTAGTAACTTAATATATTAGGTTTGGAGAAGGAGTCGAAAAATTATATTAGATCAATGGATGAATATTGGATGTTGATACTTGATGTAGTGAAATCAAGACTTGTACTGACCATCTTTTTCATTTTTAAGATTGGTGAGGATGATTATAGTGAGGTTCATAGAACGAGGAGCAAGACATACGGATAGACTTGCTTAGTTGTTTTTTTAGGGAAGATTATAAGTAGTGAATAGAACGAGGAGCAAGACATACGGATAGACTTGCTTAGTTGTTTTTTTAGGGAAGATTATAAGTAGTGAAATTGACTCGATCCGAACCCGACAATTAATTAGCGGGTTTGGGTTAAGGTTTTCAACCTATTAAAGTAAGCCGATTGACACAACACGACCCGTTTATTAAATGGGTTAGGTTAGGGTTGAATATTTTAACCCAAATCCGACACGACAATCCATTTAACTACTATTCTACTATCAATATTACTAGTTGGGCTTGAAATAATTTGAATATTTGTTATAAATATATACGATTTATTCTTTGGTTGTTCGACTCAGTTTATTTAGGTACGATATTAGTATATAAGACAAAGGCTAAGAAATATATGAGTACATTTGTTTGGTTTATGTATATATGCGCGTTGAATAAACGAGTCGGGTAATCCGTTTATTAAAATATATTTCTTACTTGTTTAATTTTTTTTTTATAAGGTAAGATGAAATCCCTTGCAAGTAGGGGGAAATTATGGATCCTTCTTTGCCAAGGATGAGACTCGATCCCAGGATCTCTGGGATCGGAGGTGATGCTAATACCACTAGGATATCACCTGTTGCTCATTTCTTATTTGTTTAGTTGCTTGACAACATGTTTTATACTTTTATTTTATATGTATAGATTGATTCCTACCAGAAACAAATGGTAGAAATTATGGAACTTTCTACCATTTTTTAGCTTAACATTCTTTCCCCCCCTACATGTAGCGTAATGTTTTTAGGCCCATCCAAAGCGAAAACGCTGTTTTAATTTCCAATGGGGACTTCTTGTTTTTGGTGGAAGTAGTTGGGGTTTCCCTGTAATGGCTTAATCCTGAAGAAGTGGGTCAGACATGACTGAATGATGGGAATGGATAACGTTGTAGTCAAATAGTGGATCTCGGTTGCAAAGTTAAGAGCATCATTAACCATGAGTAGATCTTTGATCAAACTTTTAAATCTTTGATTGATAATCACAAAGCTCATGAATATAAAGATCAACAATTTTGGGGCTTTGCTCTTACTAGATGCATCTCAATATATGAATACAGTATGTGAAAGTTTATAGTCGATATATACTTTCTCCGTTCTAAAATGAGTGAAACATTTTTCTTTTTTATCAGAGAGTTTTTTTAGAAAAGTGTTTCACTTATTTCACAATAGATGAAGTATGTTAGTAAGACGTATGGGCAATAGTTACAGCCTTATAGGTCGCCACTCGCCACGTGTCTCTCCATTCCAAATGGTGACATAGCACCACGTCATTTCTTACATGACATTTTCCTAAAAAATAATTGAAATGCTTATAAGAGGTTTTGAACCCATGATCACTTTCTTTAAATGACATAATCCACTATGATATCTTTTTGTAGGGGTATGCATTTTCGGACCGGACCGACAAAAAAACCCGAACCGGACCGGCTGCTAGTCCGGTCCCCGAACCTCAAAATTTTGGAATCCGGTTTTCCGGTCCGGTCCGGAAAAACCGGTTACTTTAAAAAATGCTTTTTATTTTTATAAAAAAGTTTCATTAAATTTTTAATCAACTTATATTAAAATTATGAGATTATATTAAAATTATTATTAATATGAAAGTATCATAAAAGGAGGTTAAAATAGTTCATGAATTAGTATTAGCAAGAAGGAAAAAAAAAACAGCTCCTTAAAATAAGGAAAAAAAAACGATTTTTTTTTGCAAAAATCACAAATTTCGGTCCAAAACCGGAACTAGTCCCGGGAAAATATGTGATTCTGGTTCCGGTCCGGTTTTGGACCGCTGCACAACCCTATATTTTTGTAGTGAAATTCCAATGCCAACCACCATTATTTGACTCTTTATTTTATTATTAGTAGTTGGAGTGAGGTAATTTTGTTATTGTAATTGGTGGATTATGGGGCCTCAACTTTTTAAAGTAAGAATGTGGTGAAATTTCGTTATTATTGTTGGGTTTTTTATGAAGAGAGAGATACTCTATTAGATTGGTGGGACCATATATACCATTTTAAAAAGTGTATTAATTAATATGGCATACAGAAATATGAAATGTATTGATTAATATTGGACAGAGGGGGTATAGAATATTATTACCCTACGTCCCTACTGCCACGTGTCACTCAATTTTAAGTGTTGATATGGCGCCACATCATCTCTTATATGACAATATTCTGAGAAATTATAAAAAATATTTATAAGAGGTCTCGTAACAACTATCACTTATTACATATGTCATAATCTTAATTCCTGCCACGTATTTATGATCTCTTATATTTAATGAAATTAGAATAGAATATTATTGCTTATTCTCTGTAATCTTCTAGAATGATAGACAACCTATATAAATGACATTAATTGTCTTGAACTACTGAAACGTAACACATAAAATACTCCAGGGCACCGCCTAAACCAATAATTAGTCTTTATTCTGGATCATAATTAAAATTTAAATATTTATCACCATAAATTCTCATGAACATATTATCAATTTTTTGGGGTTTTGCTCTTACTAGATTCATCTCAATATATAATTACAATATGTGCAAGTTTGGTTATTTATACATATATGTCCCCCTTCCCTTTCAAATTCTTACATGGGGCCATGTCACAAGTGACACGATATTTCTTATAATACTCTTTTGTTACCAAGAAAATGAAGAAAATGTTTGTAAGGGCTCTCAAACTCTTGACATCTCACTTAGTAAGTCATCATCCAAGTGCCGGGTTATCAGTTTTGCGTGTGACATAATGACAAGCACAAACAATACATCATTTTTGTCTTATAGTTAGATTCCACGGGGAATAGTCTGGGTCTTATAACTAGCATTTATAATTAATAGGCAAAATTGGCCTCAACACCCCAAAGTATAGCGCGGGTGCACCCAACACCCCGAACTAAGACTAGTAGCCAAAACACCACCAACTATGGAGCTGGGTGCAACGAGTACCATAAATGACGCCGGAGCCCCAATTTCTCGCCGGCGACGGGGAATCTTATTATTTTATTAATTTCTACCCATTTTTCTCCCTTTTTCTCAGATTTTCTTTTTTTCACCCTATCTTTTTTTGGCACCCAACACGTGATATCTTCTTCTTCCCCAACATAACCCTTTCTCCATTTCTTCATTACTCATCCACCCACCACCCCCACCACCATCATCACAACCTCTCTGTCCACTTTTCCAGCCAGCATCTTCTCTAATCTCTCTCTCTGTCTCTCCCTTCCTTCCTCCTCCTCCCACCACACCCCCACTCCCCCACTCCCCTCTTCGTTCATCATCGTCCTCCTATCTCTCCTCACTCTTTCCCTCTTGCTCTACACTTGCTCCTCCTCCTCAACCACTGTCGGCATAACAACAACCTCCTCTTTGTCTCCTCCTTCCTCTCACCCTAATCATTCTTCCCACTAAATACTCTGTCAATTTTTATCTCCTTATCAAGAGCCCTGAATTTTCTGTGCAATATTCCCCTTCTCTGCAATTTCTTCATTCCCCAATTTTTTGTTTATTTATGCGCAAGTTGCTACTGTACTTTTAGAATCATTCTCAATTGACAGAAAATGGGGTAGTGGAGGAGATGGCGAAGATGGGGTGGATGAGCAGTAAAGAAAGCAATATACTACTTGTTCATTTATGTTATTATAAATTATTCCTAATAAAAAGTTCAGCATGCATTAAAGATTTAACTTTTACTATATTTTTAGCAGGCAAGGTAATTAATCAACTCCTAATAAACTACAAGGATAGAAGGCACGCGTTTAGAGAGGCCGCGTATAAGGCCTGTATCCCAAAAGCCCACTTTATCACAATTGGGCATCAACTTACCTATAAACATCTGACGATCTCTAGTATATTTCATGACCAATAATGCACTTCTTCCTCCAAGTGCCTTACAAGGAGAAAATGCATTAAGTTATATGCAAAAAGACTTGAGAAACATGTGCGGAAGTTAAGTCTCAACTTCTCATCAATTTGTGGCGTTCAACAATGAAAAGAAACATCAATCTTTCTTACTTTATCTTTTTCCTACCTCTCCTTGAGATAGATCTGTCATGTGATGATGTGCAATAGAAAAGGAATGAAATATGACATACAAGTTTGCCATCTAAGCTTTTAGAATTCGATAAGTAATGAGAATCACATCTTAATCAAGGTTGGAATTATTAACCCAAAGGGGATATTTATAGTACATTATATAAAACCTAACTTAGGTAGAACTAGGAAAATATATCCTAAACTAAATATAATACTAATAAATATTATCTCTAAATAAACATTTCTAGATATATAGATTTAGGAATTACTCCTAAATCTATCCTAACAAACCAAGATATAAAAAAGTTGATATTATACCTAAGCTACTATTATAGTACCACTTATTATAGTTGAAATCTTCATGATGAGCACAATATTTATGGCAGTACATGGCTGGTGTTTAGTCATCATCGTACATTTTTTTTTACTAGGACCACCCTTTTTTTTTTTTTTTTTTGATTGAGAGAAAAAACCTTAAACCTGGAACTCCTCAATCGGAGGCCAAATTTCTAAAATATCCTTACGGACAAGGAGGAAAAAATCAATACAATAAGGGGGGAACCAGAACAAAGTGTTGGGGTACGCATGACCCTTATGCGCCATATAATCATCAACTCTATTTGCTTCTCGGTAGCAATGGTGAACCGAGCAACGAGTGAAGTTGGTTAGAGCATCACCTGCATCACCAATAATGTTAGTAATTTTCCACGGGGTATTAGAAGTTTGCTTAATAGCATTAATCACAGTAAGATTATCTCCTTCAATCTCAATGTGGGAAGTAGAGAGCTCCTTTAATACCATGTAGCAAACCAAGAGCCTCAGCCTGCAGAATGCTCATATGACTACCAAGAGACTTGGCACTAGCTAACATAACATTACCCAGATGATCCCTAATAACAAAGCCATAAGAAGCTTGACCATTAGCAAGCTTGGAACCATCAAAGTTTAGCTTAACATAATTAGGGCCGAGGGGGGGGGGGCAAGAAAGGCAAATACCCTCCCGTGGAGGAAGCTTGCTAGTTGGATAGGAAGGAGAAGGGCCTGTAGAAGTATCTAAATTGGAAACCAGAGCCTTGTCCCAATTATTAACATAAGCATTAATCATATAACAAGCCTAGTTAACAGAAGTAGCTTCACTGTTGAAAACTAATCTATTACGAAAATACCAAACATACCACCATACAAAAGTAAATTTGGTTAAACCTGAGCATGGAACCAGACTATGACAAGCTTCTAACACAGAGCGAAAAGAATTTAAATCAATAGAAGAAATACAACTCGGAAAATTAGGCCAACTAAAATTAATATTAAGATTTTGGAAATTATCCATGGTAAAAGGGCAACTAAAACAAAGATGAGAGGCTGATTCCGAAGGGTTATTACAGAACACACAATGTTGGGGCACAAAAATATGACTTTTTTCTAGTCTAGCAGACGTGGCAAGCCCATCATTGCAGGCCTTCCAAAGGAAATTTTAAATTTTTGGGGGAACATCAAGACCCCAAATCCAATTGAACTCCACCTTTTCATAATTACGATCATGCAGACCTTGGCCTAATTCTGCACCAGATTTTACAGAGTATTCACCATTAGCTGTAAGACCCCAGACGATTAATTGTCACCTTTCTCTCCTTCGGCGTTCACATTTTATAATATGAGACCATTCAGTAAGTAATTCGACGAAAAAAAAGGCATTCCCAAAAACAGAAAAGGAAAAGTAAAAAAGAAAAAAAAAAGGAAACAACGTAACCCCTAAATCCCTAATTGATTGAATATGCCAATATGGGGAATTGGGGATACAGAAAAGGTTAAGTTTAATTTATTTTCAGGCTTTTGAAGTGTAAGAGCAAGCATATATATGTAGCCCTAGCCCCTAGGTCAAATTATATTGTTAATAAGTTGTAAGTTGATGAAACAATATGCTAACATTTTGTTCTTTTAGAAGTATATTTTAGAATGATTAATTAGAAACAGTAGTTACATACTATCTTCTCATGATGCATGTATCTATGATTTAACATTCTAAAATGGCATGCTTTCTTAGCTTAGCAGGTTTTTTTTCTGTTATTTTCGTTTCTTTCGGTTATGTACACTCTAAAATGGCATGCTTTCTTAGCTTAATTAGGTTTATATGGATAAAAAAAATTCTAAAATGGCCTCTTTGAATTTGATTCAGTTATTGAGCGAGTTTGTAATATCTCATTGATGTTTAATGAGGGATTCCATACAAAGACTGTCTCGATGATCTTGTTAATAGCTAAACAACATTCACATACATGCGCACACACACATGCATGTCAATAAGTCCGCGCACCACTTCACCATACCTGTGGAAAAAACCCTAGTCGCTTTTCTCTCTAACACACAATTCTCCAGCGAAACCCTAGGCGAACTCCACAACCCCAAGGGGTTCGACGACCACCAGCGCCGCCTTAGTACGGTGGTCGTCGAGCCCCTTCCCCCTTTCCTTTTTCTGCTTGTTGGTTCGTTTCCTGCTTCTTGGTTCGTGTCTCCTGAGGAAGCGTTCTCGTGGGTTTCCCTATTCGCTTCCCTACCCTGGTCGTCAGCTTTGCCGACGCCTGCACGCGAGCGCCGCCGCCGGCAAGGTCTCCCTGTACGCGTCTTTATGTTTGGTTTTCGTGTTAGTTGTAGCGTGTGTCTTCCCCTCCCCCTCCCCTGTTTCGCGGTCGAGTCTCCCCCTCCCCCCGCGCGTTGGTGTCCCTTTCCCCGGTGTGGTCTAGGTCTGTTGTGTTGGGCCTCCCGTCCCCCTCCCCTGGTTGTGCGTCGGGCTTCCCATTCCCTTCCCCGGTTTTCGCTAGTTGGGCATCCCCTTCCCCTCCCTGTTCGTGTTATTCTGTTGCGTCCCCATCCCCCGTAGTTGGTTAAGTTTTGGTCTCGGGCATCCCTTTCCCTAATCCCCTGGTTGTTGGGCTTCCCTTTCCCCTCCCCTAGTTGTTGGGTCCCCTCCCCAGCTATGTTAGCTATAACTATGCTGGTGTTTTTCTTAGTCTGTGTGGTCAGTCGTCAATTAGTAATTGACGTAAGTTGTTTCTTTTGAGTTGCTAAGGATGATGTTCGTAGTTGGTTATGGCAATTAATAAATGTTTTCCAGTTGCATAAGAGATGGTGGTTTAATATTGTAGTCGTCGAATATGTAGTTCTTTTGGACTCTTTGATGATGGCAAAGGTGAATCAAGAAGATGAGAAGTGTGAGCGTGGTCGAGGCGATGAATGGTATCTATGGTTCGGACATGTGTTTTTCGGTTTCAAAAGCCGGAGGTGTTTTCGAGAGCTCAAAATGTTTAGCTCGCTTTTTAGCATGGCAATGATCTTGATGGTCCTTGCCTTGAAAAATTCAAAACTGCAGGCGGCACCCCAGTTACATCTGGTGGATTTCAGCACTCCTCGTTTCTCCTACCTAAAGGAGAAACCTCAAATACTCTCGAGAGATAGTCATGAGTCACCTAGGAACGTGACTCTTCAACAGATCTTGAGCCAAGAATCCCAAGCGATAGAAGCTCGTTGGGATTGCTCATGCGGCGAGATGCGAAGCTCGCCATTGGTTGTTTGTTGCCCGGATCGTGAACGACATTCGCTTCTCCTACCACTTCCATCAGTTATCAGGTTTTTTACTCCACCAGCACAATCATCGACCAACGACACCCTCCTTAATATGCGACTCTCTATCAGTTTTACTTGTTTTTGTTTTTTAGGGCATGTAAGAGCTAATAAAGCTCCTTTAGGTTTTACTTTGTTTTATGTTTGTTGTATTAGCAATAGGTTGTACTTTGTTATTTAATTAATGCAAGTTTTCTCGATGTCGAAAAAAAAAAGTCCGCGCACCCACACCAATATACAAGTGTCTAATTTGCAACAAATAGAATGTAATTTACATGCATATTTATTGTTCGAATTTCAAAAACAAATATATCCAATTTCTATAGGCAAAATTAGCATCCATTTGTTACATGTTTTATTTATTATATTTGATTATTTTTCTTTCAATCTTGGATGATATTTATTACATATTCATTATTATCTTTGTAGAGATAAATGATACATGAGATAATAGAATGAAGTGAGAGAAAATAGGTCAAAATATGATGAGTGAGTTAGGGGAATAATTGTTTGAATTAGAACAATTTCTAGTTACTTTATTGTGATATTAAACAAGGTGCTTTTATTTGGTGCTCCCAAGTGTATATCTTTGCTCATTTGACAATTCAATGAACTGATGTCAGTGTTCAATGATAAAATCTCAATGCATTTAGAGGTTAACCACATATAAAAAAGGCGGGGTTTTAATCTAGCTAAAACTAATATATAATGAGTGAAATAACGAATAACCCCATCAGATTTAATGTTAGAGATTCTCCCTTTTTTTCCAAGTGGAACTAATCTCCCATTTCCTTTTCTTCCTTAACATCGTGGGAATAGGATGAATGTTTTGGAGATGTACTGTTTTTTTCCACCAATTTTTTAGTTATGTACTGTGCAATAAAACAAAAAGAATTCTTGCAATCTTGGCCCTATTCACTTTTAATAAATTGATTGATCATTTCTCCATGTGCACCTGTAAATTACTTTATATTTATATCATTATTTGTTGAAAAACCACGAGGAACCCACATGTAAATGTAAGTATTGTCCCACATTAAAGATGAGATGATATACAACTTAATAAGATTGGGGATTTACTTCTTCTATTGTCAATTGGTTTTCAGACGCAGTCTCCTTTGAGTCTGTAAGTTGTCCAAACTCTTATCCATTGACAAGTGCAACCTATGTCCATTTAATGTTTGACTAAATTTACATCATTTGCCGACGCATAACGATGCTTCCTCTCAACTAGCTTGTTGTAGTGCTTTTTTTTTCATAAGGCCGTTCCTTATTGATGTTCCATATTAAGTCATGATAAGTTTTAATAAATTCATATTAGTTCTAACACCTTATAAAATAAATTTCAATAATTTTCGATATATTAGATTAAAATAAGTAATAATTATTTCAGATAAACGTATATAAGTTAAAATAACTTAATGCAACCCTTAAGATTGTAAATAAGCATTAAATATATTTCCTATAATAGTATTATAATCATTTTGGAATTTATGACATAATCACATGTCAACTAATGCAATCAAAGCTCATTTATTGTTTAATATTTTCATTTTTTAGTTTCTTATATGCAACCTTCAAGACTGCATGCCTGCATATATTATTTCCCTAAATTAAAATAGGTTCAAAGAAATCAAATAAGCTACTAAAACGGACCCTTACTTTTTCTTCGATTTTAGTAGAGTAGGGTTTGTTTTAGTAGCTTATTTATCGGGAAAAAATGGTGGGCATTTTGATAATAAGTGTCATATATATAAGATGTTTTCTCACAGAAAAATAAAATAAATAAAATGAGTTATTATCACAAAAGTTATGATAAATAAGATTTTTTGTTCTGTTTGACAAACTTTCCTAATTAAAAATTTTAAAGTTGATTTTTTAAACATAGTCACGGGAAAAAAAATCTAACAAAATCCCAAATCTTCATTTGTATCTCTTATTCCATATATTAGTGAAAAAATATGGTAAAAGTTGATGAGCTTTGATTATTTTCAATAAATAAAGATAAACAATTCATTAAAGCACCGATGGACTATCACACAAGTTAATTTTGAAAATAATATGTACTCAAAATTGTAATTCATCTTTACGTTTTGCATCTACTCTTAAAAGTTCAAAGAAAAAGGAACTCTTAATTGAAGAGGTTTTTGCTTTGGTAGGAACTGGGATACTCCCTCCGTTCTTAATTGATGTTCCTAGTTTGGTTTCACACATTTGTCAATGCGCATCTTTAACTATAAATATCTGTAATTACGTATTTGTAAATATTATTAAAATTTGATATTATCAATGTACTAATTAATTGAGATGAATCAAATAAGACCCTACATAACTATGTTTTTTTTCTTATATATTGAGATTTATTATTCCAAATAATGCAAAGATTTCAACTAAGAATATCAATAAGGAACGGATGAGTATGCAAAATCAGGATTAAGGAGTTTGTGGAGGATGAATGTATTTTTTTTAAAGTAAAATTAATTCATTAATAAAAGAGTCATACGACATCTACAAGTAAATCGGGAATAACAAATACGTAACAATTTTGAACAAATAAAATTCAAAATTAGCAAAACCACGATCGTTGTGTAGTTGATCTAACAATTTCGCATACCCTCTTCCACATCATCGTTTGATACAAAGATTCAACGAAGGGTCTTTCGATATGCTGTAGTTTTGAAATAGAATTAAATCTGATACCATTGATTGTTATTGTAGATCTGAAATCTGCTTCGACACCACATAATTCTGAGGATGAATGTATTTATTATTATTCCAGATTTCCAGGGCAGACTAGTAAGACCACGGGCATTTGGATGGAAACTATGTAGCACGTGAAAAAATAAGATACACTAGCCAGACAACCAAGGGTAAATATAGAGTGGGGGTTAGTAGTGAATATGGGCATTGTAAAGAAAAAGGGGAGCACAAAAGCGAAAGATGTGAAAACATTTTCACATTACTTCTTTTTAAATTCTAATAGCCAGGTCCACCACTACATAAGCTAGAAAAAAACATGTACTCTAGCTGCTTTTAGATTGGTAAGGTGAATGTCCTATGAAATTGAAATCTTGCACACTTTACTTGGCTCGTAACAAATAAAGGACCTTTTAAAGTGGAACTGTGGAAGAGAAGGATAAGGAGAATCCCTTTTCACCAACGTTAAAAAAAAAAGGAGAATTCCCATCCCTAGAGGCCCGCGGAACCATAAATTTTATTTAGGGGTGGCCAAAATTTGTTTGTATTTAAGAGGGGACCAAGAAAAAAAATTAACCTGTTTTTCAACTAAGATAAATTTTGACATAGATTTTTAACAAAATTGCAGGTTTGTCTGGGATCCCAACCTCTCCAGTCCCCCTTATTTTCCATTCTTTCCCATCCTCAAACTCTTCTATTAAACTTATTCTAACTTATTTCATATGAGTTCAATGTAGTTAACATAAGTTCAAATAAGTTTTGAGCTACGTTCATTTTAGTTCAGTTGTATTCAAATAAGTTCTAATAAGTTCTGATCTGTTGCCATAAGTTTTAGTGCCTGAAAAGATAAGTTGAAATAAGTTCATATTTAAAATATTGTTGAATAGAACGGACCTTCAGAGTTCCACTAGTGAAGTTTGAACCCACAATCGAAAGGTTTGAAATACAAATTTTATCATTACACCAAGCAAAGCTTGGTACATGTAATGGATTTGAGCTTCTTATGGTTGATTAATTAGAAGTATTACAGCATCAACATATTGTACTATTGTAGTACATTTTGTCATATAAATTGTTGTGATTAAGTTAAGTTACCATTCCCCTAAAAAAAAAAGTTAAGTTACCATTTTTTTTGGTGCTTAGAGAGGCACAAGAGTAAGTGGTGAGAATCGATCCTAGGATCTTCTATAACCGAAAGGGAAGCTCTAACCAACTGAATATCCCTTACTCCCAGTTAAGTTACCATTAACTATGCAACCTAACTTTTTATTTTTTTAAGAAAAACACGTATGTAGCCTAACTCCGTTGCTATTTTTTTTAAGAAAATCGAGTAGTAATTCATTAAAAAAACGAAAAATTAGGTTAAAATTTTATGGCTGGAAAACGACAATTTCAATCGCGATTTTTAAACAATTAAATTATAAAAAGAAAATCAACAAATTGTTGATTACAGCAGATAAAGGAGAAAACTCAAGAAGAAATTGGTAGAGATTGCATGCAATCAATTGCAAATTGAAAAAAATTGGATACAAATTTGATCGAAGAAACGCAAAAAATTGAGAAAGGATTTCCGCATAAATTGATCTAGGATTGTGAATCGCACTCTGATAACATGTCAAAGTTTGCTTGAACTCCATTGATGGAGTTTGAAAGGTTTAGAAAGAGGAGAGAGAAGAGTGGAGGGAGGAGAGAGAGAAATTTGTTAAATTGAACTCCAACATAAATCGCTAAAAATAATTAAAAATCAGAGTGATTTAATCCTTTTGATGATTTCCACTGTGAATATTTGCGACGGGTTCATGTTGCAGTCATAAAAGGATTACAATTACGACGGGATACTGAAACTATCGTAATACTTTTGTCGTAAATATCCTTGTTTTTAGTAGTTAACATTGTTGTTAAAATCTCGATTCGGATCTTACGATTCTACGATCCGGAAGGACCTCACCGATCCCGATCCTACGTAGGATCGTAATTTTGTAGGATCTTTCGACCCTACTCAACCACAAAAAATCACGTGATAGGATCTTAATATGATTCTACGATCCTACGACTCTACGATCCGATCCTATCGTAAAAGAATCATAAAGTAATTTATAATTTCACATATTATATTTCTCCTATTAGATTTTGGTTGCATGTTACTTCAAATCTTATAGTATTGAAAAATTATCACCATTTGCGAATGAAATAAGTCATTATTAATATGTGTAAATTTTTAACATGAGGTTCTCACCATATTCTAGCATAATTATCTCTATTTTGCCGAATTATAGGATCTTATGATCCTACGATCCGATCCCACCGATTCGATCCTATCAACCCATACGATCCAAAGTAGGATCCCGATCCTGATAACATTGGTAGTGACACAATCATACAAGAGCCAATACGATGGTTCTCAATTCCCCCTCTCCTAGAGATGGGAAGGGATTCATTATTGAGAGAAGTAGATCTAGTTTCATGTTTAACAAAAACAGATTTTTACATACAAGGGAGGAGAAGACAAAGTACGAATTTGGTTCCTTCCTACTTTGCTCTTGTGTCCTTAGATAGTGCGTCAGTTAGTCTGTTTTTTTTTCTCCCCTTCCTTCAAACTAGTTTATTATCGGTGTTGCCTATGTTTTTTTCTCCGCATGTTTCAGAACTTAGATAATATTTTTGTTCCGCATGTTTCAAAACTTAGATAATGCTCCACTTCAGTGACTGATGTAATCATAGATTCATAGAGCATGAATATATCTTTTCCATCCTCAGATTTTATCCAACTACCTACCTTTTTTAGAAGGAAATACTACCTACCTAGTCACCTAGATGAAGGATCATTAGTGTTCCAACAAAGCATTGATTCT